>VZTB01014219.1:40923-109545 GCA_013397245.1 Thryothorus ludovicianus | reverse complement strand
AATAAATTTATCTAAAAAGAAATTAATTTAACAAAACAAATCATTGTTAAGAGATTATAAGTTATCATACCATAATGATAGAAGTACTTTTGTTTCTTTTTCTTTTTTTTTTTTGTTTGAATTATGCATTTTTGAACAGAATAAAGATATTGATCAAAAATAGTATGACTAGATTTAGTTTAAGTGCTATAAGCCTTTTGAGTTTACAAAGTGTTGGGCATCTTGGCTTTGGTGTAGTAAAGCAGAATAAAGTAAGTTTAACTTTAAACACAAGAACAATCCAACATCTATACTGCACCTGCATAATTTGCAATTCACTCTTGTCTCCAGCTGACTCTTTCCCATCAATGGAAACTCACTCATTGGGCCACCACACACCTTGGTCTGTTTATTTACACTAAAAGGACTTGTTGATGTGACAGATGCTTTGTTATTCCCTGTATATCAGTATTTGTTCACAAAAAAATAAGGGACTATGCCTGCATCCCATCCCAATATATAGTCAGAAGTACATTGACTTAGGCAAATGAGGAGAGTGGTTTACTCCTTGTCAAGCATTCACACACACATATCTTGAAAGTAAAGAAATTTTACAGCCTTCTTCATCTTGGCTTTAGGGTAAACTACACTAGCGTAGGTGTACTTTTTCATCAGAAGCAATAAAGCAGATTGTCACTGCTGCAGTTTGGCAGATGTTAACAAAAGTCACCCAAGTGTTCTTGCAAAGATCAAAAAAAAACAAAAAACAACCAAACTTAAAAAATACACTGTCTTAGTCACCACAATCAAAAAGCCCAGGTAAGAGCAACACAGCTATGGAAGGGAAGAGATGGACTTACACTACTGCCACTAGGTTCATTGCAGTAGTGGATTATCACTATTTTTAAAGTGCTGCTCCACTTACGTTAATCTTTTGCAGCAGAGACATACTAAAAAAAAAAGTTCATTTTTCCCAGAAAATGGATTTTCAGTCTTTCAGTGTGTGCTTTACATCTTTCTACTCTAACCTAGAATATCAGATGAAGAAAAGCACTGTGACTCAGACAAGGAGGCATTGATTCTATGCCAAATACAAGAAGTAAAGGCATTGTGTGGATTACAGACCAAACAGGAGAGATCACTCTGGTGTTTATACTCACCAGGAATGGCAATAAGGTCCCATATTTATTATACTGTTCAGCAAAACATCAATTTGAGAAAATTAGGGAATTGGCAAAAATTAGAATTTAGTAGGAAGTTAGCAATACTAAATCTGTCTACTGGAAAATTTGTCTTCTGTCAGTTTCCCAGCTAAAAACTGTAAAAATGCAAGTTGACTAGATTGAGTGAAGAACCACCAGTATTTCCAAAGGAGAATGTTGCCTTATATCTGCTGATGAAAGCCTAGATCTTTGGTCTTCAGTCTTTTTACAGTATGTTATTTATGGTGTTCTCTCATGTCAGTCCTTTTATCTCATCAGGTTTCACATGAATTATTCACTGAAGCTCTGGCTATATGATTTGATTGCTCTTCTAGAATGTATGTTAAATTTAGTTATGCTGCACTTTTCTTAGCGAAGCCTTATTACTGAAACTCACAGTTTAGCAGGATACAATCCCCTCCTCCCACCTTCCAACTGTGGGTTTTGTTGTGGGTTATTTCTTTTTCTTTTTTAACAGAATGTCAACAGCATAGTGCTAGACAGATCCTCCATTTACACTCTGAGGCTGTATTTTCATCTAGGTTTTCACTTCTCAGAAAGGTCTTGAATGTCTTGAACTATGTTCTATTCAAGTGTATTTCTTGTAGGATGCCAGCTGCTTTCCTGGAACTAGGCATGAACATCACTGCTAAATTATGCTCTCTAACACTGTCTCTGACATCTTGAATGCAATGTTTCTAACCCTAACCCCACTTCTGAATTGAAAGACATGTTGAAGATTATTCCTGTTCTGGCCCATTCTTTCTCACTTCCACTTATATTATGTTAGATAACTGAACTAATTGCTGTGACTCAAAAATGTCACAACTTTGCATATAGGGGCTTGCTATTTTCCTTCCAGACGACTGACAGCATGAATAACATTGTTTCAGTAAAGTTTTAAAATAAGAACGATTTAAAAACATTCTTTCTAACTGTGAAACAAGATTATTTGGAAGAGACCTTTTCTAGTGTCTGTCTAATGAAAATTTTATATTGACACATAAACCCTGTGTGTCTCTTATCGCTGAACTTACCAGGACTGAAAAATCTGAAAGTCACTGTCTGAAATGAGAGTGGCCAACAAATCCTTTTTTCCTGTAGATGCTGATTTAGTCGGGTATCCTCACCTTTGCTTAACTCTGTTCTGCATACCCAAACTCTCTACAGGCATAACCCTTAACTTCCCTTTCTGACCTGAACATGGCTTTTTACAACACTTTCAATGGGAATGACAGGGAAGAACAGAGAATATGACACAGAAAGGAAGTGAACAGTTCGTATTCATTCATACAGGTTTCAATATTTTATGAAGCTTGAGCATGAAGGTCTAGACTACGAAGAAACACACAATTCTCATATTAGGAATATTACCTGCATCTAACTTTCTTTGAAATTATTTAGTTCAACTTTTGTTTATAATTCCAGTTTGAAATCAAGAACATCTACAACCCCAAGCATCAATGCTCTTCAATATCTAATTTCACAGTTTTCTTAACACATATCTCATGTTATTTATTATAGTCAGTGTCATCCCAACACCTTTGTCTGTTCTTGCTATATTTTAAATGGTTTAGCTGGCAAGCCATCAATCATAAATCATGAGACATTTTTTAACTTCAACTAAGATCAGTTTAGAAAGAAAACAAGTCTTCTATGGCCGAAATGTGTACATTACTCATATCTATAAGTGATAAATGCTTGTTCTGAAAAGAAAACTTTTTTTTTTCTTTAGAGCTTTGATGTATATTTATAGAAAGAAACAAAATTTTCCATTTCTTCATGGCCTGGAGCAACAATATTATTGATAAAACCAAGGCTTTTAATGTGAGGAAGCCTCGGCAGACATAAGTTTCAGTGTTCAGAAATACATCCATTATACACAATTTTTTTTTCTCCAGTTATATTTCAGTCACTAGATAAATGGAGGAATGATATAATCTTAGGAATAACTGCATTTCTTCCTCTGGAGACATAAAGAAGCTGGAATCATTCTTTTTATTTACTCAGTGTATTTTAAAGTTTCTCTTCCTGTAAGGTATCTTATATGGACTAGTTCTTCAGTTTTCTCTGACTAACTTCTGAAACAATACATAAACAAAGATATTTTTAAAATAGAAACCCATATGTGAACTGGCCATGTGTTTTTGTGTTTTTCTCTTCTTGGTGCTAAAGAACAATATGACAACAATAAACTCACAATAGAAAATTATGAAAAAAACCCAAAAACATTCAGTTTTATAGCACAAAACAAATAAACAAGTATTTGGAAAAGATGGCAGTAATTTCTACAGTGCAGTTTTAATTCAAAAGAAAATAGAGAATTTTGTATATTCCATCAGGTCTCTTGTACTAGCCACATTAACCAGGTGATGCTCATTTCATTTTACAGGTAATTTATTGCAACTGCAAAACTAACTTCAAGGCAGTTCACAAAAAATAATTTACCTTAAGTAAACACCATTTGCCACTAATGATGGGGCAAAACAAACTTGCAGAGCATTTATGAACAGTAACATCTCTCTCTTTCAGCACACATTTGGAAACCAATCTCTGTTGTTTGCAGATGAATTAAGCATGGCTTGAAAAATCATTAAAGCCATCTGCTTTGATGAGAAAAAAACCTGCTGTGATCATTTTATTGCACTGACAGAGGCTAGGGACCATTTTACAATATTTTTTAGCATCATTTACCCTAAATTTAACATCCTGTCTAAAAAATGATCAGTATTATCAGATCACGTCATGCTTATTTATAACTATATGTGCAGAGAAAGCATCTTATACAGGTAACTCAAGGTATTTTTTTTTCTGGTCTCCAACAGATGTATAAGCCTGTTTTTCAACCATTAAAATCTGTAGTTACAACAAACTAAATGTTTATGGGTTCTGTAGAAAGCTTAATCTCCCTCCTAAATGATAGAAGCTAATAAGCATAAAAATATCATCAGTGTTTCAGTTACAAATTAGTTTCTATAGTCCATTTAAAAATAAACTCTCTTTTTTTTTTTTTCAAGAATGCTCTGCAGTTATTCAAGGTATAATAACCAGTAGGTTAATATTGCGGGCTTTTTTGCTTTCCAAATGCATACTTTTGAGACCAAATCCATCTCATTTACCTAGAAATAATTTCTAATAAATTTCAGAATCACAATATTTCCCTTTTTAAAATACTATTTGAACTCCTAGAATCTGATCAGATTTTCCTCTCAAGTAGCTTTCAGCAGTATTTTAGTGACTGGATTCCACCATGATTGACTCTCCTGAAATACAGTACAAGATGTACAATTGCAGCAATCCTCTACCAATAACAACGCTTTCCTACTCCTTATTTAGCTTTTGTACAAATAAATGTTCTGCACATATGGAAGTTGTTAGTAAAATTTGTGGCAATAAAGTCTCCTAGCATTAAATGAGTCATACTGTGGGGCTTTTTTCGATTTCAGAGAAGGGTGGTGAATGGACCACCTAGAAATGTCACTTGTTGCATCAATATCCTAAACAGGATGGGCCACATGTGACCTGAGCTAGGAACCAGGCAAGAGGAACCAAGGAGCCATTTGAGGCAGTAGCTGCTGCCTAGAACCACAGAAAATATTTATAAATACTAATAGTATTCCCTTTTCCTGTAACTACTGTACTCATCCGAATCTTCTGGCACATAACACTCTCCAGTCTGGGGACCAGTCTAGAATAAACAGGCCCTGAGTATTCCATTCTGTGCAATCATCACAGTTACAAGTCCTTAGGGAAGTATATAATCAACACAGCACAAGCAGCAATGGGACTGATGGGTTTCAGTGTCTGATGGTCATAACTTCCTTGATCTAGTCTAGAACCTCATCTGCTTGTCCATGACCAGATCATATCCTCTTGCAGTAGGTAAGTACTTCTGTGTACAGTCTGCTTCAAGGCCAGATTATTCAGGAGGAACTTAATAATATAGGTGCATCTGTCTGTTTTTCATTTATGACTCTCCAGTTCTCTCCATCTAGTCCTTTCTAGATATTCCCTCTAATCTCCATCCCTTCTCCAACAACCCTAATTCTTCATATAGGTCCACTCACAGAATGATCCTTTCCTGATTTTCTTTATTTTCCCTCTACTTCATTTCCTTTTCACTTTGCTTCTCACTTAATAATGTCTAGAGAAGTATACAGTTTCTCTGTTCACCCCTTACTTGCAGTCTTCTACCTTTCCCTTGTGGTTATACACGTACGTGTCCTCTATGGATGTCAGCAACCACACTTCAAAAATCAGTCAACAGCTTAATAAAAGTTATTGAGTTTTCAGTACTTCTTGAATGCTCAGGTGTTCTTCCCTCAACCTCCCCTGCTGCCATTTCTGAAAAACCCTAGGCTTACACAATAATATTGTCAAATCAATGCAATTATTCCCATTTTGAGGACGGAGAATTTGAACACAAAAAAATGAAGATGGTGACCATCCTTGTAAAGTCCATCTGAATGAACAGACAGGTCTCTGGACACATAGCACAATGAACAAATCTGTTCATTTCCTGTAGTGCATGTGACAAATATTTGACAACAAATTTCAAACATGCTTTCCCCTGATAAATATTAAAGAAAGGTCACTTACCTTATATCTTCTGTACCGAGGTGAAAACATATAATCTAGAAACTAATTCCACTGTTAGGTATGAAAAGATACTTTGTGCAATGAAAGGGGTTAAATTGACAAGGAACAGAGCAAACTCAACATACATGCTCAAGTTTCTGGGTTAAGAAAGGGGCCCTTGGGCTCATTCCTTTCTCATCTTTTTACAGGGGTGGCTGACCTGTAATTATCATGAGTCTACCACTCCTGTCTGAGAAATATATCTGCTGGTACACACAGAGATCTTTGCAAGGTCCTAAAAGCAGAACTCAGCTGTATCTCTTATCATGCAGAGGGACTAGAAGGAAGTAGCAAAGAATTTCTTTGACTATGTAGAAGATCATGTGAAATGTTTGATGACTGCATTAAAAAATATTTGACATCTATCTCATACATGCAACAGTAGCTGTTAAAGCCTATGCAGTATCAACTATACAATCAAAACTCATTACCTTTCTCTCATTATCTATTCCATGCTAATTCTAAGAATAAAGCGTCATATTTGCATAAGAATATTATCTCAGTTACTCAACATTGTTTTTAAAGACAGACTTGGAAGTTAAATAGTGATATTTTTAAAATAGTACAATGAATATTGTATGAAACAGTCACATAGCAGAGAGCTGAGAGAGATAATGCGTGTACTGTATTTTTCTGTCTCTAATAAATGATATTTACAAGCATCTGTGATCAGGCTTCTATACTCCTTGAATGACAGAATTGTTCAGTTGATCCCTGAACATCTTGACCTGCCTTTTGAGATCCATTGTTTTAATTAGGTAAAGTGCCTTGGATCTCATTGCTTTTATCCCCAAATGTTCTCACGTAGCACTTTCCTTTTGAAAACTTCTTAGGTTGTGTCACTGACACACATAGAAAGAAAAAGTCTTTCAAAATTAACTCTGAGGCAGAATGTTCTTCTACTGGGTTTGCACGGGAAAAACCTCGTCATTTCAAGACTTTTCTACTGTTCATCTAGTCTCTTTCTAATGAATTGATCCTTCCATTCCCCCAAAAAAAGCTGCTGAATAAAAGATGAAAGCTACACTATATTGGAAGACCTACTGCCACCTTACATTAGAAATTAAGATTCATAATTTTGAAGGAGATAGCAGCTGTTCCCCGTGTACAAAATGTAAAATATATAATATACAACACAGAAAGAATTTTATATGCATATTAGTTTATTTAATTTCCTTCATCTTCAAACAATTAGTTAATATATTTTCTTTTTTATTCTGTTATACTGAAGAATATAAATATTCTGTATCTAAGCTTATAATCAGAGCCAACTTTTCCCAGCTGGTTAAGAGTTTAAGGAGCACTGCCAATACTTGCTGATTCACGAAGTCGTGTTACTCATTCTCTCTTTGTGTGTCTTCCATGTTTTCTCTACTATTTTCTCTATTTTTCTGATCAGTACTGTACAAAAGATGCAATCTTTTCTTTGTTTGCATATTTGTTCTGCAAAAAATAGTGTTGATGGTTCTGATGATGACCAGAGTATGTTTGTCTTGAAATATTCCATATTCGTGTTTCATTAAAATTGACATTTTTTTCTGTCCATTCTTACATCTTCTATGTTGCAGATAAATGAGCTACTAAATGAAGGTTTTCTTCAATTATTTTGAATAGAAGCTATCTTTATTTCCTAAGAACCCTCCAACATTTTCCATCATCTTATTTTGCTCTTTACTTTTGTCAAACATCTGAGCTTTCTTTGCACAAATATGCAGGTAGAGTTGTAACACATTCCAGTTACAAACTAGAAAAAGTTAGCAGCTACAACTCTAGGTTCCACAGTGAAGCTCAGTATTTGCAAAGCACATTACATCACTGATATTTTTAGTATAGCAGCAGCAAAAAACAGATTCCAGATCCCTCTTCACAAAATACTGCATGAATATAGAGTAAAGAAAACCTTTTATTCAGAAATCTTATTAACTCAGATCAGCATACTATAGGTGTTTGTGGAAATAGTCCTATTAATTTTATTTACTTCCATGTTGACTTGGGTTTAATCTGTAATTTGCATTATAATGGTTCCAACTCACATTCAATCTCCTGAAAATTCAGAAGACTTTTGTGACAAAATAAAACAAAACCAAGGCAGCAGAGAGTAATTTCCCTAATTTTGGGCAAATAATCTAAGCATTGTCAGCGCTGCTTCTAAAAGCCAAATCAGAAAGCAAAGATAGCACAACCTGTTGGCTTTGGGTTTCTTTTCAATACCCATAGTAAGAGACATGAAGAAAGAAGGTGAGAATCATACCTGCAGGAGGGATGGAAGAAGAGACTATGACATCTGGAGTGGCATCTGGGATACAGGGCTCAGGACTTCCCAGCATGCCCCACAAGGACATTCAGAGAATTCATAGAGTTGTTTTGGTTGAAAAATAACACTGTAAAGCTCAACTATTAACCTAGCACAGCCAAGTCCACCATTAACCACATCCCCAAGTGCCACATTCACTTGGGTTTTTAAGCATCTGCAGCAGCCAAACAATTCCAGATGTTGCTACTGGTTCAGCAAGTGGCATCACCTACTATGGTCAGGAGAAACCCTAAATTAACCACTAGTTCTTTGGAGTATCTACAACAACCAGTGCCTCAGTTCTGCAAAAACAGATGTTTCACTGCATCCCAGCAGAACTGGCATCTGATGGCAGATGGGACATGGATTTATAAAGAATTTCCTCATACTGAATTTTTCAAAATGTTCAATAGATGAGAATAATTTTTTTCTCATACACCTATTGAAAGTTACTATATTTATCATATCACTGAAAAGATGGGGTTTTTAAAATCTACACATAATATTCTGTGTTTCATTTCTGATTTCAGTTCTGTAAAATTCTCCATGAGTTTGCCAAATGGAGAAGTACTATTGTATTGGTAGCAGTATCAATTTTATATGATAAAGCTTTAGTAATATTATAGTCATTTGACCTAGCCTATATATACGGCACAAAAAATATAGGCACAAAAACCCTACACTTTTTTCTGTCCTTTTTCTGCCCAAATTTGAAAAAGTTAGCTAGCTAGTAATTTCTTTGCTGTGAATTTTTACCTCAGGAAATTATAGAGGCATTAAATTTCTGAGTGAAGTAACAAAAGAAAAAACTCTAGGAACAATTTTCTATTCAATGACTCAAATGATTGCAATTAACAGCTTTCACATTTTCATGAGTTTAAGAAAGTATTTGACCTTCTTAACAAAGAATCAGAAACTGAGTAGTCTTTCTCTTAATCACTCTCTGAAGCTGAGCTAATTTAATTCCTGGATGACGCTGATTTCTTTGCTATAGTAGAAATTTGACCTTATAGCTTATAAAAATTGGCTTTTGGTATAAGTGCATTGGAGATGTTTTTATACAGTATTAATTGATGCTTATTGCAAGCTGGATGGCTGATCATTTAAAGCTGTGGTATCAGGAATGCCTTGCTTGTGGGCCTCTGCAACATGACAGCAAGTACAAAGACTATTAAAATCTCTTTGTGAAAATACAAAAATCAATCCTCTTCCAGAAGGAGGTGCCCTCCAGCACAATCAATACAAACTGGTACAACAATATCTTATGGTGCTTGTCAGCTGCTTTAAACCATTTTGCTCAGCAGAGCTCACAAAGTGCTGCTGTGTTTCATCTCTGCTGGATTGTGCCAAATGAAGACGTATCTCTAAATGAGCTGCAGGGGCAAATGCTGCCATCAGTTACCCCTGTGCAGATGGCTTTAAATTCGGCAAGGTTGTACAAGACTGATCTCAACTTAGATTTCATCCACTAGAATTAAAGAAGATGAATTTGTTTACTGCCTTGAGACTTTTCTTCCCTCTGCTTTAGTTATATTACTGGTTCTTGGTAGCAATTTTTGCTCTAGATTTTGATTCTTACATGCTGGAGACAACACAAAAGGGATCTAACAATCTACAGGTTGTTTCACCTTCCTTCTATTATTAATCATTGATATTAGCTCCAATTACAAGGTAACTGGTGGAAACTAACTTCTTCAAGAGCTGTATGCCTTGATCAGGTGCACATCTACCAATTGCTTTAACTTTGCTTTGTCTCGTTGGGGTTGTGCATTTGTCACATTTCTAAAATCTTGGGATTTCTGAAATGACTTTCTGGCAGTCAACTATTTTCCCCAGATCACTATTGCATAGTGATCTGGGCCTGATAAGTGGAACTATTTGGTTCCTACTGCCTATCACATAGTTCAATCAATTTTATCTTCTGATACATATCCCCTGAAAATAAGCACCACAAAAACAGAGTGATATAGAACTCTGGCTTAACATAATGTTGCTAAAAGTGTTAGACATAGTAAAATACTCCAGCAGCCCAGGACAACATCCCTGTACACATATTCAATACAAAAAGGCAGGCTTGTGCAGTGAAAACTTCAACAGTATTTTCTGTTCTTGTGCTGTATTTCTTCATGTAATGAGACATCAAACACTATGACTGAAACCAAATCCCATAAAATCTTGTCCAAACAAGCCCAGTC
Organism: Thryothorus ludovicianus; assembly: GCA_013397245.1. Lineage (NCBI taxonomy): Eukaryota > Metazoa > Chordata > Aves > Passeriformes > Certhiidae > Thryothorus > Thryothorus ludovicianus. Next base: position 99,238 of record VZTB01014219.1, on the reverse strand, counting down.
AAATCAAAATCCCTTTTATGGAAATTAACCTTCTGTGAGAAGAACAGAAAACTCAACCAAATAGGCAGCTGCATGACATTGTGAATTAGTACATTAGCCTTTCAGCCTTGGGAGAACAGAGTTTAAGTTCTGGCATTAGACACAAAAGCAAACAAATTTTGAGGTCTCATATGAGTCATGTTCATGATGTACTTTTGATAGCTCATGTTCAAAGAAAGGTCACTGTGATTAGGATGGATGGCACAATAGATCTTCAGCCCCGTTATTATTAGCTACTTAGTTAATTTATTGAAAGTAACAGTGAAAAACAAAGAACCATCCTCTGTGATGAATAAATAATATGCAAATGAGACAGATTCTGGTTTGTGAGTCAGGGAATGGTAGTAAAAATGTTAGTTGTTCAGTATTGCTCCATCATTCCTTTGACAATGCAAAATACCTTGGCCATAGATGGAATTGGAAGAGGATAGAAAAACCTCCTAGTAAGTCCAGAGTGTAGTTGATACACAAGCACTTTGATTGATCTTTTCTCTTATTGAGATTACGAAGCCTACAAAATCTCCAGCTTTATTCTATACTTTTCAGTTGAGTGGAGCTGTCGTTATGGGTACTGGTCGGCAGGAAATGCCTGTCCTGACAGCACTCCCACAGAAATCACGAACTGGTCTTTGTTTTTTGAAGCTGCTGGGGTCCCTCAGTGCTGGCCACATTTTAAACATCACCTCCTAAGGGCACAGAAGCAGGCAATTCCCAAGCATCAGAAGTCAAGTAGGCAAGGCAAAAGGTGGGCTTGGCTGAACAACCCTTGGAAATAGGGTTAAAAAAAGGAAGGTTTATGCCCAAGGGAAGTGAGGTCAAGTGACGTGGGAAGAATAGAGAGATGCTGCTTTTCTACTCTAGGGAGAAAATTCGTGTGGCCAAAACTCAGCTGGAGTTCAAGCTGGCCAGAAATGTGGAGGACAATAAAAAGAGTTTTTTCAAATATTTTGATGGTAATAGGCAGTGTAAAAATAACATAATCCCATTACAGGATGAGGATGGTCACCTCAAAAACCAGAACAGGGACAAGGAAGAGATGTGTAACGCTTTCTTTGTGTTTGAAATTTTTCTGTCCGTGTTTCAGCAAGGAAGATGTATTTAACATGGCATAATATCCTTCTGTAGACTTACAGTGGTCTTTACTGGACATCACTAGAATTGCTCATACTCTAAGACAAAATATTGCAGATACTTACCTTTTGTAATGTTTTTCTGCCACAGGACGCTCAGTAAGATATATTAACTTGTCTGAATATGTCATTATGTCTGCCTTAGTTTCCTGAAAACAGGATTTTCATAGTATAGGAATATGAAACACAGAAGAAGAATCTAAGCAAATGGAAATACATGGGATAAAAAGAAAAAAAAGTATTTTTCTCATCTGAAGAGGTGAAAAAGCAGATTGCAGTGTTCTGGTGCTTACAGATACAGAACAAAAATAAGTGATAGTCTCTTACTGCTAAAAAACAGGAAGAAAAACTCATGGATTTGCATGGAGAAGATGGAAAACAACTGGATGCAACAGCCCAGTTCTTTACGTTTTTATCTTCATTTGCATTTGTGTTGATTGGTTTGACCTTGCTCAATTCACACTCTCTACACGAGAATAAATGTATAAAGAAGGAGCAGAGGCAGAATGAATCAGTCTTCTTATAGCAGGCAAACATAAAAAATCCAATAAGACATACAAGATTAGCCTCATCCATATGAAAATGAGGTGGAGTAGGGGACTCTTGGGCCCAGTTCTATTGAATTCAACAGACTTCTGAGTTCTTGTTTTAACTAAACTGTACAGAAAAATTTGTAGAACTACTGGAAACGCTGGAGAACTTACCAAACCATTGAGTGGAGCTCTGCTGCCAGAAAATGTTGACAAAAACTGGTGCTTCTGATTGTATATGTCCTTTGAACTCTGTTCCTTCATAATTCAGAGTTTCACCTGTGCAGAGAATGTTTATGCATTCAGGAAACCATACATCACTTACAGGTATAAAAATGGCAGAGGGACCTAAAGTCTATAGACCTCAAGGTAGACTCAGAGAAAACACCTAAACTGTGTACATTAAAACATTGTTACTAAATATTCTTCTCTTTAACTTATTTTGACAGAGCTGATTATATTTGCAACCCTAAACTCTCTGCTACCAGCTGTAATTATTATACTTAACCTTCAACTCACTAATTATAATTCTATTTCTGAAGTCTTGTGAAGATATTCTGTTTTACAGTTCCCAGTGGAAGGTGAATATTTTTCTGTTGTTTTGCAGAAGCTCACAAAAAATACATGGTTTTTCTTATGTCAGTAATGAGAATCTGTTAAATATTCTTCCTCTCAGAACTGCTCAGTCCCTTTCTAATTTCCACAGTTATTTTGAAATTGGACAAAGGAAAAACAAAATGTTTTATATTTTTAAACTTTGAATATACATCAGTGTAGTCCTTCCTATAGTCTTTTCTTAGAGATCTGACTATATATCAGGCCTGAGTATACTTTGAGTCCTCCTTGATCCACTCCCATATCTTTTCTGCTCATTTCACTAAAAACTTGCCTGTGTCTTCCTTTCTAGGGCAATTAGACTGGCCACTTTCATAGACTTTTATTAGAAGATTTTATGTACTGGTAAGAATTTAGTGCAGCTTTTTTGTCTTAATTCTAGCAGACCAGAATAAATGCCTTATGGGGATCACACTAAGTTGTATCTTACAGCTTCAGGATGGCAGAATCATTAATGACATTTCTTAATAGAAGCACTTATATATTAATAATGTATACATTAATTACATGGCTATTATATAAAGTGCCTATAGAGTCTATGTACATGAATAGTATCCATGCAGTAAATCACAAACCCATATGTCAACTGTAATTATCCATTCATTTTTAACTTCCTTTTTCCAGCTCCATTGGGCAATGTCACATTCCAGCAACTTGGAAAAGTTAATTTTCCTTTCTTTTCTGATAAAGTTTTCCTTCTTTTCTCACAAAATCTGAAGTTTAAGCAGAATAGGAACCATCAATTTCTATCTTATAAAAGTCTGGAATAACTGACAACCTTTGTTGAACGCAACAGTTTGGATATGTGTGTGAGCACACAAATATTAGCTAACACATCTGTGCCACTTCTCTAAGATGCTCTATTTTGACCTCACTTTCAAAATTCTTTGTCAGGACTTCAGAATTTCCATCACAGTCATTGACTTTATAAGCAGAAAAATGAAGAAATCTGTCCCACTATTTAAAATTTTCTAAGCATTTGAAGAATAGTTTTATCTTTCTCCTTCTTTTTTTTCTTTTTTTTTTTTTTTGGCATATGAGGTTCAGGGAGAAAAAAAAATGCTTGGGATTGTTGCTATAAAGGCCTTTTTTATTTGGACAGGGGGAAAGCTGTAAAATGTACTTCTGTCTCCAAAAACAAACAGCATAGAAATAACAAGCAGCTTGGGCACAGTAATACAACTCCTTCATGTCCATGTCAATAAAAAACCTATACCACATTGCTCGATGATTATTCTATACTTATGACATAGCAACAACTGTATTCAGTACATTGGGTTACAGGCTTTAGCTTTAAATCTGAATTTTACCTTTCAACAACAAGAATAAAAGAAAAGACTAGGAATCTTGATAGCTATTGAATTTTAAAGGGGAACCTTATTTTTCCTTGAAAAGCAGGGTCATGAGAAAAGGAAGCTACCCTATATCTGTCTAAACATTTAAAACCTGAGATATTGGAGAGGTTTGCTTTTCTTGGTGTCCTTTTTTGCTATGTGTATAGGCCCTTCTAAGGGCCTTTTCTTTATCAATAATGTTACCATCCATGAACTGACTCAATTTTTTTTTCTCTTATATAGGCTCATTTTCTTACATGAAGATGTTTTCTTTAGCATATCCCATTGAACATTCTAGATGGGCTTTTTTCATTAACAAATTTGAGACCATTTCATGTAGTGAAAAAATTCATTGGCTTGAGTTGGTTACATGTTTTAGGTGTGAAGTCCAACAAAAGCTGAACTCATCTGCTGTCCCAGAATTGTCTCTTAGTAAGCCATTCTAAGTCAATTTTTGTTTATCACAAATTACAATTTACAGCTTGCAGTAGCAAATTTTCACCAAGACAGAAAGTTTAAATCTTCTTTCCTTATGATTAATGTTTTCAGGATCCTTTCCTTCCTCTTCTCTACTGGATACAGCTACAACAGCCTGTCCTAATGTATGGAGCTACTGTCTGTCCCATTTAGATCTTGTATGAGAATTCAGCTCACACTTGCAATGATATTTTAGACTGATACTATTTTGGGACAATGAGTCAGCAGGTCACATTTCCCTGGCTAAATCTTCTTATATAAATTTTCAGAAATACTGACTTCCCGTTATAGTTTATGCACACGGTCACCCTCAAGTAACACAAATCAGCCAAATAAAACTGCCTTTAGTTTTGCAAAAATATTTCTATCTAAAGACATCACATATAGAGTATTTCCAGAGTTTTTTCTATTATTTTACATTAGAGATTTGGGTTTCTTGCTGTCTCTGTTTGTCATAAACATCCCATCAAAATCCAAACCTTCTTGCCATGAGAAATCTGGTCTTGGATCCACACCTGCTTTCAGAGAGTCAAATGCACTGCTCTGTTGATAAAATTGATATAAATGCATGAAGTCACCTAAGGTTTTAAGGAAGAGTCCAAGTCTGATGAAATTATGATACGTGCTGCTCAATGTTATCTGTTGAGGCTGGAACTTAGAGCATTATGGAATATAGAATTGATAAATTTAGAGGCAATATGAGAATGGAAAGACATTTATTAGTGTGTTTTTATCTCCTTACTTTTGGGGGTTATAACTTCTTAGCTGTACTTCAACCCTTTATGTTACCATATAGCCTTAGCTTCCTATATGCAAAAATGTCCCACAGAGAGCAAATATGGTGAAATATTAGATGTTAGTGGTACAAAATGAGTATTACTCACTAATCGGTCAAAATTTATTCTTGACAGTTTTTTTCATTTCTACTTTGTTGAAAAGACATATAGTTCCCAGCTAAACGTAAACGCAGCAGTATTTCTCTTCTCCCTTTAAAAATAACTCCAGGCCCAATGTCAGCAGCTTTGTGATCATGCACAGGCCTTTGCAATTTAGTGTAAAAAAGCCAAACTACTCAAGGGAGTTATGTTACCTCCTTTTCAGTTCAGTTAGAAGACCCAAACAAAATGCTGTACACAGAGCTACTTGAACTAATAGAAATTTGTGCTTTTCAAATACTCATGTCCACATATATCCAAGTCATCTGTAGCCAAAAGTCCTTTGCAGGTCTAGCCTTTCTGGCTAAATCTGAAATGTACCTAATTTTTGCTAATGTGGAGAATGCTGGAAGCTCAGTGCAGCCCTTAAGACTTGTAAATGGTCACATGGTCTTTGTGACAAGCTGGGCAGGCAGCCTGACCCTACAGATCCCAGACACCTTTGTTGAGAATAGTGTTGAGCCACTGGGAGCAGAGACTGCAGCACACAGTCTGCCAGCACTGGTCAAAGAAGTTGATTACAAGGATTAGAGGTGTGTATAGAGCTCCATCAGAGAGCTTTATACAAAAGCAAAATGACTTGTCTACATCAGTAGAATTCAGAAGACATGTGCTTTTGTTTAATTTCATGTTTTATTATTGGTCTCATGCTATGCCCTAGGCCTTGATCATTTGTATATCTTTCTGAATAATGCAACAAGTAAAAAAGTTCTGTGTATATACTATGCTAGACAAGCATACACATTACCAAATACAGGCTATAGTCTCTTTTAACATAAAGCTACATAGCTGATTTCAAGGAAACCAAGTTGAGTTATACCAACCCACAATCCGCCCCATTATCCTGAAAGGTATTCTTTTGTGTTTGTGGGTTTTGTTGGGTGTTTTTAGTATAGTGGGATGAAAAAAGACATTACATTTACAGCCCCAAATGCTCTCTGTATATTCCAGTATCTTGTTTGCTTTTTTCAACTACCAAACACTGTGCAGATGATTTTACTAAATAATCAACAATCACTCCAAAGTCAGAACTGATATTCCTGTCCTTGGGGATATACTGCCAGGGCCAAACACATCCCCAGTGCAGCTCTGATCCTAACACATTTGGCCTACTGACCACAAAGTACACTGCCTTCAATTACCTTTTTTCTCTTGCTCTTATCTCAGTGTACTGACTCTGCACTTATCTTAGTCCCTTCCTTTTATCTAAAACACTGCAATCTTCCAAGTCCCCTAATGCAGTTCATGGTTTGAGTCCTGTTGTTCTCATCTAATATTATCATCCCTTTCTGTGTTTTACTTTCTCTCTTCCTTTTCCTGAAGCACTCCCACAAGCACCAGGGTCTTAAAAAATCACTGCTGTTTACAGAGTTTATTACTTTCCATCATTTCTTATGATTCTCCTGCAGCATGTCGTTCAAATAATTATCTTTGTGATTTACTGCATCGGTCATATAACCTCCTTCTTCCTGTACTAATCAGCTCTGGAATAGCTACTTGGTAGAGCCAGATTGCCCCTGACAGACTTTTTCCCCATCTCTGTGTTTCCTCACTCAAGCACGCTGGGGTCGTGCTCTCTCTGGTCTTCTACCTACACACAGAGCTCCTCACCAGGTCTTCAGGGCAGACTCACCCTGGCTGGCCAGGAAGCAGCCGAAACTGCAGATTTCAGCAAATGTCTCAAGTTCTGAGGAGCTGGTGCCTCTGCAAAAAATCTCCCTTTGCCGCTTTTTTATTTAGGTGGTGTAGCCATATGCCACTGCCCATGCAAGAATTTGACTGAAAGCCACCATAGAAAGCCCTTTGCAGTACCTCTAAAATACCCAACACTCTGTACCCGAGCTTCCACAAAGTGCCGCTGTACTGATGAGCAGACTGTTCATTAAAATATCGTGGGTGAGTGAAGAATTGGCTTAAACTATCTTCAGATAGATCAGTTGGGTCTATCACTGAAGGGAGGGGAAAACAAAATGATGGAACCTCAACTCTTTGGTTGAGGCAGCAGAAAGGAAATACCATAGCCTCTATTGTAAATTACACAACAAAAATGTTATTTTGGACACCAATTCTCTACCTGGTTACTTGGAAATTAACTGTGGAAAGTAATACATATAGACATTCTTTCTGAAACAAAGCCAGTCATAGATACTGAAAAGCTACAAACCACCCTAACCCCCAAATCCAGCCAGTGGCCATAATTACATCTCTACCACACAACTAAGAAGCATTTATATGGGCACACATGCCCACAGAGCTTTGTAAGAGCAAAGACAAAGACACAGAGTTATGGTTTACCAAATCCAAATGCTTGATTGTAACCCTGCCTCAGGGTTACCTTCCTGTAACTCATTTAAAAGCTCTTAAAATGAACAAAATATCAAGGTACACTGCATATTTTCAAGGTCAGTCCAATGAAACTATGCAATAAGGACAATACAGCAGTATAAAAGACATGATACATTGCTAGAGTAAATACTACTATAGCTGTGGAGAATCTGATGTATGGGTAACTTCTTGGTGTTTATTTACCCTTCTTTTTGGTGATGCGTGTTGTGGCATTTTCACACAAAAAAAAGTTATTTAGGAAAATGTCATCAAGACACTTCATAGACATTTTCAGACTATTACATAAGAAAATGGCACAGATATTTCCTTCCCACAGAAATTAAATTTGTGTTCAGGGAGGAAATCACTATTTCAACCTCCTGAAGACTGAAGTTAACTTTACCTACCTCCACAATCATGAAAACTGGGAGGTAAGGGACAGAACTCGGCTGATGCACTTTGGAGTCTGAGACAGACAAATCTGAGTAATCCTGCAGTTTTAAAATGCTACTGCCCCTAGCTTTCCATCCTGCTGCTCTGCCAGAGATTACTGCTCTCATAGCAGAGGAAACAAAACACAGTGCACTGTAGTTCCCTCTTCAGTAGGAGCACAGGGAGGGCAGGGCTCAGCGCTGTAGTGCAGATGCTATAGTTCTCAGCCTGGTATCTCAGCAAAATGCAGTGGACTTTGAACTGGGCTTTCTGAGGAACAGGCACCTGCTCTCATCTGCTATCTCCTCTCCAAGCAGAGTAGCCTCTAGTATAAAACCAAACCATACAAAACCAACAAAACCAGCAAAAAGAAAACCCAAAAAACACACACAAACAAACCAACTCACACAACAGAAAAATCTTCATATGAGCAGAGAACTGAGAAATTAATTTCCTAGGCTCTTATTGCTAGATCCTAGGCTCTTATGCTAGTGGAATATTCCAAAGGGATAATTCTTAGAGTGTAAGGTATCATATTAATTAAGACTCCCAAAAAATCTTTGAAGGAGACTATTTAGAAAAGTCCTTAATACTATTAATGTGAGGACTGAATAAGGCTGTTTATGGCTGCTATTACCTGTAATACACGAACTGAAGCTAATGCTCTTCAGAGGAGAAAGTAGGGCCATTAACAACTCAAAGATTTCCTCATAATACCTTTTGTACACATTGATCTGTTTCCTGCTATTAAAAACCAACCAAACAAAAAAACCACAAAGAAGGTAAAAATATTTAATAGATGATATTGTCCTGTGAAGAAGGACTTGAAGCGAAAACCAGTCAGATGTCAAGGGCAATAAAACCCAAAGAATTAATCCCTGGGGAATAGGCCCATGTAGCAGAGAATCCCAAAGATGAAAAAATTCTCAGCAAAGGGCTCTTTGCAGGGAATTTCTGGAGAAAAGCATATCCCAGTTTCCCCTGGTCACCTCACCAGACCACTGTCAGTACAGTAAGCAGATTTGGTCCGAGAAGCAAATGAAATTTGCTCTTTCAGTGGATGTAATGTTAAGATTTGTCCTGTCACTGGTGTGTAACAAAATTAGACTGGTGTAAGCTTGGAGAGAAAAGGGAAGCCTCTTTGCCATGGAAGTCATATCCCTAAAGAAAAATCTGTCCAATTGCCCTAAACTTGTAATGTTAACTCTCTCAAATGGATTCTGAGGGAATCTGCCAAGTCCTTCTCTAACTTCACCTGTGTTGAGCAATTGGTGGAAGTGATCTGTGATGGCACATGAAACCTGAACCCCTTCAGCTGCTCCTCAGTGCTGGGTCTTCCAGCGATGCCTCCCGACTTTGCTTCACAGCAGCTCTACCTTGTCTGCCCCACTGCTCTGCCCAGCACAGAGACAGACGAGCAAACAGAGACAAGCTCATTCTTGTCTCATTCTAAAAACAGGGGAAAGATGCATATTCCCACCACTTGTGGTACAGCTTGAAAACAAAACTAAAATACCCCCAAACCAACCAAATGAAAACCCAGCCTGCTTACCCCAGCCCCATTCAAACCTAGTAGGGTATTAAAATGCCCACTGAAAATGTGTAAGTGTTCTTAGTAGGACTCAATCTCAAAATATACATAGACCACACTCCTCCCTTTTGCCATTCAAACCAAATGCTTTGGTAATCTAACTCCTGACTATAACTCATATATACATACATATATACATACATACACATGAATTGTACAAACTCACTTTTTCTTTCCTTTTTTTTCTATTTTTTTCCTTATACTTTGAAGCAAGCCATTCTAGGCACTGGGGACAGACCACCCTCTCCTCTCCCAAAAGAGCAACCTTCCTGTGGGGGCCTCTCCAATCCAAATGGTTAGGAATCCAATACACAACAATCTTGCAGAAATCAGCTGCCAGATTTATTATTCTACCTGAAAACCCCCAAACAAAACAAAACAAAAAACACCCCAACCCCAAACAAACAAAAAAATGGAATAAAAATAGACTTTAAATAAACCTCTTAGGTACATTTTAAAAAGGGTTAATCAGTTCAGTGAAAGGCTTTTTTGTCTTCTGCTGAGAGATCATGTAATGTTGGTCTGACTGCTTGTTTTGTTCAGTGAGTCACTACCGTATACAGATATATATATATATATATTCTTCTTAAATATTACACATTCGATGCAATTTTAAATTTTTTTTTTTTTTGCTTTTTTTTGTCCAACCCCTTTCCCAAATACCCACATCCTGCCACAGGCAAGAGGCGATCTGTGCTGACATTAAAGAACCAAAACCAATCCAAGGACTTTTCATCAAAGCATGTTTCATTTGAACCTTATTTCAATGGAAACCACAATTTTGTTTAAACAATATTACTCAACATTTTCCCTTTCCTTTTTGCTAGTTCTGCAATTTTAGACCTCTTTTTCTCAGTTGATCACCAAGTATTTAAGTGCCATTGAGACATATAGATGACAGAATTGGGTGGCATATTAAGGCATATATCACAAAATATGTTGTCTCATGAATCTGGGTGAATTAAATACCTGCCCAAATGCTTTTTATGCACCTGTGGTTTCTAGTGACCACTACTTCTTTACTTTTGATTAAATGTGTATTAAAATATTCATAACTTAAGTAGTGTCTTAACTGACAAAGAATGGAAGATGAACCCACCACCTAGAACTGTTTTTGAAATCCATCCATTATGATGAAAATTATTCTTGGTTTTTTTATGGTTATGTATTTATTTTTCTCCCACTTCTTGACAATCTAGGAAAATGAAGTATTTCATATAACAACTATTTAAATATCACTGGGCAAAATGAAATCAAATTCTTACCTCCCTCTCCACACCTTCAAACTATGAATTATTGTATTTCAAAAAAGGTGCTCATAAATATTTTAAACTTTTGGGGTTTTGTCACTTTTTGTTTTTGTTTTACATACAGAATAGCATACGTGGTTTGCGTTCAAGGTAACCCCTCTCAAAAAATAAAACAATTTGAAAAAAAATAACAAAACAACCAAAAAAACCCCTCAAAATTTAAATTGTCTTCCGAGCATATCCGATCACATTTACATTTAGTGTCCAAAACAAGTTGATTGGTAACACCAGTGCCAGCACTACAACGTCATACAGCAACTTCATGGTATTCTTTGACAGTTCATCTCTGTTCCACCGAAAATTACAAAAGGTTCTGCAGAGCTTTCCTCAGCAAGCTGAAGCTTACTAGTCATTTGTGGATGCGCATAAAAGCTGCTTATAGCACAGCTATGGCGTAAGCTATCTTCTAAGCAATAAATGGTTCAAGTCATCTATTTTGTCCTGAAATGCTACCTGTAGTTACAGCATTGCTTATAAATGGTCATAGTAAATTCAGCATCAAAGAGAATATTACAGAAAAAGACAGCAGCAGAAGCATTAGCATTATCTAGTATTTATATATGTTATCAACATAACACAGCAGTAAAAGGTTTAAATGCATATTAATGGGTACCGTGTCTAAAAATTACTAAAGTACCTATTTAGTGTATTGGATATTTTTCTCAAGGAGTGCTTGCTGTGTCTAAACAGCATAATTAGATATGTGACTTAGTACAGTTAATTCCTATTGATTAAATAACTTATTTATGTACCAAAGGAAATGGAAGGATACAAAATGTTTTCTCCCTCCTGATCACGATCCTGTATTTAATGCTGACATGATCATCAGCAAGTCTACTACTCTCAAATGGATCTTGAAAAATCAACACCATAGCACGTTGGCCATATATGTATAGCAATGTGGCACCAGATACAGCATGCAGCTTGCGGCCTGAAGTCAGGGATTTCACTGCTTGGTCACTGTCATTAAATAGGATTTTTTTTTTTTTTGAAGTCATACATACACATAAAAAAAAAGAGAGAAAAAAAGAGCAAAAAAAATTAGGAAAACTGGTTGTTCTCAGAGACAAGGTACAAGTTCTGCCACTGAAAACTTCTAAATTAAATGCTGTGGTATATGCTTTGCTTCTCTTTTATAACTGCAGAAAGACAATTAGGAATGGCAAGAAACAAATGCCCCAGGCATGCTGTGCCGATACCATCATCAAAAGTGGTTATTTTGCACAATGAGAATTAACTGTACTACGGATACCCAGAGAAAATGTACAATATCTTATGCTGATATGAAACAAAACAGACATGATATAGCTTTTTTTTGTACTTAAAACCTGTATGTTCCCTTCCCAAACTTAAGTAAAAAGCAAACCCACCCTTTTCCTCCTTTTACACAGAATAACGTTTAGGTTCCAACCCTCCCCTTTCAAATAAAGTGCGCTGTCCATGGCAGACCATAGGAGTAATGCAACAGGAAAAGCCCCTTTTAGTGTACTATTTAAAAAACAAACTGAAGTCGATTCAGCTTTCCTCTGGGTCTTGGGAAAGAGGAGAAGCTTAAGGGAGGGGGAAAGACCCCTTCAGTGTCACTGTTGTTAATAGACATAGCCTTCGTTGTAGGGGTGGGTGTTGCAGCAGCCTCCGTCCTGCATGTAGACCATGCTCTCATCAAAGTGGGACAGAGGCACAGTGTCCTCCTCATTGATGTGGCGCTCCATGTCAGTCTTCAGTAAGGGGCGCTGGTTGTCGGGAAAAGCCATGGAGAAGAGCGCTTCAGGGTCACAAACAAACTTGTAGACATATCTTTCTCCAGCCACCTTAGGACAACAGAAGGGGAAAAGAAGGTGCAGCATAAGGCCTCGTGTTTTGGAAACCCAAGTTCAACAGTCTTGTAAAGAATTCACCTTTGTTACACAATTAATACGTGAGAGCAGAGCTGGTAAGGCAATGACCTAGCAAAGACAAGCAGGACCTGCCAAAGCAGAATGAGCAGAATGCTCTTGATTTTGCCACACGTGACATCCTGTTGGAAGATGAGCTAAGTATTCTACTTCTAAACATTTGTTTGCAATCGTTTCCTATACTGAACCACAAATGGAACTGCTCTTATTGGACAATGTAAACAAATTGTCACCACAGTGGCAAAATAAAATTACACACTCTTTGTGCGAAGTGGAAAAAAGAATCACATTGCACGACAGATCTGGATTTCACTTTACACAGATTGATTCATACTTACGTACAAAAGCACTTTAGTTATAGTGCCTGCTGATTGTACAGGGACAGCGTAAGCAAATACGTAGGCTAATATGTACTTAGCAATTGCTCATGCAAAGCTGGGACATTTGGATTTGCTTATGGAGGGGCAATTTGTCCAAAGATCCTAAAGTTTTCCCTTAATCAGAGACAGCCTTAAATGTCTATGCCTCAATTTCCTAAAAGTTGGAGAATGACAAAAACAACAAAGAATTGCTGTCTTATTACAAACAACGAACAGAAGTCAATAGTGTCTTCTCAAGTACCTTATTTAAAAAATTGTGCTTAAAAATATGCATTAGATTGCATGCTCACAATTTATTAAAATGATTCTAAAATAAAAATCATATTGTCTAACTCTAGCTACCATAGTAATGAAGTGAGTTAGTGAAGATGGTAAAAGTGCTGCAAACTTAACAACTCTCTTCTTGTGGGTGCAAAATAGTTTGAAGCACCTCCTTAAACTTTCAGGTTCTTTATTTGACAAATAGAATTTGGTAGGGACTTTATCTGCAGAATTTTTAAATTCAAATTAATGTCAGGAAGTTTGATAGACTAGATGTTGCATTCAGAAATCAGGCTTTTGCATAACCTGCTATCACTGTTGATTTAAAAAAAAAAAAAAAAAAAAAGGAGGGAAAATATGCATACAAACTTTGCCATAAAGAAACCTGCTTTGCATCTACAACCCCCATTAGTTTTTAACATAAACAAACAAGCCAGACAGAGTGATCCCAGGACAAACCTGAAACATTGCTATTTCAGAAAAATAAGCATACAAGCTAGCTTTCAAAACATGTGTTAAATACATTTTTGTAAATAATAAAGTAGTAGTTTAGGATGTAGCAAGCTAGCTATCAGAAGTGCTTGCAAACTTTCCATGTTAAATGGATGTGTGGGTTGGGGCAGCATTATCAACGTTCTGGTATATCTATCCCTACCTTTTCAATTTGCTTCACTCTGCTACTTTGTTTTTTTTGCCTGCTGCCTTTGAAGTGTGCTGGCAGTACAGCTGCCTATGCTGCTGAGCTGTAACCTGCAATAAGGAACTCCTCTGCCTGACGCACCAGTCAGTGAAACCAAGCACATCAGACCCAGTTTCCAATCCACTTTACAAAGACTCAGTGCACAGTTACGTGACACACAAAAATGAATAAGGTGAGCTACTGAAGAACTGTAAGTCAATACTAGCCCAGATTGTTCAAGTTGACTACTGGTAGCGGAAAAGGAGTGCACTACAACAATCCCGTACTCTAAGAAGGAGAACTTGTAAGACTGCACAAAACCTACTGGAAAAGTTGCCCCGTAACTTGAGCTGAGAGCACGGCTCCATTCAGGGAATTGGTATATGACAAGTTTAAACATGTTCATCATCACTGGTCACAAGACCAGTGTGAAAAGACATGGAATAAGTTTTGCAGTCTAAGGTGATCTTTGATCACACCTGGCAGTTTTGTAGATGCAGCAGACTGGTCTCTCCTATTGGTTTCTCAGTCAATCTACATGGCACTACACAGCAAAATTTAAAAATCAGCAAGCCACAGTAGGAGGATGGACTGAATATTGCCAGCAAGACTAGCCTGTTATATATGAAATATTTTTAAATATTTCTCCAAATCAGTTGATTATAAATATTAAATTCCACTCAAAACCAGTATTACTACAACACTATTGGTAAAAATATTAAAGTACTTGATATGTTAATAGGCATAATTATTCTCCTCTATCTTACACTTACTAAAGTACCCAAGCATTGGGCAGCTAATTTAGATCTGCAAAACATTAATCATACTGTACTCTACCGTTTGCCTTTCCCAGCTGCCAGGAAGCTCTTTTGGATATTTTTGAATGTTACTTCTTTCCTTCTAATAATGAAATGCATTGTGTGAACTAAAACCACAGACATTTTTACATAGAAAAAAAATATCTTAATGCTGAACTTAATAGGTCCAAAAGCTTAGCGTTTGCCTAAACAGATGAAAAAAACTACATAAGCCATGCAATTACAAGTACTCCTTGTAAACTGACCTATGGATTAACATGCAAGACTCTGGTGAAATGTAATACAACATTAGCTACTCACCTTTTGCATGATTCCCTTTTCATAATAATAGCGAAGTGATCGGCTAAGTTTATCATAGTTCATAGCTGGCCTGTTTTTCTGAATGCCCCAGCGACGTGCCACCTGCCACAAAAATCAATTATCAATGATTTGTTAAATGCATTTAACAAGCAGATCTTATCATTAGATACTTTATTTGGGGATGCAGGGGGGAAAATCCTGCAGGTGCAACAAATAGGAAAAGGTTGCCATGTCCTGAACCTCCCATGTGCTACTATGAATTTTAATTGGATGTGCATCACCATTAAACTTGAAACAGACTTATTGGACAACGTGGTGGAGAGTTAGGGTTTTTCTTTACTTTTTATTGAAGAAGAACAATGAAAAAATAAAGCCATACAAAGAGATGACAGTCAAAACAATTAGCAAGTTCCACCAGAAAACTTTCACAAAACCTTTCTTCAGTTTGATACTATGGATAATTGTACCATGCCTGTCTTTTCCTTGCTGTCTGAAGGAAAAGTAAGTTATTTTAAACACATATGCATACACACTTCATTTACGAACTGATATAGACTGCACTTGGAATGACAGCAATGTTGCAATTATTAGGAGAAACAAGTCAAAAGACAACTCCCAGTGTCAAACTTCACTTCAGCAAAAAAAGTGAATTATCTGAGGAGGCAGAATAATCGCTTGGAAGAACTATATGGTGGTATGAAGAATGGAATAGAATTTTCATAGTTTCAGTCATGTAATTTCCCTTAAAAATAACAATAAAAAAGTGAATTGCAAGTAACTCATGAAACTATTCCATAGAGAACAATATGCCTTCTGCTCTGACTTATGTTTTCTACTTGACTTTATGCTTCCTGTTTTATTGCTAAAGATAGTTTTGGACAAAGCGACCCTTTGTTTAAAGAGCTTAACTTCTTATTGCTCGCCTGAAATTTAATCGGCTATTGGTGACATTTCAATTACTGTCTGTAAAAATGACTATAATATCACCAGAGGGAAGAAAAAGCATAGTTGATGAACTCTTTAAAGCACATTTTATAAAAATGATTGAGAGGTGCATAAGCATACAGCTTTGGAAAAAGGACAGAGTAGCCAAGCAGCTTCTCTGCAGACTGCTCTACAAAATTTCCCATAGGTGTCTGGAGCTTTTTGATGCAAGCCATGACAACATTCAGCACTGAGCAAAATCCATGATTTCAGTGTCCACCTGGACAATAATTTCTAAAATTTCTTTTGAAAGCATTATTTCCTTTCAGTGGTGCAGCTTTTCAGGCTTATGTAAATTATCATAGCTTTGCTAACTTCAGCTATATTTTAGCTGTACTGAAACACACCTCCAATCATGTAAATTTATTCCAGCTGCAGATTTGGCCTAGATGTCTTTGATTCACCTATTCATTTTTGTAACACATGACCACATCACTCGTTTTTTACTCTTTCCAAGGTTTTTTTCCTGCTTTACTTTGAGTCCTAGAAGTCCCCAATATAACTGGCTTGCAAAATAAATAAATACACAGATAAACAACAATTAATGGTGAAGATAAGCTACATTGCGTGGTATTTTGACACTCCTAAACAAGCAGTCAGGTCCAGTTCCCATCCCTGAACTGCACAGCATTTACCTAGTCCTGCTCTGTGGAAGGGATTCAGATTTCTACCCTTCTACTCCACCTTCCCTGCTGAAGGTTGTTGTTGTTGACAGGCCTGCATAATGGACCTATGCCAAATTCTCAAGCTCCATAGTTCACAGTTACTTACTTTCTGAATGAACTATGGCCCTCCAGGAGCTGATACATATTCATTTTTGTTGTCACTCTATGAGGGCATAAACCTCCAGTAAGGAATGGATGGAAAGGTCATGTCACTGACATCCTAACCTGCCACAGCAGAATCAACAAGCTCTTTGATTTCCTTTCAATTTACACTTGGCAAGCAATAGAATTGTGCAACTTCCCACAGGCTATTCTTATTTTAATTGATTGTTTCTGTCAGATTCATGACATTCATATGAAAACAACTTAAATTCCTTTGTACTCCTAGGAAAACACAGAGTGAGGCAAGCTTCAAGCCTTCTCCAGATCTTTGATGCAGCCCTGCTCAAAAACACAAAGCACAACTTCTACATAGCCAGACATGCAGATGATCTGTTTAAGATAAATTAGAATATCTAGTTCTTCAGGGAATTACACAATAAGGAAACCTTAGGGGTTTGTTGCTTTCCTTTCCTTAGCTAATAAAAATCTATAAAGTTTTTGCACCATCTGCTGGAAACCATTTCTCAATAAAACTCTTTAATCTTGAAAAAAATTGGACATACTTTAAAGACAAGACAAAACTAAAAGAGTAAAAAATATGAGACTAGGGTAGGGGTGAAAATCATGTACATCATTCACCAAAACCAAACCAAAGACTTTCCAAAGACTTCACTCTCTTCTGGGATGGGTTATACAACTAAGGAATCCATGTAGCCTGCTAAGGCTGCACACTTGCCAGGAAAGTTTCAGTATCATATTGACTAAGACTATTCTGAGTTCAAATCCTCAGATATTCAATGCCAGGACTATCATTAGAGCAGGGGATGCTCAGACAAACGAGAGGCAGCACTGGGGTCCTTGCAGCAACCTGCTCCTCCGCCAGACCACGACAGGAAGGAAAGGGACATCAGTCCTGACACCATCTCTAGCTACTCCAGCATCTCCACAGAGCTGTTAGCAGACAATGTAAGTGGCATGCAAGAAAGCTTTCAAACTTATAATGTCAGAAGATGGATGGTAAACAGCAGAAACAGCTGGTGGTATGCAGAAGCAACCATACAACCCTGAGCCTTCCCACTCAGCTCAAACTCACGGGGGATCCTGTCAGAAAACCTGATGATGGTGGTCTCCTCTATTAGAAAACTCTATTCAAGGGGCAAAACAGTCAAGCAGAATGATACTGCCTTTTCATAACACTAATTAAATCATCCATATTAATTTTACAACAAAATTCACCTACACTTGGTCTTCCAACAGCTTCCATGATAGTTTAGAATGCAGGCTAGGTTACATAACGTTATCTAGGCAAAAACAGTTTACACAATAAAACATTCAATTTATTCCTGTTTATCACACAAGTGAACTAAGCCACGCTTCAGCAAATGTACACAAATATAAGTAATTTTATCTGCTCAATGAGTCCTTCATGGTTCAGAAGAGTCATGCATGTTTGCAACCCCAGGATCTAAGCCTGTGCTAAACAATTTAATGATTCAAGCTAATGAATCTAATATTTGGTGTTGAAAGACTAGGAAGGGACAAGTTTTCAAAGGATTTTGGAATACAGTTCCATCCATAAAGTGATTTTGAAAAATGTGGATCCCACAACTAATGCAAACTATTTACTAACTAATTTACACGGTTACTTTTTGTGAGACTAGGAGTCAAATCTATGCTTAACCACACCTCTGTTCTAACTGAAACACTTCCCTTGCCAGTCCTTTCTGTCACCCTTCTAAAGCACTACTGAAGCCAAAAACTGAGGGAAAATAAGGCCTAAGTCCAAAGGAGCACAGTTAAATTTGCAGGACAGGGCAGTGGATGTGAGGGCATGCTGTCAGTCTGACTCACCTCCTCTGGCTCAATCAGCTTGAACTCCATGCCTCGGCCAGTCCATGCTATGAAGTGAGAGTTTGATGGGTCGTCAAGAAGCGCTACCAAGAACTGCCAGAGCTGAAGCGAGCCTCGCCGTTGATACGTGGGTCCTTCGCGGTACATGCCCGGCTCCTGCTTGACATCACCTGCACACAACAGCAACAGTGTTAGAGGAACAATGCCCTGGAGCCACTCAGTTTGTCAGATAAGCTGGCAAAGCAATCATTAGGCGTAACAAAACAGAGGAAAGAATCAGCCACCCTCAAATGCAATATTCCCCTGTTTGCTGGGGACTTATAAAAACTTATTAATATACTAAAAAGCACTTAAACTCATTCACGATTTATGGAAGTCTCACTAAGCCTCTCCCCGTGTAGTTTTGATAAATGCAAATCTCTTGCAAACCATTTTGTTATATCCTCTCTCTGAAAGAACATAAACTATTTTTGAAGCAACTCTGATATGTGAAGAACTGTGTCTGGGTACTATGCTTTGCAGAGGCCCCAGTTTTGGTAAAGTAATGTAGATCTCATAAAGCTGCAAAGCCCTATTTAGTGAAACTTCCTTTGCATGCAAATGCTTCTAAGGAAAATTTGACAAAGTATTTGACTTGGACTTAAACAGCATGTGCTTTATGTATAGGCATGTAAATCCTGCAGATACACGAGCTCCTCTGTGGTATATTGGACTTGCATATGAGGAAAAATTACTTTTACTCATATCTACATATTAAATTAGTATTCCCTCTGAAAAGCAGTAAGTTAATTTTTCTAAAATTTCAAGTCTAGAAAAATCTTTTCAAAAATATAAATAACATTCTATTAGCTGTTCCACAAGTTTCCTATGAGAGAAGCATCCTGCTATGTCCATACTGTCTTTGTTGGTTTTAAATCGTATTTATACTGAACAACTCATGCAAACAACAACAGCTGAAAGGTCTGATGCTGAAGCAGACAGTATTTTTCTTCTCCATACAAGGACTGCAATCCTAGATATACGGGTAAAATTCCTCATTTCAACTATCAGAACAGCAAAAGCCTCCAATAAACAGTGTGACCTGTTTATTAAGGAAAGTCAGGAATTTCCATTCAACCACAGCATTAGGATGCTCTGACAGCCATTACAGAATGGCTCTGTGTAGTGAAAGGCAGAATAATAATATTAAAAATGGAGCACTTCCTTTTGTAATCAGGAAAGAAAATGGATTCAATGGCTGTGGAAAAAAATAAATCAACACAAAGCTTTTTGGTTTATGTGAGGTTCAAGTTCCAGTCCTGGAAATCCTTCTTTTTCAAGGACAGATTTTTTTTCTTGTAATGATAGCTGAGCAGTGTGCAAATAGCAAGTGCAGTATTACACAGGATCAAATTCTTTCCTTGTGCTGATCTTTGATTTCATATGAAGCAGCTGAGAATCTTAGCATCAAGCTGAGAATTCTTAAACATCAAGACTGGTCTTGGGCTTATCCAACTTCTGCTTTATTGGCCAGAATATGATGACACATCTGCTATTTCTCCCTCAAAGCTTCATGCTGTAATGATAAACACACCTATTTGGATCACAACATCACTCTTCCAGAGTACAAGGTGTTCTTTCAATGGGCAGCCATAGAAACGAGCAGCAGACTGCTTGCTTTGCAGGCCCAAAAATACTTCCCAACATTTATTTCTTTTACTGTATTTGTATTTCTTCTTCATTTTCATTCCCTTTCCTGTATAAAACCCAAATTAACCAAAACGCTTTTCAAGGAAGACACAGACAAATGCTGCTGTTATGAGTTTTAACTTGTAGTACAGGGTCCAACCCCATTCTCTTAAATGTACATATAAATCTGTACTCAGATCTACTTTTTTGTGGGGAACAAAAAAGTACCTGACATGATATGCTTTTAAAAAATTTTTTAAAAACTCACATTACAAAGCCAGAGTAGAAAGCAGAATTTCAATAAATCACTCTTTCTGTGGCTGTGTCAATGCAGTGACAATGCAATACTGGACTGAGCAATCTTCAGTTAGGTCTCATATTGTCTAAAATTCTTTATCTATTTCTTACCAACATAAAAATACATGTGATACTCTTGAAGAATGTGCAATTATCTGAGTTATTTTCATTTCAGAGTCTCCAGATTTTCAGCAAATACAACAAATGCTGCTAAACATGCAATAGTTTTGCAATCCATAAGTGAGTCTCAGGACAAAACAAATAAAATAAAGTAGGAGAAAAACACTAATTCTCCAGCCCTACTTTTAGCTGTGGTCAGAGATCTGTTCACAGTATATCAGGAAATATCTAATCTTTCCTGCTGAAATAAATAAAGCCAGACACAGACACACTAACACAAAAGCTACACTAACAACACTACACTAACGTGCATACACTAACATAATGCCATTCTTGCAAATTTAAGTAACGGGTCTCTAAATTACTTCTCAAAGTTGAAGACTAACAGAGTCACTGGCAAGAAATACAGCGTCCATCTACTTTGCTTATAATGAAATAAATCTAAAATCAACTGAGTTACACCAGGAAACTGATTTTACGTCAGAGTAACTGATGGTAATTTGGACCATTCATTTTAATTGACCACAGAATTCCTCTTAAAGAAAAATCTGCTGTAATTGGTAGTGTTGTGAAAAGAGCATTGATTTGTTATCAATCCCACTGAAAAATAAACCACTAGTACATTCAACCTAGTGCAAATACATTGGCACAAACACAAAAATGGCCAATACATTCAGTTACCACTATTCATCACGTCATAGACAGCAAGACAAGAGGCTTAATCCTCAGTAAAACCAAAGCTGCTGCTTTTGCCACTGCTTTGTTAATTATAAGCACAGTTTTCATTACATCTCAAAAAACAAGCAGTATGTGATCATCAGTGCAATGGAAATCCTCTTATTACTTCTCCAACAGTACAAGAACTGAGCTCCTCTGCCACAAGTCTGGATGCAGCATCTTTCACTGGCAAAAGCTGAGTGACATCCTCTTGAAGAGGAGACTTTGGTTTCAAGAGACAAAGGTCAGCTTTGGTTGGGCGCACCACAAATGGTGTGTTAAGGAATCCTAAATTGGAACGTTACTGGGCTCATTTGATCAGCAACAGAGAAAAGTCCCTCATCTCTTTCTTTTTCATCTCCCTACACAGGAAAAAGAGAGATGTGTCATACATACCGTCAAACTTCTCTGGAACAACGCAAGTGTCATCATAAAACTGCCTAGGTCCCTTTTCATACATACAGCCTGTAAGTTAAAAAGAGAGAGAGGGGTGTTTATATAAAAGATGCATGGAGAAAAAAGAGATCACAGGCTTAATGCCAGAGGGAACACTAAGTTATACAGGAATCAGATTAATATCCCACATCCTTTACACGCTGCTCAATCCCAATGTTTTGGCCCTTGTACAAGGGTGTTTAATTAACATACACATTCCCAGAAGACTGTTAATCTCCACCTGCTAAAATGAAAAAACACCCATTTTTCTCTATGATGTATTACAAAATGTTTGCTCATTTCCTGTTTGAACTAGCATGGCTTTGACATTTAACCATTAGCTCCTGCAGGTCTTCTCCCTGCAAGACTAAAGAAGTACCACTCAGTATTGCCCCCTCATACCCACACCAATCACGCTCAAACACTGCTCTTGATGTTCCTTCCAATTAAGATAATTTTGTAAAATTTTATTTTGTCATTAAAAGATACTCTATAACTCAGCAGTCCTTCTAGCACACCTTTCTGTATACATTCCTACTATTTCTTATTATGCTCATGTTTTGCTTAACCAGAACTGTACTGCATATCAGTATCAGTCTCACCAGTGCTACTGAGATAAAACATCTCCTCCTCTCCTGCCACCCTCTGACCCTCTTTTTGACTGTCTAAGTATTACAGAAGGCTTTTTGCCGTAAGGTTACTGTGCTTGGTTGGGCTGGTTTCCCACTGTGAAGGTGAGGAGGAGGCCCATCACAAAATCCTTTTTTCCCAATATATTGTTTCCCAGTTCCACAGGCCTGGTCTACATTCACGTATCAAAAAAACATTTTGTTTAATGTGCCCAGATAACCAAACAATTCAAACTGCTTTGTGTGACTGCCCTGTCCTGCCTGTTATTTACTGCTCTATCTTTGTGCCATAAAGTTATCTATTAACTTCGTTCCATATCTTTACTGAAAATATTGAATAGCAACACTCCTGATATCAATTCCTACAGAACTATAATCCATTCAGAGATGATTGCCTGGTGACAGCCTCTTTTAGTTCTGTCAGTTGGCCAGGTCTTAATGTATTTAATGTGTACTCTATTGATATTGCTTTGTGCTAACTTCTTAATCAGAATGTAATGCAGAGGCAAACTGAATGCCATAAAAAGTCTAACTATACAATACAACCATCTTTATCAATCAAACTTTTATTTTCAGCAAAGAACAGAATCAGATTTGACATGACCTTTATTCTGTAAAATTATGTTGATTGATTTCCAAATACAGAAAAAAACCATTTAGCAAACACCACTGTTTTTTTTACATCATTCATGAGAATTCTGCAACCTCCAATTCCTTACATGAGCATAACACAACTAAGATGGGTTTTCCCCTATTTGTGCTGTGATTAACACTCAAGATTTTTTCCCTTATCCCTGCAGTTTATTTTTTCCTGATGTCTCTCATCTCCCTTACAGAGCTTCTATACTTCATATAATTTCACATAACCAGACTTAGCAATTTCCATCTCCTGTTTCACCTTGTTAAACACTACTTTTTTTTCCCCCGTCTTTATTTCAACCCAAAAGCAGACAGGATTTTAGCCAAATGTGTTAGTTTTTTGATTCTCTCTTTACATTAGCAAACAAAGAAGACTTTGATTCACACATCTATCTGGATTCTCATCAATCTCAAAACCAGATTCCTCATGTTTCTGAAATTTGCCCACTGGAAGAAAAACAAATATAAACCCTAAACAAATAAACAGAAAATATTATATTTTTAAGACAGATAAACTAAAACAGGACAGTGGAGGCTATAACCTCTCCTTCAGTGATCTTAGATCTGTTGGACTTCTTCTTAGTACATATAAAATGCTTTCTCTCAAGAATTATATAATTTTTGACAGTTATTTAAGCTCTGTCCTCCTGAAATCACTGGAAATTTTGGTATGTCTCAATTTGGGCATAAAGTGCATCAAAACATTGCAAAAATAATAACAAATAGAAAAAACCCAAAACCTTCACTGAATTTAAAGTATAAAATGGATTACTTAACACAGTTAACTGAGTCTGTCATGCTAACAGCCTGGAAAATATCACTTGAGCAGAATGGGTGAAACAGATGAATTTTTAAGCATCTCTTCCTTACAACTGCTAGAGGCCTTGAAAAGCAGAATGAGTTAAGTTCATAACCTAATTGCTTCTATCATGATCAACCCATGGCATTAAAAGAAACTACAAACAATTCAGTGCATCAAAAACTCAACACTGAAAAGAAGGATGATGCAAATATTCCCAGCAACAGAATTAAACAAGTGAATCCCAAATACCTCTAGGCTTTTTAATATTTTTACATTACTCTCATATAAAAAGATACATAATAGAAAACTTAACTTCTGTTCTGTTTGGGTGAGCCAGGAAGCCTTCTTGCCTCATGTAAATGGAATGGCAGCTAGGCACTTCTGAAAGGAGAAGATGACAATGCAAGTCAAAAGACTGTCTGGAATTAAAACTGTGCAGGTTATCAAAGGGACAGGCTGCAAGCAGAAGAGCAACAGAAAAGGATGCAAGTTACAGTGAGAGGGAACTTGTCAACACACAGTCAGCATTTCAGAGCAGCATACACAGCATGGCCAAGGAGAAAGACTCGATGTGGGGCTCACAGATCCTATCTACAATAGGATTGATCTCCAAACCTTTTGTAATCAACTTTACTAAAATTTGACTAACGTGGCAATTACACTTTGGACCATTCACAAAAAAATCCACAGTGACCATGAATACTTTAAACCCTGTGCTTGTATATCTATCTTTGTAACTATTTCAACCCAAAATTTTATTTAATCAATTGTGCTGAAAAGACTGCCAGCAACACTGGAGACTAATAAACTCTACACTTACACAAGGAATGTCAAAGTGAATATAGAGTGGGATAATGCTTTTTAGACTCTGGTTAAGGACTTGAAGGGTTAATGAAATTTTCTGCAATTGCTAAGCATTTTATCTAGAAATTTAAGTCTCTCTATATCACTCTCCACTTGTATGTGCTTAAAACAAGTTACACCTTTCCAAAAAAAATACTGTGCATATTTTAAGTAATACTGATATTTATTTGCTATTCTTCACCTCTACTCAAATATGCAGGAAGAATGATAAAAGTCAAATAGAATTAATTAAAAACATATTCTTTAAGTATCTTTCTTTTTCTTCCCCATGTCGTGCACTGTCCCCAGGTAGTCACATCCTGTGCACAGGGACTTGCAAACAGAAACACACCGTAAATGTTTGCCCTTCTAGACCATGTTTAACCTACTTCTTGGATATCAAATGTCTTGCTTAACAAAGTCTATTTGATCTTGTGATGAACTCCTACCCTAAGCTATGCAATCTGTTACCAGTAACTTGTAACTCTTTAAGAGATGCAAACAGAGGTCGAAAGAGCAGACATTATTTTTCCAACACTGCCTACAGACTCTTTCAGACTGTGATTCCAAATTTCACTGTTCACTGACTAGTGATGAGTATCAAAGATTTGGCAGGATAAGAAAATTAGGTTTTACACTGACTTCACAAACAAGTGAAACACAGGGCAGTAATAATAAGTTTCCTCTAACAGTGCATGGTCCCTCTTGCACATCTGTGCCAAATTCTTCATCACCTCCTCTCTTGATAAAATGCTTGGTGCCTGTCTCCTCAGGGCTGGAGAATCTCTAATGTCTCAGTCAGCTATTCTGAGCAACCACAGGAATCAGTGACTCAATGAACACTCAAGTCAAGTACAGCTCTGCAGACTAGAAGTCAAGGCTACAAGCAGCGCTTCACCTGCAAGGAATCATTCATGTTACCAAGTAGATTGAATTCTAAGGAGAATGGAAAAATCTACGTAAAAAAGAGGAAGCTGTAGAACTGAAACAGATGCTATTTTCTATTTTTGGTAAAACTTCTCTAGTATTGGCAGCAAAGCCCTTTTTGACTCATGAACTCCACTCTTGCAAAGTGCTAGAGCAGAGTATGCTGAATAAAGAATTATGCATGCATCCACAAAGTTGTCTTCTTAGCCAAGTCAGGGTTTCATCTCCCATGCTCCTAAGTCAATTATAGTTAACATCTGGAGTCTCTTTAAGGCAAGCATTGTTTGTACCAACATTACTTAATCTTCTGGTTAGCTTGTGCTTAAACAGTCCACAGAGGACCAAAAAAATACAGCAAGGAAGAGTTTATTTCTCGTAAAGTAACTAGAGTCTTGTTATCCTAAAGTGCTATCGGTTAATTTATGACTATCAGAGTGGGTCAGACTCTAATCAAATTGTAGAAACATTTCCAAAGTGATTATTCAATCAAATGACTAACATGGTTAATTAGGAGCCATAAACATTGCTCTGAAGTTCATCAAAGTAATGACTTGCCCAGAAAAATTACTGCTAATTAAATTGCCTGCTGCTTTCATTTCTACCTTATCTAATAAAAAGTCCAACCAATGAAATTTAGTATTGCAGTTTTAAATTGTACTAAATGCTTGACTAAGACCCAGAAGTATTTTTACATGCTAAGCGGAGCTACTTCAAAAGAAAACATTTTAGTGCAGAAATTACAGAGCAATTATATGTTTTCTTCTCCTTAAACCATTGTTTCAAGACAACAAATAACACAGAAGCAGGCATGAAATACTTCCAGGGCAAGAGCCAAGTGTTTGAGATGACTGATTGATCATTTTTTTGCAAGTTTTAGTCTTTGAAGAAAAATATGCCTGGATTTAGACACACAACAAGCTTATTTCAGACTCTTAATGAAGGAATTCACATCATAAGGTTACATGAGCTCAAGAATAGAAGAATCCCTTTAAAAAAAAAAATTACCTAAAAATATGGAGATGTAAAAAAAATTGTTTATTGCCGCAGCCGGGATCAGCGTGGCTTCAAAGAGCCGCAACGGTTTATCTTTTATTATCAGTTTGGAAGACTTAGGGTTCATTCTTCATTGTTCTTATTAAGAGAAACATAGTAGTCATGTTAAAACAATGAATATGGTCTTATATCATAGACCATTAAACCATTCTTTTCCCAATAGGTACTGTTTTAAAAAGTACACTGCAAAAATGCCTTCTCATCCAGGACCATCACAGAGAAAAATAATGGAAATAAACTCTGTTATGCCTTCATCAAAATACATCCAAGCAGAAAAAGCCCAAACAGACTTTCTCAGGACAAGAAAAATCTTCCGTTGAACTTAGCAGGCACAGATTCTAAGTGTCATTATTGAGTAATATGCTTGAGTAGTCCCTTGGTAGAGGTAGTTCATATTAATTATCATGTCAGAATTTAAGGAGTTTGGTTGTCTCAGCCCTCTATAACATAGGGTAGGTAAAGAATTCTTAAATCCTCTTTTCTGATTGCTTTTCAGAGATAAGGATGAGATTTCATTCCCATCCTGCACAGAAAAAAAACAGAATTTCAGCCTGTGTCCCTAGCCAGAATAGACACAGGGAAGGTGGAGCTTCTGCAGGCAAAGGGATGAAATGACAAGACTGAATTCTATGGGATGAAGCGACTGTCTTCTGAATGAAGCAGAGCAAAGCAGGAACTGTAAACCTGAACCAGGATTTATTCTTCAGCCATTTGTGTTTCTGACCTTACACAGCCTCCCTTACTAAAGAGCAGGTTGTTATGCTACACTCTAACTCTGGCCTACTTTTCAGTTCACTTTATCAACATCAGCTGAGGATCTGGAGGCCCAGGGCACACCCCATGTGCTCGTGACAAAGCCCAGTGTGGCACAGAGCCATTGCACTGCACGTGTGCACGTGCAGAAGGAGAGATGTGGAGATGGAGCCTTAGAAGGCACAGGCCATCTGAAACAGGGGGGGAGAAGAAGGGAGCTGCCTACCTGGCCTCACCCTCCATGAGGCAGCTCAGGTGAAAACTGTGATGCACTGGCAGGCAGCTGCCTTAGTCAGGGAGCATGTTAACAAGTCACTCAAATTCACCAAACGCTCAACTCATAGTGAAACATGCCTACTTTCTTACAGGTTTGAAATAAAGTGATGACTATAAGACTGCAACATTCTTACTGTTTTCCTTCCCACTTTTCCACTTACACTTTATTACCAAGTAAGTCATATTAGAAGAAGATTTCATAATGAACTGTTCCAAAAGGAGGTGTTCCCCAAAACTTTGAAGGGACTTCACTGGCAATCCTGCAATTTCACTTATACCATGTTCTTCTAAATTGTCCTTTTGGTTTGAAAAGTAATTACATAAATTTTGGCTCCTATTTCAGTAATTCAGAGTTTGTGTGTATATACAGGTAGACTTAAATGAGCCAATTTGTCTTCCCATAGACAAGAAATGCAGCACATGCAGATTCTCTCCCTTTGTGCAGCTGGGTACAGGAGGGCATGCACAAGTCCCTCAGGTAGTTGGGACACACCTGGTGTCACTCCCATGTGCCAGCCTGACCCTGTGGACACACCAGCCATTCCTTTGGTGCCTTTCAGAGCTTCCCATGCACAGTACAAGCACTTCTCTGCTACACAGGCAGGGGGTTGGTATACTGGGAGAAATTTTTACCAAGAGAAGGAACAAAAGTAACCTTTTAAAGATAAAATATTCAAACTAGAACACACCATATTTTGGCATTAAACTTAAAACATCACAATATCACTGCAAATAACTTTCCTGTTTGTGGATTTCCAAGAGCACTGACAAACTGTTTACAAAGGAGCACTTCAGCCACCCCTGAAACACATTCAGCCTCCTGGTGGAAAGCAGCTGTTCACACCACCACTGAGAAGTTCTGACCAGCTCAAGGGTGAAGATAATAATGAAATCACCAAAACCAGGACCGTTTTTGGTAAGAAAGGCATTTCTTCAAAGAAGACCACAACAAATCACACAGGTAGCACCAGGAGTCACCAAAAACAATGCATGACTTGTGTTTTGCAAGGAGAAGTGACAAATCATTCTTTTGGCTTTATAAATCCGCAGAACACATTTAGATTCAAACTCATATCTCCCCAAAAGGAGATATTCAGGTAGAAATACTGGAACTAATTACAAACTCCTTATACAGGAATTGCTTGAGCATATTTCATCACTCAAATGTTGGTGGATCAAGTTTTAGTTCAACCACCTTTAAAAGCTTTATCCATTCACAAGCTATGTAATGAACAGAGTCCTACAAACTGGTAAAGTCCTGGCAATACAAAAGCCAGCATTATTTTTTCCCACAGTAGATTCATGAAAAAAATGTAGCTACACTGAAATTGCATGGGTGAAAACAGATAAAAATTCTCTAAAAATCAATTTTAAAATTAAGTAATCTTTTTCCAAATCATTATGCAATTTAAAAACATTCAGAATGGAAGGTTTTATTCATTTGCTCTGTCACCAGCCTTTGTGCCAGCAATCTAGGAAAAAAACCAAAGAAGTATGTGCACCCACAGATACACATACACTTCCTTCTAAAAATAGCTAATTAAAATTGTTAAAGTTTAATTTCTTGCACGTCATTTCACAAAAACTTGTCAGAGAATTAGGTTTGGCCCCACCGGCTCATGTCGAAGTGGAAATATTACACACATACAGAAAAAACCTTAAGCAAACATCTTCCTTTCCACAACTTTGGTTTTTAGATCTATGACAACATCTAATGCATTTTGTGAGACCAGATGTCAACAGCCTGTCTAGGCGATGTGTAACTTTTTGTACAGCAGAACAGGAAAACAAAGGCTCATACATTCAGCTCGGAATTGAAATTCCACATGGAGCTGAGCTTTTGAGCATACTTTAAAATCATGTATTTGCTTTTATTAACCTCAGTAACTGTAAAATGTATCTTAAATATTGCTCTCCTTTGAATTCAACAAAAGACAGCAGTATATTCTCTCTCTCTTGCTCCTTTTGTTGGTAATCTTACTGCAAAAATGTCTGTGTTGCTTTTTCTCCCCCGCCCCATTCCCTGCCTGTAAAATCGAAGTTGGACAAACACTGCACGGCTGAAGTGACATATTTGAATGGAATTCAGACCAACCAGTTCCTGTTTATGTTTCTGATTTGAGAATGTAGCCTTCTCATTCACTATACATTAGAAACACACCAAGGCCATAAATGGTGTCAGGTTGCAGGCAGGCAGGGCCAAGCAGCATTAATCATTACTTTAAGGCAACTGGCAAAAGCAGCAGCTGAGGGAACACTACACCCTTCAGCTCCGCATAAATGGACATTCCAGGGTTTGGCGTGTGTGGGTTGGCTTTTTTTTTTTTTTTTTCCTTCAGCATCCATTTTATGAATGAAACTTCAGGCTGCACAGAGTCCATTCATATAAAAGCTATGCTCACAGGGCTCAGTCTCTCGGGATCAATTGGTCTTGGGCAAGGCTGATGTGATTGGTTTAAGGCAGGCTTCAGCCTTCCATTACTGATTTAAAATGCAGCCTGTGTCCATTTGACCTGCCTTAATGCACAAAGAGTAAATCCAGACTGCGCTCTCAATCCTCAAATCAAATCATTAGCCAGTGCCACTTACTGTAACTGTAGATTTAGAGGATACTTATCCATTTCGTTGGAAAACAGGGACTGCAAGACAATTTTTCAGATAGTATTGTCTGCCTTGAAAACAAAAATATATATATGGTCTCCTGCCTATATGCTCACATTAACTTGGCATTCAGGTTTTCCTTTTTTTACAAAGATAACATCGCAAAATGAAATAATTTCTAACTACAAACTTATTTCAGACAGAAATAGAGAAAAGAGGAAATCAGCTAGATTGACAGCTAGTAAAAAAGTTAAATTTCTGCCTTTCACAGCAATCTTCTGAAGTCCAGGTTTCCCAAGTTTCCCTTTCAGATGCTCTTATTTTCTGCTGCCACACAGTATGACAGCAGACTTGTGTTTTAAGAGCCAATACAAAGTCCAGTGCAGCTTAACTATTGAATAAAATTTATACTCATTCAGTGAACCAACACAGCAAGACAAGTTCCCAAAACAAAAGGATGAAATGTTTTAAACCACAGGGAAAAATGGAAAAATCAAAATCAAGGAGGGGAGAATTCTTAAACCTCCTAATTCAAGAGCAAAACCCTGTCCCTTCTCCTTTCCTGCCTTTATACCATCTGGATTTTCATTAAGAACAACTGTACTTCTGTGTATAAGAATTTCTTTAAGGCCATAAGAAGATGCAGTTTTGAGATCTGTGTACTGAAGCACCATATCCAGGAAAAGGATGGAGTCAGTTCTGTTTCACAGAACATTTTATAAAAATTCGTTCAAAAATACTGTAAGTATTTGTATCCTGACAAAAAAAAAAAAAAAAAAAAGGAAAAAAAAAAGAAAAATGAAACTTGGAGAGAATTTGAGGAAAAGAACAAGCAGCTGGAAGACTTTTGAAGCAAGATACAAGATCTCAACGTGTCACACTGACAGAACATACATACAATCCATCTACAGTGATTTAGAGGTGGTACATTAATACCAAGAAATTGTTTATGAAGAGGAGTAGCTATGAGCAGGGGAATGCAACTGATCAAAGAGAAAATTCAGGCTTATGATCAAGAAATATTTCTTAACTGTGAAGTCTATTTGTCTATGAAATAATCTCCCAAGGGAAAAATAGTAGCAATAATACTTAGCACTCACACAGAACTTTATATTTTCAGAGTATGGTACAAAAATTAGCCATTTTAATCAAAAACAGTAGTGGAAGCACCATGACTCGTGTCACTTCAAATGCTGCACTGGTCAATGCACTAGAGAATATCCTGGAAAAAGCAAACCAGCACTGTCTCTGATTGACTTTTTCTCTCCACAGTAGCTTCTCCAAATATCTAAATTTTGCCTTCAGAGGTACAATAGAATAATCAACTGTTTAGAAAAGAAATGGGGGGGGAAGATCAACCTGCAAATAAATATAATCCAAAAAAATAATTTGTTTCCCCTTGAAATTTCAATTCAACACTTTCTCTTACTATTCTTAAACTCCTGAATTTAAGAATAAGTTGGTTGACACCTAGGGAAGAATGTGTTACTGGGGTCTTCTTCCACATTAATACCCACTGACTTGCTTTTCAAAAAACACCTCATCAGGTTTTTGAGAGAACTCTTGCATTTTATTCTGTTTCCTCTCGTTAGGTAAATACATTTATAACATGGATGGCAGAATGCTACCAATATTTGATACCTGTAAGAGCAAACTTAAGAGGTTAATAAGTGTCATACTTAACAACTTCCTGCACAAACTTTATACAAATCTTTTGCTGCAAAGATGATACAGCCTTTTGCTTCTGCACTCTTGTCTTGAGTGCACAGGTCACAACTCTGAGGGAAGGAGAGCCATGCTGCAAACAGCTTAGCAGGTGGAGCCCCTACTTCATTTGTTACAGGGGCTGGAAGTTGTCAAGAAAAGAAAGTTTTCAAGAAAAGAAAAGATGATACAGCCTGGTCAACTTCAGGCCCCAGTAAAGCCCATTCCAGCTCCAAGAAGGTTTTTCCAAAGTAGTCACATTGCTTCTGCCAGATTTTTGGTATTATGTATTTTTATACTGCCTACAGAGACTGTTATCTGATATTCCTGTAATTGTTCATCTAGAAATACGAAGAAAGTCCCTAGGAGCTAGGATTTGAACATATGTAGTACAAAATGT
The DNA here is from genome assembly GCA_013397245.1 of Thryothorus ludovicianus. Lineage (NCBI taxonomy): Eukaryota > Metazoa > Chordata > Aves > Passeriformes > Certhiidae > Thryothorus > Thryothorus ludovicianus. The sequence goes on along the minus strand of VZTB01014219.1, from coordinate 66,721 downwards.
TCTTTTTAAAATCACCCAGCTCTAACTGGGTATCCAAAACAAACAAGTTTATATATCTGATTTGTCTGTCAGCCTCCACTCATTTCTCTTAACAGAGGGGTAGTTCCCCATCCATCCTCTCTTGCCAACACAAGGTATTTGCTTGTGAGGCTTCAGGAATTAAAGGGATGAGCAATTCAGAAAGAAAGACATGGAGGCTAATAATTCTGTCCGGAGAGTTCATTCTTTAAGTGATGTGACTAGTGTCTCGGAAGTGACAGGGAGAGAATCCAAATTTTCTAAGGTCTATTCAAGCGTAATAATTGTGAGGCTACCCTGAAATGAAACTGTGAGAACAGCCCTGCTAATGCCTGTAACACATTCAGGAAGTACTGAGTCTATCTAAATTTCAACAGAAAAATTCCTGGCAATCAGTAACTAGTATATGCAAGCAATAGTTCCTCCTCTGTTCATCTCCACTGCCACTGTGTGACAAATTTCAGTTTCCAAAGACAAAAATTCTCAACCAAAGTAACTATTTCAATTGGGCAAAACCAAATATAGGATTTAAACTTTAAAAGTTAGGATGTTGTTTTAAAACTTGATTTTTGGTATTAATTGATACACACACACAGCTAGAGTCAAGCCTCAGTATATTTTCAAACACACTACATCATGTAGGAAGGGTTAAGCCTGTGAAGGTCCTGCTCAAAAATAAAGCACAGAAGAGATGAGCTATATCAAGTTTGGCCCTTTTGTTTAAGTACCTGAATACATTACTGAATTCTAGAAGTATGAACTGTACAGGAATATCCACTATTAGGCCTTGTAAACAGAGGTCTTGGGAAGCCTTTTGGAGTATATTCATTAATTATGCAAAATGTCAAAGCTCTGTAGGTCCCTAACTAAAGTTGCTAGATTAACCATCAAGTACTAAATATGTCTGTCAGACATGGAAAAAAAAAAAATATGGCAAAAAATGTCTGATTGAACATATATGATGTACTGTGACTTCTAGAAGCATAGATGGATACGGAAGAGCCTCTACTCTGTTGACATTTTTCTTTTTCCATTATCTCAAACATCTCCATTATCTCTATTCTGCAGTAGAAATTGCATACCTGCAATTACAATTACAACTAATTGATCTGCCATTTCCCATGTCATAATTAATGTCATGTTTTAATAGAGTTGTAATCATTCTATAATAATGCTTTTCATTCATCAGCTTCCCACAAAGTATAAAAGAATAGTGCACAAAAGCAATGAACTTTTATGAGCCTCTTTCAAAAACATCCCAAAAGGAACATCTCAGTGCATTACAATGAACTTTTTAAATATGTTTCTATATTCTTATCTGAGTAGTAATAACATACAATGAAAAAAAAGACTTTTTACTCTGGTGTTCTCCTTCCCTGAACATCCATAGGTGAAAAATGAAATCAATGATTCAGTGACAAATATATTATGTTTCCTAAGGGGTTATTTAATGTACTCTTAGCAAGGATGGAAAATGATGGTTTCTAGAGAACAGATGGTAACAAGACAAAATATCAACAGACCACAGTTGTTGACTGCAATTTATGGAGTGTACAGATGTGTCAACTTAAATGCAGTGATTCTGAGGCCAATAAAAGTACTTCCTGATACCAACAGATTAATTTTTCATGACCACTGGTTACACAGCTATTACATTTTTAAAAACTAATCATTCATCTACAAAAGAAGCAACAATTTTGCTTGAAGATAATTATTATAAAGTGGAATGTTGTTCTTGCTGGCAAAAAATAAATAGGCATGACAGGACTGGATACAAGCTTGTACATCTTCATTTCAGAATAAAATTTCCTGCTTTCTTCCATACAGAATATTCCAAAGAAAGATGAATGTTAGCAGCCAATCCAGATTTAAATTAACAGTACGCAATAAAGAGATCACACTTCTGAGTCAAATAAGAAGCATATTTACAAAAGGGCCTTTGTTTGACCTTTAATTTAGCAGCATGAGTAACAGTGCTTGTGAAGGTTGCAAGGGACTGGCAGTGCCTGAAGCTGCAGGTCCCCCATTTATTATCCACTGCCACATGAACTACACAGTCTCTCCCATATGCTCTAGGCCTAGAAATATGCAGCTCCACAAAGCTACAGATCTCAGAACCTTCATCAAGGAATGGGCTGAGTTATGGGTCTGATCCTTGTAATTTGATTTCATTTTCATCTTGTCTTCTATTTCAGTTTGTAGAAATATTTCACCCCTGGTCCCCTCCCTATTAAGGGCTAACTCCAATTTTCCTGAGGATTGGTTCTTTGCTTGTTAAGAATAAGGAAGGAAAAAGCAGCTCTATTTTCCAAATAACCCCATTCTAACATTGAGATCAACACTACAACAAGCATTTTACATTAATGAAACCACAAAATTCTCCACCAAATAGACAATGTCCACACTAGCTACAGAAAGAAAATCTAAAAAAAGTTCTACAGTATATCAAATTGCAAGATAGTTTTTCATCAGCTAAAATTTCAAGGAATACTTCAACTTAACTGCCATATAGCCTTTGGAAAATAAACTGCAAAAGCATCTAGCCAGAGACTGAACCGGAAGAAAAGCCCTGGGAGTACAGCAGCACCAAGAAGAAGGGGGAGTCAGACTGACGTCAGACAGAGCCATTCTATCTATCCATTCCCCCTACCCAACTCAGCATGGATGTCTATGAAAGCAGTGTACTCTCCTCCAGAAGCATACTTGGGACATGCTGAAATCCCTCCCTTTCAACAGTGTGGCAGACACAAAGCAGGACTGAGGCAGACACTGAAGAGGTGCTGCAGAAATCACACTAAAATTTAAAAACACTTTGATTGCATCATCTTTCCTCTATATCAAACAATTGTACAACCCCATCTAGAGCACTCATAATGTTTTTTAACCTCAGCTTCTTTTCATACCACCTTTCCAGCTTTCATCTTTGTAGCTTCCTTCACCTTGTTACTTGGTAGTCATGACCAAATTTCTTTTTTGACTTCTTAATTCTCTCATTCTTTTCCCAAGCATAATATAAGTACTATGTTGAAATTCTGTCAAACATTTACAATATTATTCCCTTGAATTATTTTTCTATCCTTTCTATCGCTTCTCTTTTCAATTTTGATCAGAAGCTATTGAGAACAGACTCTGCCACCACATCCTCTGTTTTGTACTGTCTGTAGAGCAATAAGGTTCCATTCCAGTTGCCCCATAAGCACAATCATAATAAATATTATTAATAGCAACAGTGTATTCTCTACATCAGCAACCTGGCATCTCAGATTATGTACCTCCACAAAACACAGCAGTATGCACAAACTGAGGAGCTGACACCAATTTGGCCGATTCTTCTCCCTCATAGGTTTTATAGCTGTATAAACCCCACTCCAGTGGAGTTACTCCTGATTTAGAGTAATGCAAGCAAGAGGAGAAAGAGTCTTCTGGCAGACAAATGGAAGAACTCATAAAATGGAGCACACAAATTCAGAGGTCAAAGATGAGATAGTACAGAACAAATTCCCTCTTAACAAAGCGAATTAGCTTACTTTCTTCCTCAACTTCTTTAATATTTCTGGACAGAGATTTCTAGAAAATGAAGCCCTTTAAAGAGCAAGAAATGGAGGTACCAGTCACACTGTACTACATAGCAATCTTAACACTTCGTAAGCTGTCTCAAGACATAATTTGTGAGATGTAAGTGTCAAAAGAGCAAGTTTAAATTCATATGATCAAAACATTAATAGCTCTGGCTTGGACTCATATATTCCTTTTCTATGCAGAACTAAAGGAGAATTTCACCTACCTGAATCATATGCAAAATCCCTAGGTTCCTGTTTAATCATCAGAGGAGGGGGGAAATTTTGACTGGCTGCACTGCCAACCATAGCGTTGTGTTCATAAACTGGATCGTGGTACTCCTGCTTAAAACCTTGAGGTGGGAAAGGGATGTTTGGTTCAGACATCTGGCGCTGATATATTGGACGTCCTTCCCTTGGCATTGCAGGCAAAGGTGGGAAAGAATTGCAAGGTTCAGAGAGCTGGCGGCGAAATCTAGAACACAAATCACAGAGGTCAGGTAAAGGACTTGAGCTACATTCCATTTCCCAAAGATCTTCAGAAGCCATTATCAGTGGCTTTATCACTTTCCTAATTACAAATATTTTGCTTATGATCATGCCAAGTCCTCCCATCAGGATCACTGTCATTGTACAACCGCAGCAAGCAAAGAAACAAAAAAACCCCACCTATTAATACCAGCTCTAAGACCTGTCCCCACCACATCCTCTTTGCTTTCAGTATCTTCCCTCAACAGAAGAGACAAACAGGAAATGCAGCAGCTTCAAAACAGTAAAAGACTGACATTCTACCACAGTGACATGAAGGAGGCATAGGTAGAGTTCTCTGCTCTTTCACAAATGTTAGCAACATCTTGCTCATACTCTAATTTACTCTTACCCATCTTACTGTTACACAGAAACCATTCTGACCACAATAAACACATTTTGAATAGAGTATTGTCTGCGCTAACATTTGGAAACATTCCAGGGTAAAAGTCCACTGTTCTGTCCTCTCGGGGGTAGTATCATGAGAGATCAACTCACAAGGATGGTACTGCATTCCAACTCTAACAGGAAGGGAATGTCAGCACCCCAGTAAAAGGAGAGGGTACAAATTTTTGCTACAACAATTAATTACTTTCCTGCCTTAACTTTTCCCCTTACTCATTTCTACATGAAAGCTGTAATCTGTACAAGCCACGCTGCCATTTGCTATTACCAAATGCTCTTCAGTAGGCATAGAAGAAGAGAATTTAGTTTAAAATTATCTTGATTTACATGCAATGCTACTCTCAAGAACCTATGCATGTTTTTCTTACATAAAACCTATCTACCTGAAAGAAAAGGCCTGAATGTAATTACTGTGACATCTGCAGGTTCAGAAGCATAAAGAAGAATATCAGGATGCTCTTTTCTCACTGGGCTCTGATGAAGTGCATGATGTCTTCCTGTCATCTCCTGCAGATTACCACAGTAGTAACCACCACAGCAGTATCATTGTGTCCACACTAACCAACAGCAGATGCAATATTCTTGCAACAAACTGCTTACTAGTCCTGTTATCACTTATTACAAACAAGATACATTAAAAAAAAAAATAAAGTAACTTCTGCCTTTCTTTGGAAGCTTCTTACTGTCACACACAAAGAAAATGAAGATCTAATCATTCCTGAGCTTCCTGTACTTCGGATCTGAACCAGCTTTGGTTCACACGTGGAAAGAAATTTCTTTTGGAGAAAACTGTGTGAGTGATTGCACAAGCAATAAAATCCTTAACTATGAAGTCATAGGTAGTACATGTCTCTGAAACAATTTAAACCCTATTACCATCTGTCATTATACAGCTGTAACTAGCTCTAACAAATATTTACTATCATAGCTTAATTATAAATACTGTGGAAACTACAGAGATAGAAACTATTACAATGTAGTAGTGGAGACAAAATGAATTTTTCTAATGCTGCTTTAAATACTATAATTTTTGCAGTAGAAAGAGTACTGCGCTGTAACATTGGGTTTTGCAATTCCACCTACACCTGCAGAAAATAAACTTAGAAACTCAAATGTATTATGAAACAGTTAGGCTGACTGGCACTGCATTCATTTCCTTTTTTCCCTTTTTTCATTAGCCAAAAAAAGAAGCAGAAATTATCATTAAGAACTGTCAAGGAGTGAATCAGAAAATTGCAACTTGAAGATAAAATAAGAAACAGGCTCACTCACAAAGCCTCAAAGGAAGTTAATAATACTTGTTGTACTGGAAGCTTTGTATGGAATCAAGCCATTTGTTTATACAAGTGGATTTGTTTCCTGTTGGTACTTGTTAGGACCACTTATAGTTCATATACTCATGCCCTGTATGAAGAAAGATGCATGGGCTGTACGTACTAGATGCTAATGCTACCCTATGCCACCAATGCGTGTTCCAAAAAAATTGTGCCTTGAGTTACAGATTCATATATGAACTCACATAGGCAGGTCATTTGTTTGAATCACATTTTCTGAATACGCTCATTGTAGCAGTATCTCACCTTGTAAATCATGAAAATTTGAATTTCACAAAAAATATGAAGTACACCTTGGCTCTATACATAAGCTAAATAAAGAAAATGGGAAAAAATATCTTCCACTACAATTCCACCTTTCTTTAAAAATGGAGGAAAATGAGGTTGGGGTTTTTTTTGTGTGTATTTGGTTTGTTTTAGGGTTTTTTTTTTCCTTGAGTCAGCTATTTTAGTCTTTACTAGAACACATGGTGTTCTGTAACAGAAGGGAAGCATAAGTGCAAAATGCCCTAAAGAACATGGATGTCAAAGATGGGGAGGGAGGGAGCAGAGATCATGTAAAGCGTCTATAAAGCTTGCACAGAGCAAGAGTTATGGGTACAGAAACTATACTAGGATGTACGCAAATGTCTATAAATACTCAAGTTAGGACTGACATACAGGTTCAGTGCTCTCTTTACAAGTTGCTTTATAACAAAAGATTTTTTCATCTGAAAAATCTTACTGCTGTTCTCTGCACGTAAGCCATTTAGCTTCTGCCGATTTCAGTCTCCTGGCAGCTTGACTTTGGTGTATGCACAGAAACACATTTATCCACCATCCTGTGATCTAAACCACTGCCTGCCTTCACTGGGGGCCTTTGTGGTTAGACCACAGTCCACGGCTGGGGAGGAGAGGGGGACTATGGCAGGTGAAGGGGCCGATTCAGTGTTTCTTAGAGGCAAGAAGGGCTTGTAGAGAGCCTTGGTGGTATTTAAAGCTACCTCAGCAGAGCATGAAACAGCAACATTAACGCTAGCAACCTCCTTCAGAAGTGATCTGCACAAATCCCTGGAGAAAACAGCCCTTATTAGAGCAGAAGCATGCAAATCACACCCCCTACAACTGTTTTTCTTTTCAGGTCTTTCTTAATTTGATAATGGTTAAGAGGTAAAACAAGTTTCTGAACATGCATCTCTTTACACACTACTGGAATTCTAAATGTTTAAGAGCAATCAAAACTCGGCATACAAAAACAGGTTCATGCAATAAAGGTTAGGGTAAATAGAATTCCACAAACAAGCGTTTTGACTAAAAATACAGGGAATCCACTGAGCATATCTGTTGTGAAACTGAGCTAAAAAACATAGTTGTCTGGAGATTTCTAACATATAAAAACAAAACAGGGTGATTTAAGGACAATTTAAGCTTTAATTCTAGTCTCTAACTCTTGCGGCTTTTACTCAGACTAATGTTATTTAAGCAGGGTTTATGTTGGCATCTTTTTCTGAAATGCTACATTACAAAAGGGCTTGGAAAAATGATCCACCCTTCTAAAGAATATTCTGAAGTAGGAGCACTGCAACATGGCCACTTATCCCTTAGATAGGTGTTTTAGGGGTGAGAGGCCAGATATTTATAGTTAGGAACGTGCTTGCTAGTGACTTCATCACTTCAAAGGCTTTCTAGCCTCAAGTGAATCACAGAACTACAAAACAGCCCAGGTTGGAAGTGACCCTGAAAGACCATCAGGTCCAACCTTTCGTGGGAAAGGGAGCCTAGATGAGATAATCCAGCATACTGTAATTACACTCACAAGACAGAACCAATACGTAATTTAAATTATGTCAATATGAATTCGTACACTTGTGCACCAAGCTGGGTGCCAGCCTTTCATAAACACACACATTTCTGACACTATGAACCTTGCTGGTTTCCACCTTGATCCCCCAACCTAAAAGGGAATAGCTGTGGGCAGGAAGCCAGTACTACCCTAGATAAGAGAGTGGTAGCCACAGCTGAAACACCTTCTGCACAGGTCCTTCACGTCTTTGGGTTTTACCTGTGATCCATAGGGAAGCTGTTGTCTTGAATGGACTGGGATGGAGGGAGGTGGGTAGGGAAAACCCGGTCAGGTTTAGGAGTCTGAGCGGAGTTTGGGGAAGCATGGTGCAGTGGTGACACGGGAGTGCTGGATGGCGTCGGTGGGTTGGAGGGCCTCATTCCCACTTGTGGCTTCTGATCATAGGCACTATTAGTAAGGCAAGGGAAAAGCAAGGCAAGTTATTTTTTCCAAAGAAAGAAGAAACACCAAAACCATAGCATCTACATCCAGAAAAAAATCACCACAAGTGCCCCATTTAGAAGCTTTTGATAATAATTAACTTATAAACCGGTTTGGGGCAGAAGAATTCTCAACTTTATGCTAAGAAGTGCAATGAAGAAGTTATGTTAGAGGCAAGTGATTCAGCACAGCATTTTCTTCTCTGAGGCAGAGAAATTTATTTTTAAAGGGCTCAGTCTTATAGTCACATTCTAACAGGATGTATACAAAATACATAAAAGCAGAAGCACCTGGACTAGAGCACAAAGAGCTGACAGTGCCTGTCAAGGCTCTTCTTTTGCACAACCACGAAGTGAGACAGTAAAACAATACAGCCAGAGGGAAGGGATCTGACCCAGAAAAACAATGGTATGCTGGCTTAGCTACCCATACTAGGATGTCAGCAGCCTCTCTTGACAGGTTTTTTTATACCCCTCTCTCTCAAAAATAAACTGCTGGTCCTACAAATATATAGATGGTATTTTCAAGGGTGTTTCAGATCAGGAAAGGACTTGAGAACACTTTGATCATCCCTGTTTCTAACCAGGAAAAATGCAGACATTAGGAATATAGTAAGCACAAGCTTGCATACTTTCCTACGTCAGGTCCCTCAGCACCCATCAAATCCATCAAAGGATTCATTTGATTTTTAAAACCAAAATCACTCCCTATAACTGGCAAAGGTACCAGTCTTTTCCTTGTTTTTCCCCCATTCATATCCAAAAAGTTAAATGTTATAATGCTTAAAGTGCTAACAGTTTTCATAATATATTAATGAGAATCAAAGGTAGAAAGATTCTGAAAGAGAAGGAAATGTCAATAAGAAATCCTTCACTGCTGACACTAAAGGAAAGAGTGGCATGTAAATGCAATCAAAGTCAATAAGGAAAGAAGAGGTATCAAGCCCCTCCACCATCCACAAATAAATAAAGCTTTTATTATCTATGTCTATAAAAGAAAACAATTTACTTTTGAGTAAGTACCAAAGATGCAGGGACTAATGAAATACTGTTTTAAAAAGTAATCACCCAGGAATATACAGTATCTGCACAATTTGTCAAATACCTAACGTGTTGCTCAGACCTGCCAATCCCTTGCCTGTTACACAGATCTCTCTTTCCTAATGTGCATAATGCATTTTGAAAGTACTTTCAACACAGCTCACAAGATACTCCTTCCTTCTATTTCACACTTGTACCCTGGGTTTTTAAACTCTGGCTGGCTCCCATGAAGGAGGAATGGAGGACGTACATTTTGATGAAAAACACTGCTTTAAAATTATTATGTAAGTGTTTGACATGACTGTAAACAAATCCATCAGTGTTCATCAGCTAAATGCATTATCTCATCAGTCTGTTATCTGCTGAAGAGGTAACTTTTATAAGATCTCTATTATAGTTTTATTACTCTTTAGTCAGTCCTCATTTAAACCAGAAGTTCTCACTGCAAACATGCTCCTAATTGCTTTACCTGACATTGTACAGGCACTTTTCCCCATAACTGAACTTGAATGGTTGCTCTTGACTGCAAGCGGAGCCAAGTTCCGAACATGGGCTATGGGGTTCCTTCTTGATTTTCACAGGGAGACCATGAAAAGCCACTGGAAAGAGAAGGAGAATGCAATTAAAACCCAAGCACAATATCAACAATTAGCTTTCCCAACTAAGCTCGACACTGCTAATTAAACACATGATTAATTAAACCATTGTAATAATAAAAACAATATAGGAAATAAACATTTCAAATATTTTTTTGAGTGTCAACTGAAAAATAGACACCAGAGATCCTTCACATTGGCTATTATCACTTCTATTGTTTAATAGAATGATGGCCAGCATCCCATCTCATTAGCAGGAAAATAACAGCCCACTTATATTTGGCTTAACTACTGTAAATGTTGTCAGAGGCAAAATACTTCCCAGGCACCAAATGTTTCTAAGTAATATCAGAGATAGCTTTTAGCAATAAATGCAATAGCAGTTCACTCCAAAGAGTGCCACACAAATGACTCCAAATTAAATTTGAGATATATCAGCTTCAAGTATATATCAGTAATGTTTTTGTCCCATAAAATACTTGAAAATTTGCAGTGAAACCCTTGAAACTGGATGATTATATGCACTTTTAATTATAAATAACATTTAAAAAAATTCAAAATAAATAGCTTAAGTAATTTTTCATAAAAATAAACCAAATTCAATAGTAAATGTGATATAGACACAAACAAAACAAAACAAAAAAAAAATCATACTTTTTAAAAGCTAAAAAAAATTCCAGAGGGGGTGTGACAGAAATGTAGCATTAACTAGCAGCACAAGTTGGTCTGTGTTAAGAGAAAGTCCAAAGGTAAAGGCAAGGTTAACCAGCAAATTAGTTTACACCAGACAACTTCCCTTATTCATATCCAGTCTTAACCAAAATTAAAGCAAAAGAAAATTCAAAGTTCACCTGACATTGACAAACCTAAGTAAGTGGCTAGGAGGACAAAGGACTAAAATATAGACATGTGGCAGCTTGAAAACACACTTGCCAAGTTTTAAATAAAATGAGGTTGTTAATGCATTTTTTTAACTCAGAGATGCCTAGAATTCAGAGATAATTTTATCACTGACTTTTGATGTTGTCACCAAAACACCATAGTATGAACATCACATTCCAGCCTGATATAGATGCTTGTATCTCCATAAAAATCCACATACATGCAGCAGTTTCTGTTAGGGAATCTCAGCAAAAAGTCAGGCTATCATTATATACCATCCAGTAGCATTTTACTCCTTCCTCTTGCACCTTATCTTGGGAAAGATGATTTGTTATTATACATATTTTTTGACACTCATGTATCTATATACACACACCAGGGTTCACTGGGGAGAAAAATGAAATGCTGTCTAAGAAGTGAACATCAGAACCACTACACTCTGGCATCTGTGAGTAAGATCTGGATTCCAGACTTTTGCCATGGGTTTTCTCATGGCTGGGTAATGTTCATGGAACTCTTTCACTAATAGATCCTCTCATACTCTATTACATGACAGCTTCTACTATTGCCTTTCAGTTGAGTCATAACACTATTCTATTTTGCCATGTATTTTCACAAAACTCACAAGAGTTAGCAGAAAACTGCTATTCAGATATTCTATTTGGTGGATAATAGTCAGTTATATGGAAAGATTAGAAAGGAGAAGCAGACAATAAAACCTGCAGAAATGCATATGCACAGGACAACAACTTAGGAAACAGAGATGGAAAATGTGAACATGACAAGGAGAAGAGAGTTCTTCCTGAATAAAACTGTCTGAACTTGCACTAAAATAAGCCTACATGGACTTCTTGAAAAGTGATTCTCAGATTTAATAATATGGCAAAATGCAGCCCAGTCAGCTTTTCAAAGTAATCGCAAAGCAGGCTGATATCCAGTAGTTTGTTTCAGGATGTTTCTAGTGAACTTTTACTGCTGACTCTCCTTTGTCTTGGTCAAATAATGCATGGCACACATTTAATGTCTATGATGGGCCCTGCAACTCTGGGACACTGGCTCCAATGCTAAGGTAGGCAATCTCTTTAACTTGAATCAGAAAATTAAAACACAACTGCAACAACTCTTTTTTAAAGCCAGTATCACACATTCGCACAAAGGCCACATGCTGCTCTATTTTTTTTTTTATTTTATTTTTACTTTGCTACTTCCTTGGAGTTAATCTGTTATGAAAAATTACTTCCCTTATTTATTTTTAAATAACGGGAGTACAGAGACTCCCACACTACAGCCCTGTGCGGAGAACTGGCTGGGTATTTCATCACAGCGCTGAGAGCCTGAACGTCTGCTAACAGGCAGTTTTCCAGCTCACTGGCACAGGCACAAGTGAAAGCAGCACATTCATTTTGTGCAATTTGCTTTACCTTCCCACATGGAGTTGGTGCATGTAAAAGGCTGTTAAGTACTAAATTATTCCTTATCAAATCACCATCATCTGGAGTCATGATCAACACTAATTAAATTACTTTCACTGAACACGGCTCCAGCCTGCTGCCTCAACTGCGAGGTACATTTTATTTTGCTTACTGTACAGTCCTAGCAAGGTACAGGGCACAGTGCTAGAAGGCATCTGTGCTGTAGTTTTAATTAAAGTTTACTTCACCTTCCTCCCAGCTTTATAAGCTAGGGTAAAGTGTATCAAATCAAGTAGGTTAACACCTTCACTTCATTTAGAGAAAGCATTATAGACCAAAGTGATTTTATATTAGATCTTTATCTTAACTACAGCCAGAAAGATAATGTAGCTGTAAAATTTAAAGCCTTCCTCAGGCAGTCCCCTGACACAGTCACCATGCTAAGCTTTATCTGTAACTCCTCAAGTGTACACTTTTAGAGGTAGAAAGGAAAAAAGATGGGCTGATAAAAATACTGCGTTTTTGGGGGGCTTTCTTGAAGGCTACTTGCCCTTTCAGACCTTATCTTAAGTGTGGCTTAAGATGACAGACTTATTTTAACAATAAAATTTCAAATATTCAAAGCAGTTTTCATATCACTGAAAACCTCCACCCATCACTTCTGATTTTAGTGTGACACTCATTCTGTAGTGCACCTATTAAGAGAATTTAAACATATACTCTTTCGCTAAACTGAATTTTATATTAAGTTCTCAATCCTCTTTCTTTGGAGGAGAGCAGGGTTGCTTATTTATACAATCTAATTTTAGTGCAGCATACCAGCTACCAACACATTCATATTAACAAAATGACATTTAAACAACAGCTCCTCACCACTTCTTTCTTCCTGATGGTAAAATAATTTTATTTAAGCTCAGAACAAAAGTCTCAACCCTACTAAAGTAAAGGGCTCTCTGCCTTAATAAGCATCTTATTTAAAAAGTGACCAAGAGCCAAGATTTCATCTCGAGTGATTACTTACAGATAACTTTCTCTGAACTTGAAAGACAATCTTACAACATGTATTTAAATGGATGGCTTCAACACCTCATCTCAACTACCACAAAAAGTCAGGCTTATCAGTATCAGAAACAGACCCTTGCCCCACAGACTCTTTCTGGAGCATCTCCGAAGCCAACACAAAGATATAAGATAAGCAGAAGGACTGCTACCATCTGTAGCAAATTGATGAAGGTATAATACATTACTGTATGCATATTCTCTGTGCATAAAAAGATCTATTTATATCTGCAGAGTAAAAGGTCTTGCATGTTATACACAATGTGCTGTTGTACAGACCTAGATTCTACACAAAGCAATAACGATTTAACCACAAAGTAAACTCACATGTAACATGCAAAACACAGGGTGAAACCTGCCATCCATCATTCAGGAGTGCTGTTCTCCTTTGCTATCTGTCAACAGCCTAATTCCTGAACATTTTGTTCATAATAACACCCAAAGAATGAAGAACCACACCACTCAAATGAAAAACAATTTTACTAAGAACTCCGAAATCAAAGGAGGAATTGGTTTGTCTCAGAGGAGTTTCATATGTACACTTTCTAGCCTGAGAAACAGGAAGTGTATCACCTCTATACAGACTGAACTGAATCTCCTTCTTTTGAGACAGCTCTGAAACGTTCTGCATTAAGCAATGGCTTAGAATATTTTTCAATTCAAGAGATGATTATTCAAAATGAAGAAGAAATGAGGAATATGATATATAAAATGGCAAGTCATTTCTCCTTTGAACAAAAAGTAACATTTTAATTTTCCAACTTCAGATTCCTGCCCAGAGCACATGATAAAATCTTATTTCTGAGGAAGAGTGGTTTTAACCATACTTTTAAAAGCCATGACATATAACTGGTAATTCAGTGACATTGGCTAATGGCAGGCAATGTTGACTCCATTGACAGAGACAAAGATGTCCTATCCCACACTTGTGGGTCAAGAGCATTTATTATATGGTATAAAATCAATTGACAGCAGCTGAAGTTAGACCACACTTGCTCCTGCTAGTGAACTCTCATGTCTCCTAATACTACATTCACATGTATTATGTTTGAGGACTCTGAGTACCTGAAAAGGAAGTAACAGGAAGTCATGGCCTAAACATACTGTTTCTGAGCTGCTTTTCAAATTTATGCTCTCAAATCATTCTCTAAACATAATTCTGTAAACAAACTCACTAATTTTTATCATAAATTGAGACAAAATTTTTAATATGCAACGTAAGTTTTGGGAGATTTCTTGAACACATTTGAATATAGGGGACTTGACTCAATAGCATAGAAATACTTCAGCTAATACCACTGCAACTCCAGTACTAGACTGACTGAGGTGACCCAAGATAATACTTGGTAAAATTTCAAATGCAAGAAGAAAAAGCCGCTATACTGATAAAACCAACACTGTCACACTTTAAATCTATCTCTTGATACATACAGCAATGCAGCAGGCACTTCAGATACATCAGAGTCTCTCCAAGATTCTTTTCCAGTACATTTACCTCTGCCAAGCCCTCCCCTTCCCCCAACACACAAAAATCCATTACTAAAGGGTCTAATCTCAGCTATCAGCACAGAGTGCCTTTTATGGAGCCATTAAACCATTTCTCTTGTTTACAGTGCCTGAAGAAAGATGTGAATTATGTCTGTGACAAAACAGGCGATAACATTTCTAAACTGCTATCAAAATGCAAACTGAAATACACTTAAGGACAGGGACCCTAATTCATGTTTTTGCCATTTTCCTCGCTCACTATAACTTAACAGCACTCACCTGATGATTCAAACAAATTATTTATGCTGTAAGTACAACAGGTAGGCATTAGTAAAAAAAAAAATCTGCTTTTATACAGTTTATTGAACAGTTCATCAAAGAGCATAAAATGCTAGTTATGTCTTAGGTGATAGCAATGACCTAGGGGCTCTTATCAGAAAGCATTTTTGAAAAATCCAAGCACAATACTGTGGGTTCACAAGTCCTGAAGTAAGTGCCTTATTTTTGCAACAGTCACCTCAACATTTGAATCATACAAGGCTATTGGCATATCTGATGCAATGAGCTAGACAACTGAATAGTTTCTCTACACTGTAACTTTCTATGTGGGAATGCTAGGCTTTACATATATCTTCCAAAGAGGTTTCAAAAATGTACATTTAACTCATGAAACAATAGCCTTCTGCATTCTGCAAGGTGCTTATTTATTTATAGATCATTATGATTTGGGCTTTAGATCTTTGTAGACAGCTGCACTCTGAATTTCTACGATCATTTAATAAGCTTCAGATTAGAGACATCAGGATGCCAATGACGAGGGTGCTCTTTCAATTCCATTATACTATATATTTGGATGAGAAGTTTTATTGGTAACTTTGAGATGCTCAGAAGGCATCAGAACCAGGTACTCAACATAGCTGACCATTCATTCATACTCCAGAGATTATTGTGCTGCAGCTGGATACAGCAAGCAGCCTCGTATACTAACAAAACCCAAAATAAAAACATCAGGTAAAGGACATGACAGATGAAGATAGCTGGGATAGTAAAGGCTGGTAATCAAGTATTTCCAGTTAAAATGCTCCCAGTGATTTTGAATTAAAAGTCTATAAATATATAAGACTGCTACAGCTGAAGACAGAAGTGACTGCAAGCATGGATGACTGAGGCAAGATCTGCAGTTCTTTTCACCCTACGTGAGCTCTTACAAAAAACCGCTTTGTTTCTGACCACTGCAACAGCTGCCAAAATGAGCAAGACTTGAAGGCTGCGGACTGATTTAAAAGTGGCTGAACAGATTACATCTACACGGACTCCACCAGGTTCTTCAACCATTTATCTATCAAAGTCACCTCTATCAGATCCTAGCTGAGCTCCAGTCAACTGGATTTCATTTAGGTCCTGCTCTCTGCCAGATATTGGAAGAAGCTGGTGACAAATTGGATATCTGACACACAGATATGTATCATCATTGTGGTTTCAGAGACTATCCTGGCAGTTTATAGAAAAGCTGAACATAGACAAGAGACCTGAATTTTCACTACCTTACAAATGAAAGCTGCTAGCAAGGGAAGGGAGGGTGGAGATGAGAGGAATCTATGCACTCCTGTCAAGTATTTTTTTTAAGAAATACATGATCTTAATAATATTCTCCATTTTACAGTTGCATCTAGAAAATGAGAACTCCTTCAAGATCCAGAATTTAGAACTGAAGACAGCTAGGCTCGATCTATACTCACCAAGTAGTGACCAATCACCTGAAAAAGTCTGCATGCATGTTTTGGGTATTTGTGTGTGCACACAGAGTCAAATGAAAGTAAGCATACTGAATGTGCAAGCATGCCTCTGCAATGATACATTACATATGGTCAAAATATGTGTAATACTGTAATAAAGAGCAGAAAGCTTTTTCCTCTTCAAATGGATATGTATAACGGGAGAAAATGGGGAAGCAGCATGCAGAAGAAAGTAACAACTTGTAAACGTGTGAAAATGTGTTCAATAAAAGCTAGTACTTTCTTCTGTGGTAGCCTGGCTCTAAGTCCAGAAAAGGAAATCTCTGGACAGCCCTTAACACAGAGAATGCTCTGCTACCCCTTGTCTCAGTGCTCTTTCCCAGAAAGTGGGACTTCATGACTGGGCAGTACTTGGCAAAGCAGTTATATATGATTCCATCAATTCAGTCTTCGCCTTGGCTTCAGATCAGATCTTTCCAGCCCCTACTAGCTCAAAAGATAGAAACAGCATGGGACCTCATTTTTTGGAAGCTAGTTCTGAACGATGAGCCCAAGCACCAGCTTTCAAAGCCAACTGGCAAGAATAGAATACGTGGGCAAGATGGATCTATTTGAGAACCTTGTTTAACAAAAAGAAAATACCAGCTTTGAAGTAATCTGTCACCTTTATTGGAAAATATGCAACTACAAATGCACTTTAATAACAGTTAGAACTCACTCTGCAAAATGAAGCAAATTGCTTATTTTCTCTTCCAAACTAAAGTTTACAATACTGTGCATGTCAATTAATGGTCTACTTTAATCGCATGAACACTACTCAATAGTATAGTCTTTACAATTCTTAGGGGGTGGGAAAGGATGGGGGGAAGGTAAAGAATAAAAGATAGCCCAAAATTGTGGGAATTTTTCCTCAAAGCCTATGTGGACTGTTCTTAGATGGCATGATAAGAGAATAGAAAAAAAATACTGATTTTGAATTTGACTTAGGAAAAAGTAGCAAGCAGGTGAAAACAAACTGCAGTAAACACAGGAATTTATTTTTGTTTACTACCAAGGAGTTGCAAGATGGAAGAGAACAGCTCATTTTCCTACAATTGATATTGGGAAATTCTGGACATTAAGATCTACAGTAATGCATCCATCTTAGCCAGCATTGTTCACTAAAATAACTTGCTCTTGCTTTAGAGTGAGAGGTTTTTTTCTTTCTTAATTTTTTAAGCAAAAAGCATTACAGATTAATGACAAAAATACAAAAAAAACCCAAACAATTGCATTGATGAAAGTCAATTTTAAATTAATTTAATCACCTGTTCATTTCTAGATTATGTTAATTCTATATATTCATCATACTTTTCCCTATCCAGACTATGATCTAGCATTAACATGAAGTCTTTGAGATTATCACTTGAGGTCAAAAAAAGTGTTGAAATAGAATACAGAGAAAAGTTCACTGCAGCTATAGTGCACCAAGTTTGCATCAGTATCCATCAGGCAAGCTTATGTGAGGGCATTTATACACAGGGAAGAGGGGACCAACAAAAGCATCACTGAAATGCAGGCATATACTGTTTCCCTGCAGGACAGCTTATTTGACAATTAAACATGATGGCCTTGCCCCTGTTCAGCAAAGAAATTCTTCTAGCAGCTTCTTCACGAAAGAAATCAGGTGTCATTCTTTAACTGGAATTTTCTAAAGCTTGTGTGCTAAGGCACTAAAAAATTTTGCCAGTATAGCTATTTCTGGGCAGCTAACGCAAGACCCCCTTGCCATGACAGATGTAGCCTCCCCTGAGAGGTGGAGGAGTTCCCAGTTAGTGTGGGAGAGGAAGCACAATATTAGAGGTTGTACCCATTCAGCTTAATAATTGGTTCACTGCTATAAATCCTCACTTTTAGTGCAAGATATCCCTGATTTGCTTCTCTATGCAGTTGCAATATCTGAAATGCTCATCAGTTACTGAGGGTACACCTGAGCCTTCTGACACTGGAAGTGCTGAAGGACCACTGAGATAATTCAAATATTTGTAGCCACTTGGCTTCTCATTGAAAAGGACCATGTAATTTGAAAATTGCATAGTATATTCACTGAGTATATTCAGTAAAATAAAAATTAAAAAGCCCACCCAAAAGGGTAAGCCACACATCTGGGGGGCAGAGGGAGTAACTTTCAATAAATATCAATAAAAGATAACCTATTCACTAAATGCAAAGGTAGAGAAATTCCAAGGCAAACTTTTCTAGAGGCTTCTAGTACATACCTAGGTAAGGCACTATAGGTCCTTTGTCATAAACTGACAGTGTATTTGGGCAGCTGCTACCTGACTGAACTGCCACACGATATTAGAAGACTGTCTCTACTCTTCTAGCCCCAAACATGGAACATTTTGGCACAATTTTGGTTAGTCAATCTCTCTTTGCCTCTATCCCCAAAAGTTTCCACTTTCCTGTTAACAATTGTCTAGAAAGTATTTTCAGGCAGTCGGAGCTGTGGTTACCAACACAGTTTCTTAGCCTCCAAAAAAAGCAATCCCACAGAAATGCTGTCACAGGCACTGTTTTATTCTGATTTATGTCCCCTTCCTGCAGTGCTCTCCTTCCTTTCCAGACAATTTACCTGTCCAGCTGTAGGAGACTCACAGCTGCAGACAGCTGAGTGGAAAGTGCTGCCAGAGGGTCTCTGCCTCCTAGCAGGTACCTCCAGGGCAAAAGTGAACCTGCTGACAAATACCACGGGCACTGGATAACTGAGAAGAATACAAGGAAATTTGCAGAACATTGGTGGGAGGGAGAAGGCAAGGATTAAGCCAGGAGGAGTGAACTGGCTGACTTTGATGTTGGAGGAGAGCAGGTGAGGCAGGACGAAGAGCTCTCCCTGCCCCCAAAATAAACAGAGGCTTAGGGCTCTCTGGAGGAGGAAGCAGTAACCTAATAAAATTAAACCAGCTGGGTTCTGTAGCAATCGAACCAAAATACGTGGATAGCTGAAGATGATTATACAGAGGGAAAAAAAAATTCCAAAGAATTTTTAATCCTTCTATACTGGATCTGCAACCTCCATGACTGAAAAGAGAAACAGGGCTGCTCTCCACCTGCATTTACTTTGTTAAAATCCTGGGAGGAGATCAGGGGCATTTGTTCCTACATTTTCTGATAATGTATCTGGCTCCAAAGGCTCCCAGGCACAGTGCAAAAAGAGGCAATCTACCTTTAGAGCTTCTGCTGAAGAGGAAGTTCTTAATGTAAAATCAAGCCTGGGAGAAAAATTGTATTTCTACCTGGGAATTATCAATGAAGTTAAATGTAAAAAGGAGACCTGGCCACTATATCAGGGTCTGTGTGCTTTTCTGAGGACAGGATTTCCATTTGCAGCAATTTTCAAAATTTAATTTAAATTGTGAGAGGTAATGGCTAAGCACTGCCTAACTTCCATTACTAAAATATCCAATAATATCCCAGCATTTTACACATACATACACACACACACACTTTCCACTTCAGGTAACTCTGCAGTTTGAGGGTTTCAGGCCTGGATTGAAATACATTTTGTAGAAACAGAATTATGAAGAATACTCTGAAAACCATAACAAGCATTTTTCCCCAAACATAACAATAAACTCTAAAATGAACCATTTTGTATTTTCTATTTATTGTTTTAAAGGTATCATCAACTTGCTATTTAGGGAAGATGCCCACAGCAGAAAACAAACAGGAACTGATTCTGCCTCATCTCCCCTCTTACGGAAAAGTTTCAAGTTACATCAATATAATCTTTGTTGTTCTTTTCTGATGTATTCATGCGAAGAGCTAACAGTCATCTATAAATTAGAGGGCCACTGATATTTTTCTTGCAGCTAGATAAAATGTGAAAGAGACTGGATATAATTGCTGGTTCTGCCATAATCCAAATAACCGATGTCAGAAGGTTGATTCTAGTTTGAAGTAGCTCAGCCTCACAAGCCTACCCTCAGAGACCCATAACCAACGTGTAAGTTTGTGTCCCTACAAACACAGGAATATCCTCATAATAAAAGAGCATCCTCATAAAAGATTATCCTTAAGGATAATCATGCCTGTCAGATAGTTACGCAAGAATATGCAAAAGCAAGAAAAAACAATAAATAATGAAATGGACTCCACACTAAGTGCTCTCTAGCATGAATTAAACAATTAATTTAAAAGATTATTTACAATTTGGTTTTATTTTAGCAGCTCTCAATGATAGGCACGAAAAAGGTACAAAACTGCATGTTGAGATTATTTTTAATTCAATTTTGCCTTTAACAATCAGTATATAGTCATAAAACAAGTATACAGTAACTCAGCTAATGGGATGTTTGTTTACTTCATGTGGAGAAAGAGACTGTCACCACTCTAAATACATGTGTCCTCCATGCTTCAGTGTTCAATTTTCACAAATGCTCACCAGTAACAACTCTAACAGATTGCTTTTACAGATCATTCAAGCAAGGCTGAAATAGAATTCTCTAGTTCACTACCAAAAACTACTGCAAAACCTGCAGTCTCCAGTGGAAAAGGTGCAGGCCATTGAAATAAGTCAACAGTAAAATTCAGCTCACAATTTTTATCGCTGATTCAACAGGGAAACAAAGAAGCCATTGTCAGAAGTGGTTAGGTCTGGGAACATAAAGTCAAGACTATATTTAAGTAGGCCGATTTTCAAAGACTCTTAGCAAAGTGCCCTTTCTGGAGCCAGTGGAAGTTTGACAACCTGCAACCAGGTGCTAGTTCTCAGAACAGATATTTAAGGCTTCTGCAGCTACTTAAAGTGTTCCTAATGTATATGAGACTCCCAACTGAATGTACATTACCAATACACTTGCTGAGGTTTTCTGAAGCCAAGCATTCCTAAAGTTTTATGATTATTTTATACGTGCATACAATCAGTAAGACTGACAATTGCGTGTTGTATTGCCTATATGCATGTATGCATATATACACACACACCCTGACTATATAGTCTGGTATTAATCCAGCTCCCAAATTCTAACCCAAATGCTTGAAACTTTTTATCTTTACAGAATACTGACACTTTGAAAAGTCCCTGTTGTCTCCATTTCTCTTTTTGCTCTGGTCATGTGAAGTTTTATTAACAGATGGTTAGTAAGGAAACATTGCATTCCATCTCAGCATGAAGACAGAGTATTAAAAGAGAATTAAACTGTTTATCTTTTCTAGGTATATATTATAAGCAGAAAAGAAACAACCTTTGAGCGAAGAGGATCAAATTAGCAAGACTGGGAATTGCTTTTGCACATGTAATTTTTCAAATGTCCTTGATGACGACTCATTATATATAAATTCAAAGACAAAAACCTGGCCAGTCAGTAACCTTCCTATTCAGTGACTGCAGGACTCGGCAGTAAATGTCACTGCTAGAAAATATTTCACTACATTAACTTACTGGCAACCATATTTGCTGAATAAGTTCATAAACAGACACAGGAAAAAAAGACAACCAGAAATAAAGCTGCTAATGATTCACTCTTTTCTAACATGCATAAAACCTCAGCTCACAGAAGAAATAGATATGTAAGAAAAAAGATATCCTTTACCAAGACAGTTCACTTCTCCATTCACCTCATCAAGGTCATACTAGAATTCAGGAACTGGTAAGACTAACGTCTTGAAGACAAAGAGAATGAAGAATAAATGAAAGGAAAAGAAAAGAATCCTTCTCAGCAAAAAGACAAGCACATGCCTTGATAAAATAATCAGTATTCCAAGTTTTACAAGTTTAAACCAGGTTTAGACCATTCCTATAAAAAAACACTCATGACTTCTAAAA
Organism: Thryothorus ludovicianus; assembly: GCA_013397245.1. Classification (NCBI taxonomy): domain Eukaryota; kingdom Metazoa; phylum Chordata; class Aves; order Passeriformes; family Certhiidae; genus Thryothorus; species Thryothorus ludovicianus. The sequence goes on along the minus strand of VZTB01014219.1, from coordinate 44,597 downwards.
TTCAGAAGCATTAATAAAAATAATCATTTATACATATTTTTCAGCTTATAAATGACTTCATTGTAATTACTTCCTAGTACTGAAATGCACAGGACCAAAACAAAAAGACTTAAAATCTAAAACAAGGGCTATTTTTCCTGTATGTTTACCGAGGGCTCCCTCTGTCCTACATGACACAAATTTGTCACGGACTCCTCAGTGCTTAACTGGTGTCTTGAGGAGTTTCACTCTCTCCTCCTCTTTTTTAACTGCTATGTCCCTTGAAAACTTCACAGCACTCTGTAGGAGAGCCTGATTTCTATCTCCAGTTGCTGAGGCCGCAAGCAGAAATAAAAGGATGAAAAAATTAAACAGACCGCAAATACATTTTACATAAAGAAACATATGTCATATATAGAAGTGGATGAACTCAGCTTGCTTCCTTATTTTACACCATTCCAGAGCTTATAGATTTTCAAATCAGTATTTACATGGCTCTTGAAATACAAAACTCATTTTGCAAAAGCTCTGCATGGAAAGGAGTTTCAGGAGAATAAGGGTTTTGTATCAAAATAGAATCACTAACACCCTTCAGTCTGTCTTGCTTTGTTTCAGTAAGAAAATACAGCTAAAAGAAGTTTATGCACACTTTAACACAATTGGAACTGAAAAAATGTTTTAATACATATATCATACTCCTGATGAAATTAACAACTATTTAAAACAGAAATAACAGTAGTGTTAAGAAAATACTGCCGTGACCACAAGTTACAATGTGAGGATCGTTTTTATCTCCACAGATGAGACCTTCACAGAAGGAAGGAGGGGAGGCTCCCTCAGAGAGGAAATAGAAGGTTTTTTCAAAACCGAGAATTCAACATTTTGAATAAAATATGTTTAATGTTTTTGTTTTCATGTAAACAGACCTTAGGAAGTGATCTGACTGCCTTAAGAAATTACCATTTGAAAGAAAAAAGGTCTACATGCTTCATCTTTGATCTTCCAGACAGATTTATCACAGGACAGGATGACTGAAGTTTATTCATTAGCTGATAACCTTCACATGCAACCCAAGCCTTTAATCTGCAATAAAGCAGCAAACAAGGATGGGGCTCTAAGGAAAGGAAACTAACTCAGCTTGGCTGAGCAGGGACATGGCAGTGGAAGGGCAGTGGGGAGACAGGGGCACAAAACCCCACAAGAAGAGCCTTTTCCAGCTGCCTGGGCTCCCCCACGCCCCACACTGCTGGAGACCACCAGGTTCAGACTGGTCCTGTGGAGTTAAACCAGTCTGCATAAGGCATCTGCTGTCTCTGCAGATGCCCAGAGTTACCTTTCCATTAGCAATAAAATTCACATCACAGCCTGCTGGGCACTCTGAAAGAAGGCTTCTGCTTTAGAAGTTTTAAAAATCAAAAGCTATGTTCTTGATGGGGTCTTCTAATTTGTTTCACAGTGCTTCTGCTGCCATCAGTATTTACATAATCTGTGAGACACTACCACTATTGCAATTCAGGAGAATCTTAAATCTTTGCACCTTCAAAGCTGGAAATTTAGTTATAAAAATACAAGCTGATAAGCAAATAAACAGAAACAGCTTATTAAAACCAAAGCAAGCCCACAAATTCTCCACTATTAGGATCAAAAGTTAAAGGCATTACGGTCGACACTCTCCTTCATGGTAAAACTTTTTCAAGAATCAAATCTTGCTATTATGGTCACAACTATATGGCAGATTTAAAATTTTCCAAAATTCCAGAGGAAAAAGAAGAAAAAACAAAACCCTAATTAGCACAGGCTAATGACCATCAATGAGCCACAAAATAGTTTTCTGAAAGACACCAAATCCTAATTTTTTGAATGTGAATTAAAAAAAAAAAGAAAAAAAAGGAAACAAGGAAAAGAAAAAAGAAAGTTAACAGGTGGTAACAGTTTCAGTCCTACTTTAAACAAAGGAAACAAGTGCTCAGGGATACAATGAAAGAAGCAAGGCTATCTAAGGCAACTATGAAGGGAGATAAGGTGGTCAGCATCGACTCCTCAGTCTGACCTCTCCAGCTCTTACAACAGCAATTGCACTGGACTGTCTTTGTAAAATGCTTTTGAGATCTCCAGATAAGTGATCATTAAGAAAGCTGTGTATCTCGCAGCAGAGTGATACATGCATTTCTGTACCTACTTCAAACCAAAAACAAAGATGTTAAGCAACATGCCCAAGGTCATGCAAAGCTAAAGGCAGGAACAAACCACAGAGCCCCGACTCTCACAGCCCTTAAGAAAGAATCCATCACAGTCGGGTATGCACTAAAAGAAGTAAGCAAGTGTCTCTGTATTTGACAACATCTGACCTATGGAAGGAAGTAGTTTCAAGGCAAGTGGCAAGAAACAAAACACAGCTGCAGCAGAAAGCCCTACCAGGGAAAAGCTCAGCACCAGGAATAAGTAGCACCACCTTGCAGGATATTTGTCAGACTGCCTGCTGTAGCACCACACTTGCAGAGCTACACTCCAAGAAAAGTTTATTCCAGACACACAGACTCTAAATAGAGGCAAAATAAAATTAAAAAAAAAAAATCTCGAAAAAGCAACCTGAAAAGATGCTGGTGTGTGCAACTTGCCACACGCAGACAACCAAAACGCTACCAACTGTAATTTCCAGAACATTGTGCACTACCAAGACATGACTACCAGCTGCCTATGAAGTGAATCATCACAATAAAAAAATGACATTTTTTTAGTCCACTAAAGTTTTTTCTCGAGCTGCAAAATTAAACTATTCTGCATCAAAACCAAGAACAATACCAGTAAATATACTTCATTTTTACTTCAGCAGACCTGTCAGAACTCCTAGTATTCTGATGTTTTCTACTTTAATTGTGTGGGGTTTCTTCTCCAGAATATGTCAAAATAAGGGAAAACTAACCTCTACCAATTTCCCACTAGCTCTTGCTTAAAGCAAACAGAAAATGCTCTTCTAATTCTGAAATTCACTTTTGAAATTTAAATCACAGAAAAAAAGAGAATGAAAATAAAACAAGCTAAGTGTTTTTGAATCTGGTAATGCAAAAAAAATCATTTTATATGCTGCAAATATATAAATAACTACTAAAACTTTCTCTCATTTAAACTGCATTTGGAATATCCTACACCATTAGTTAAAATGACAGAAGAATACAGCTACCTGAAGCCTATGTAAAGAATCTCTCTTTAACAGGCTTTTAAAGATTGAAGCCAGAGCATCTAAAAAGCACATCCCTGAATAATTTAAGATTCCTGGCATCTACATTGAAAGCACCCCTTTACTAAACCTGGAGGAACAAAAAAAGAGGTAAGAGAAAGAATAAAGGTCATGAAAGATCAGTGACAAAATCACTACTAAAAAAAAGTATTTTTCCTATTTTAAAGTTTAATCAAGACATGGAGAAGCCTGGATTTTTACAGCCAGCCCTTCCCATTTACTGTCAACAGATGTGGTCTAACAGTAACATTTACCCCTTGGCAGTGTTAAGTTAAGGCTGTGATGATCTCGGAAACAATACAGGAACAAAATAAATGAGAAGGAAGGAAACCGATCAAGAAGGTGAAGCACAAGACAAATCCTCATTAACAGAAACTCTGTAACAAATAAAAGCCAAAATCTTGAATTTATCATTAATTTAAAATATGTAACTGACATTTCAGGGAAAAAGAAAAAA
>VZTB01014219.1:24049-40842 GCA_013397245.1 Thryothorus ludovicianus | reverse complement strand
GTACATCCCTGCAAATATTATTATTAAAATAAAACAATATAAAATAAAATAAATCATGATTATACTATTAAGACAACAGGCAACCTAGTTTGGTGCAGAGTAATCCCCATTTATAACCAACTGTACCAAGGTCGCATTACAATTCAGTGTTTTGTTGACAATACCAAGTTTTCTTTGCCAACTACATCTTTTAAACATCAGCAAATCCTACCTACTTCCTCTTGTGTCTGTCACAGAAACCATCCAAACAATGGGAGCAAGTAATCTTCACCTCAACAGCTATTGACTTCAAGCAAACTGAACACTTTATTCATTTTTGCTCCTGGAGTGGAAAGTCCTTGCTGTTCTACAGTATCTGAAAGCCTTGCCACTGATTACAACCAGTGCAGGATCTGGCTCCTCCTCAGTGTATGAAAAAGGACTTGAAACAATAGGAAACCTTATCTGAGGAAGTTAACACAGGTCACCCTTCTCCAAATGTGAATACTGACTTTTTATGGAGGGATAAATAGCTTAATTACATCCTATGAATTGGATAAGAATTAGGAAGAAGTGTCACATACAGAATGTTGATTAAAAAAATCACCCCAAAACATTCACCTTTTTAGAGGAAACAGATTTTTTACATCTTTGCTTTACGTAACTTTTCATGTTATTCTTAAAGAATAGTCACGAGGAAGTTACTTGAATGTTCAGCAAACAGATGAACTGCATTACAGAAGAAGACTCAAAAAGAGAGATAACCAATCTGCCTAATACAGAATTTTTGAGTAAAAGCCTGTAAAAGTGATTTCTTCACTCCTTCCGTGGAATTTTTATTTCTTGCAAGAATGGAAGAGAAAAAGTAAGAAAATTACACTATTTAATATGCAATTAAATATTTTTCTCTAACTTCAAATCAAAAAAGAAAAATAAAAATCATTTCTATACACATTTTTGTCTCTTAGAACTCAAGAAAGCAGAAAGGTACAAGAAACCAAACTGTGTTTTATTTTTCAAATTTCAGCCAAACAAGCTACTTGCTATCTACTCTAAATTTCACTCACTTTAAACAAACAAAATTACAAAAAGGTTCTTTGTGATAGGTATGTCAAGCTAAAAAGAAAATTAAATAAAAAAGGAGATGGAGCTCTGATGACAAAAATGTAAGGTTTGAAAGTGCAAGCGTTACTAAGATTCTTATGGTAGGAAGGGCCTCTTTCCAGAAGACATAAAGGAGTAACAAAATAAATTTTACTTTTAAACAGGTAAACTGTTTAAAAGTAACTGTTGACATGCTGGATCCTTAGCTAACAGAAATATGCGTAATTCCAATAACGTCAATAATACCACATGAAGTTATGCTAGCTGTTGATCTCACTCATAATATCTAAAGCCCACGCCTAACTATAAATACACATACTATGTTTGCTTTTCAAAAACTGATTGAAGTTTAATAGCAACTCATAATTGAAATATTCATGGTCCCAAGCTAGCTTTGAAGTTAAATCCCTGAGTGGATAAAGTAGACTGTATATCTAATCTAAACTAAATGTTTCCCCTAGTTACTAATACCAGTGCAGTTTCACTAGTTAAAATCATTATTAGAGAAAATAAATGCAAAAGCCACAGCACTTTAAGGGGAATTTAATCCTGCTCAGTGCTGGGACACAGCACATGATCTTGGCAGTATCAGTTCCTCCACCACCTTCCACATCTTGCTTCAAGAGCTGACTTCTTCAAATCACCAAGCTGGTGACTTCTAGGCAAGAAAATTTTAACCACATTGTTCCAGAGCTGCCACTGTTACTGAAACTTCTTAAATCTCCTTTTAATGTTTCAATTTAACATCACAACTTTTAATTTAACAGCACAGATCTGTCTCAGCTTTAAAGCCCCTTTCTCAAGCAAAGAAGTTAGAAATAAAATGTCATTATTTTTCATACTCGCACTGCAGATTGTAACTGTTTCACTGGAACACTTCAGTTTTCTTTACACATTTTGCACATCACATACACTTCCCTATCTACAAAACTATAAATTTATAAATTTATATATTATAAATGAAATATCTGTAGCAAAGCACAGTTTAGTTTAGATGCCTTTGAACTAAAGTGGCTGTGACTCCCTTCATCGGTTTACACTTCTGTCCTTCCTCATTTTTGTTTCAATTAAATGCATTAAACACTAAATCTACAAAAGNTCAAGTGCTTCTGCGAGACTGCTGCCAGTAAAGGGTTCAGTACTGCACAGTTACAGACTATAGACAGCAAGTCATTATAACAGAGTTTGAAGGCAGGATTGGGTCCCAGAGGAAACAGTCACAATTGTGCTACTTCTGCAGCAGTCATTTCCCGGTGGCTTTGGTTATGTTGATCTCCGTTCCTGTTCTGCACAGCCCACAGCTATATACATTATATCCAAGTATATGTCTGAAACTCCATAACCTTTGCCAGAGTAACTCTCCAGGAAGCTCTCCTGACCTTTACTTAAGATAAAGAAACCAACTGAAATGAAGAAATAAATGTTCCTTTGATAATACTGTGTAAGCTGTGGCTAAGGAACTTTGAAACACAACAGCATTAATAAAATAGCCATATTAGGAGAATTTCTTTATCACCAAAAGCAGTGGCCAGTTTCAATGGGGCTTTTCATTCACAGTCCACAAATTATTTTCCAAGAATCATTGACTTGTTGTGTAACAATAATTGTGGGTTAATAGAAGCCCCAGCTGAACTTTGTACTCTTACACAAAGGTACATGCATGAATGACTGTACTTGGACACAGATCCATATGTAAAGTAACATATCTGATTTTAAATTTATAGATTGTTTTGTCTTTCATATTATAATTTAATTTAAGAAAAGAAGTCTTTGAAGACAAGGATAAAAAAATAACCTCTGCTATAAAAGGCAATTTTCAGAGTTTAAAAGTGACCATGATTGTGGACTAGCATATGTACAGAAATATTGAGAGAAAAAATAATTCAAATTGTTGCTGTGCAAGGATACTATTCTGCACAGAAACAATTCTAGGGGATTAAAAAAGAAGTGTGGGGTTTTTTTTTGCCTCACAAAATGCCATTATGAATATTCTCAATGAATTCTTCTTAAAACAGCTCCTTAATAACTGGAAAAAATAATCTGAAAGATTTATAGGAAACTTCAGCAAGTGTGAATTTGTTTTGGTTTTTTTTTGGGTTAAAAACTATTTGAATGCAATTCTTCCTAATCTCTCTAATATTAATCTTAATATTTCAGTACATGAATGCCGTGTTTAACAGCTATCTGGTTTAGTGAACTGCAGTAATTCACTCCAATAGGATAAACTATTTAAGCTATTTAGCAAAATGGAAAAGTACCATGTGCTCTGCTAGAAACAGCAGACACTGTTTAGAAGAGACCTCTGAAGATGGGGAGAAGCCTTGCCATGAAGTAGAAAAAGAAGTCTGCGACTATGTCATTTCTCATGCTTTGCCTTTGCAATCACCCAATACCACAGAATAGCAAGTAATGGAGCCAACATTTAGCAGAATAGGAGCATTTTAATAGTTAAAGGCAAGATTTGAGGGGTACAGACTGATTAAGTAAGTTTAGGCTCCCATTAAGTAAGTAGAAAACAATGCAGAGCACCCAGCTTAACGTAACTCCTCTTTTCACCGATTAACTCAAAGGCAAATATTGTTTGAGCAAGAAAATACCACATGCTAAGACAATTTTAAAATGCTTCAGCTGTGGCTGTATTTGATTGATTATGTGGAGAATTTTATTTATTTATTCATACACAAAATGTGTTGAGCAGCCTGACTTCTGCTCAGCAGAGATGCATCCTACGTCCCACAGAATCTAATCTGTATCGGCTAAAAAGCTCCTCTGCTCACTCTACAGAGAAACTCCTTCCAGTTCCACAACCTAAGTTTTTCCATGCTTCCCTGGGGCTGTGGGTGGAAATGGCAGGAAAGGGTCCCCTGCTAAAGGTTATACCTTCAGCCCAAACGAATTCTTCTGGCTGCACATCAAAATGCCACTTGCTGTATCTACTCATCACACTGATGTCACCGACCAGCAAAAGGAGCTATCACATGACCACAGATAACAAAATAAATAACAAATATGAAGACATAGATATAAATATACAAATATATATATATTTTAAGAAACTGATGATTTGTAGCATACTTACAACTTTCGGCCTGATAGTCTGGTACAAACTGCTCATCATTGTCAGGTACCTGAGCTGAAGAAAGGAAAACAAAAACAAAACAAACAAAAAACAAGAAACAAGAATTAAAAGAAGCCATTAAAGCATAAATAAATACTCATGTGCTTAATTTAAAGCACAGTCATATTTAAAATTATGATTTTTTGTTTCTTCATTGTTGAGTATGAAAATCAGGCAAGCGCATAATTTTAATATCAGATAAACCCTGGGGTGAAGCTGTGTAGTGCAGCGTGAGTCCACAGAAGCCCCAGCACAGAGGAATGGGAATGGGAGGATGTGGGGGCTCACTGGCCCTGCCTCACTCCCTGTACCAGGGTCTGGACCTACCATGCCACTGATAAAACTCGTTAGTGCTCATTTTCAAAGTATCTGCACATAAAGTCCACATAAAACCAAATCCAATTGATTAACACTAATGCTTCTTTAACCTGAAACTACCACACCTTCGGCTTACTTAAAAGTGATTCCAACTGTTCATGGCACCCAGCCAACACAGTAGGGATTTTCTGTTATTGTTTTAAATATTCAAAAAGAACTATTTTACCAGACCACAGAATTCCTGGTTCAATAAAAACATTTCAGACATCGAAAAAGATTTACTTAAGCAAAAATCACGATTAATATCCATTTGCCTTTTGTAAGATCATCTTTGCTTTTAGGAAACTTCCATCACAAACCTGAGCTATTAAATACAATCATTTCACGGTCTGCTGATAGATAATTTTGCTCCTCTGGTACCACATTTCCTTTTCGTTGTCTATCTAAGACATTAGCCATCTCTCAAACTGCGTGGTAAACTCATTTAAACCATTTAAGCTGAAACAGCTCTAAACGTTTATTATAGATGAATACATTCAAATAACTGCAGAACATCACACAGAGAAACGGCGTCCTCAGAGCAAGGCTGTTTCTGGTACATCGTGAGAGAGATCCAGCTTATCTTCCCCTAACTTTGTCATCTTTTCCTCAACATACACGCTAAATGGAATCGCCACAGCAAAGCTACATAAAATTGCCGTTTAAAAATACTTTCCCCAGTTCTCATCCAAAGACAAGCAAATAATTCATATGATCTTAATTAAAAGTTAACATCTGCCATGATCTGGTTACCCAACAAGATTTGAAAGGTAAATGCTGCTTATATAATCATTTATCGAAACTGTGACTATCAAATGTTCTCAAATACGTTAAATGATAAAATGTAACTTCAATGCCCTTCGGAACACTTTCTAGTATAGGAAGTGCATATTTCACATTATAAATGTGCAATTTCTACTAATTTTAGTATAATTCATTTGAATTTAAACTATATATTTAATTAAAATTACTCACAATTTTTTTGAACATGCACTACAGCGCTCTTCATGGACCATATCTCCACTCCTTTACTCAGGAAATATTTCTAATGACTTAACTGGAAGTATTTTTTTCCTGGCTAAAGAGTTCAGAATCAGGCTCATAATACTGAAAAATTATTTGCTCTGGGATTTAAAATAAAATTAAAATCCTACTGTCTTAATTGCAGTAAATACCCCTTAAAAATACATGACCTTGGAAATGTGCAAATACAGATTTGAAAAGAAGTGTAAGATAAATACACCAAGTGTAATTAGCCTTACTTTGGAAAAAAAAAAAAAAAGCATAGCTACTGTTGCTTTGTTGTTTGGGTTTCTAAATAAAAAAAACACAAAAACAAACAAAATCAAAACTGACAGTAACCCATGCTTTTGGAATGAACCAGTACCCTGGAGGACGCATTGGCTCCTCAAAGTTTGAAGTTGTATAAAACACTACCAACCCAAATATTCCCAGTATTTTGATGCATTCAATTTCTCTTTCTTCCAGAGAAACCACAGAATTTTTACTAAGAATGAAGTCAGGGACAGGATGGGCCCAAATACTAACACTCTGCAATTCCTGGCATTTCATGCAATTGACTACACGTGAATGTTTAGCATTTTCCTTACAAAAATGCCAACTACTTGACTGTCACAGAAAAATCTGATCATGAAATCAAGGTCTTCTACTTAAAAATCAGTTCCTAAGATTTCTTATATTTCCACTTGTCTTTGAAGCATGAGTACATTCAGAGTTAAAGTAACTGAATCAAGTAACTTCTTGTTTACAAAAGACACAACCCACACATTTTTCTTAAGCCACCTATCATTTTCAAATGCAGCAAGGAGTCTAGCAGAATTAATTTATTTCGCATGCACCTGCATTTTATATATATGTGTATATGTGGAGAGATATAAATTTGTGACTCTAGGATATCTTTAAAAGCCTCAAAAAAAACCAAAAAACCCCTTCTGTTTAAATAAAGAGGCTACACTGCAGCACAGGGATAGAAATCTCATATAACTTTCCAGAGAGAATCATCTGTGCACTGGACAGCTTCACCAGTGCTTCATTCTGGTTTTATCAGTTAAATTTGACTAAGTCCAGAAAAAAATCTGTTGTAGAGATTTATGCATTTGTCGGTACGTAATGTCCTTTTTTTTTCCCCAGCCATAGAGTAAAAAAAACTAAAATATATCTGGTTGAACTGTCATGGAAACCACTACGTTACTGCCATTATCTCTGATTTGCTCTTGTTTATGGAGTAAACAAGAATAATGTACTTCATTCATGGATCTCCAAAATTTATGAAGGCATATTTAATAGAGACGGAGCACATCACTTTATCGGTACTCTAGAAACAGGTGGAGACTATGCTGTCAAAATTTACTTTAAATGCAATATTAACAGAGCCTTAAAAGCCTCTGTAGAGAAAGGAACACAGCAAGTTAAGAAGTGTTTAAAACCCAGCCAAATATAAACAAAACAAATAACAGCATCCAAAACATTCAAACTAGGAACATGCATTTCCAACTGGAATGCAAATTTTACTAGCATCAATACCTTAGAAAGGAGTCCATAAGTCTATCCAGAGAAATAAAAAGGACCTGCTAACTGGTAAAAATTAGAAGTTAAATTATTTCTTCACTTAATCTGATATTATTTTTAAACAAGCAGAACTGAAACTTGCACATGATCATACTGCTGAAACGCAAGCACTCATCATCATACAGAGACTCCTTCCACCAGCATCTCGCTGTGAGATGCTGTATCATTGGGATACATCACCCCATTGCTCAAGTAGAAGAGGGCTTTTGTACCTGGATTTTGGAAAACTACAGGTAGATTTTGCAGCAAATTAAATGAGCAGGTAAAGACACTTCAACATGAATGTCTGAAAGAAAAATAAAACTTGCAGCGTCACAACTGTCGACACATTTATATATATAGGCCATTCATTTCCTCTTTTATTCACAAATACTGCACTTAGCAAGGCTGTCATAAAAGCTTCTGTTAACATACACAAGACACAATGCATAAATCACTAAAACTTTTTTTTTTTTTTTACTTTGCCATTCAGAGGGAAATTGAAAAAAGATATCTGAAATGATCACCCATCTGAATGAGAACATTTCCTTGAGCTACTTAATTATGGGGGTTTGAGAAGGCAACTATATTCCGAAAGACTGATAAAAGGTTTTGAAGGATATTAAGCACGTGGCTTTTACTGCTTATAGCAGAAGCAGCTACATTAGTTCATTCCACATTCAGAGCCATCAAGTCTCAGACTCCCGAAAAAGACATCTGCAGCATAAACTATCCAACTCAGCCTAGAATATTACTAAAAGTTTTTGGTTTTTTTTTCTTCTGACTATAGCTATAATGTCTCAAGAGGATTTGGAAAGCATGCAGAAATGTTAATGATGATCTTGAAGATGTTATCAGTTTAGGTTTTACAGTTTCATTACCTACTGAGCTATGCAAACATTCACAGCACAAAAATACTTAATACTTGTTTGTAGTTTTTAGAGCTTTAAACACTCTTTGAAAGGCTTAACTGACAGCTCAATTTGCAAAGGGAAAGCAATTTGGAGGAAAAAAAAGTTTAGAACTTGGGCCTGTTAGCTTGCTTTCATTGCAAGTAAACAAAAAGTCCCCATTAACAAGCATCCAGGACAAAAGGAGTTAATATTTAATTAAAACCAGCTCTATCCACTGTAACAATGACCTGGAGCCAAACAAGGCAGAAGATGTATGAGTCATTCTTTCTGCCAGTGAATGAGACAGCTGATCTCCGAAGCAATTCCTCAAGACAAGCAGTCAGAACTGGAGTTCTGCCTCCATTCACAAAAACACAGTCCAGCATGAACCATGTGGCCCCAACCACAAGCTTTTCATGTCACACCCTTCCAGAAAGCTACAGCAAAGTAAACTTGAACTTTAGGCATAAACACAGTGATTTCACTGCTTTGTCTCAAGATGCAGCACAGACCTGCTGAGGAACGTTATTTAATAAATGAAAAGTTAAGCAAACTATAAAGGGCTTAAACTTAACTCTTCCTTCTCCCACTCACAAATTGCTTCCAAAATCTCAGCTGCACGCCAGAGAAAGGTGTTCCTGTTGAAAAAAACCTGGAAACTGTCCAGAAAAACAAGAAGCTGAAAATGCTTCACTTAAAACTTTATTTCGGGTAGCAGAACACTTCCTGCGGTACTGTGTGCTCTGACCTCATGCTTCACTTTTAGAGCTAAGAGCAATTAGTTTTAAAATATCCATCATTTATTCAAAGTGGCAAAAGAAATTGAAATTGACAGGAAATTCTATATGAGCAGTAGTATTTCGGCCTCAGCTAAAATAAGACTTCGGGCCTCAACAGTAATGGGTCTATTGAGTTTTCTTTGATTCATTGTCACTTCTGAATATCTGAAAAATTGGCTAAATTATAGGTATTCCTGCAAGAGCTAGGGTGGGAGGGGGTGTTGTTTGGTGGCTGTTTTTTTCCACGGGAACTGCTGCTTCTAACAAAGAAGCACTGGGAAGGCAAAACAGTGATAAATTTCAAGATGGGAAAAAATATTATTTCCCATAAGCACTGGATTTGCTGTCAAAACAACCCCAAACCCTTTTTACATAACGTGAGATGCTCTGACTAATAAACTTAAATGCACTTCAAAACTAGCTCCAGATCTCAAAATTCTTCCTTATGTGAATAATCCCCAGGAATATGAAGATGGGTTTGCAGAATCTGTTCTTCATTTGCTGCTATACTAAAACCGAGGAAAAAAGTTAGCTTTAAAAGGAGTACTCACATTTAATATTTCGCTACATGCCTCATGGTTAGCAAATCCCTCTACACCCTTGAAAATTATTATTCTGAGTAAAATTATTTACTTTTCTTGTAAACAAGAAAAATTTAAATATATTTGCTACTACATAGACTTTCAGACTTGTAGATTTTTGAGATTTTTGATGGGTTTATTTCTTTTGGATTATTTTTTTTAATAACATCCTCTTCCCTCCCATTTGCCTAATCTGTTCTTTTTTTTGCAGATATTATCACCATGAGCTGTGAGTATTAGAAAATCAGACCTATCAGATCACTAGAGTTCACAAAAAAAAGGAAAGAAAATATTCTCTATACTACAAACTGAAAGTATTTTCACTGCTTTTAAGAGTGTTCCTGTCATGCAGATTTCAGTTATGGAGGTATTAAATTACTATTTCTCGACTCTTATTGCTTCTATAAAAATGTGGATAGTTCTTGAATGTGGCTACATACCATCTGCCTTACACTGGAAAAATTTTACTACTTTTTGGCAGAAAAAAGCTAGTTAGCCAGATTAAACAAAGCCACTCTAACTAGACTAATATTTGAAGATCCAGTACTCTCTTTCATTAAAAGCAATTCTTCAAGACCTAGAAACTATTTCCTCTCACACCTCCTCATTCAAGAAATAAACTACAAGTCAACACTCGCTCAGACATCACTGCAACACTGCTGGGACCCTCACATTAGGAGAACAGAGGGAAGAAACTTATTTCCTCAAGTTCGTTCCAAAGTTGGCCAATAATTACTTGAGAGAAATTACTTACTTTCAGATACCAAGAAGTGGCTTCTGAATACCAGCAGCCTGAAGAAGCCATCCACTCAATTTAGCAGAGTTGCGGTAGAGGCACGAACCCGTTACCTGTAGCTGTTATTTCAAACCACTTACTGTTCACTTCATCTTTTTGGATGTTTTTCAAATCACACAAAGAACATTATATTTTATTTTTTAGTATATTACCATCTGAGAAGCTTATTATATATTGCTCTAAGAGGCAGATCTGGTGCATAAATTTATTATTTGTCTTCGCTTGGGATGCCTTTCATGTATCTTGAACAAGCTGTAGGACAAATTAGTATCTAAATAATATTAAAAAAATCTGAGTTTTTTGTTAATCTAGTATTCTCTAAAACCAATTGCTTTCACCATCACCATAGAAAGGAGACACTCACTCACTAACAATTTGTTCTCTCTTTGTTTTGTTTCACAATAAGTAGGAAGGCAAGATAACGTTAGATAAATATTTTAACCACTTTTTTCAAGTCACTGAACAATTGCTACCTGACAGAACTAATCTGATTCCAAATACATGGAACCAATAAAGTCATTTTATAGTATTATCATGTCAAAATGTTGCCACTGAGTTATTTAAATATAAAATGAAAGATAAAATCCAAAAAATATTTGCCTTGGTTAGCAATAGGCAACTCTAATTATTTCAAGGTTGAACATTGAAAAAATTATTAAAGGCTTCCCATTTTCAATTTATAGCATGAGAAAACTGTTATACTCTATTTTCTGTCTTGCATAGCAATTGTCACGGGGCAAAGTTATTCAGAGTAAGTTTTACATGAAAATAATCTTGAGTCTTTCTTACATATATAATACTACACAAAGTAAGAAGTAAAACTCATTTCCATAAAAATCTACTATGCAGCTAGTGGAATACATTTGTGAGCTCTCTGTAAGTAGTATTCAGCTTGTTAATTATGTAGTAATAAAATATTAAACAGGTTACTGAATTGTTTACATTTGGATTAATAGTTTAATACTAAAACTACTCCCACCATTTTCATCAGGAGGAAAAGAATACATTTCTTTTCTGTTTACTTGTTTACCACCAACTTGTCACAGGTGGCACTAACTGTAAAAATCTTCAGGCTAAAGTATGTGATGCAGTAAGGACAGCTTCAGGAAAAGCAAAACAAAGAAAAATCCGTAAGCATTATTTTTTGTTTTATAAAATGCAAGTCACTTTCTTCTCCTAACTAATAAGTAGATTTTTGACCTGGTTACTCCCCAGTGGGGTTCTGAACTAGTGGGAGAAACCTGGTCAGCTGCCACTGCTTTTCTTAAAAAGGGTCAAGATGTTTTAAAATTTCATGGTCATTTCCCTGGCTCCAGAGCATTATGAAAAGAAATATGTAAACAGTACTGATGCTGCCAAATTGGCAGACTTCTAGCCTAGGAAGGTCCAGAAGAACATAAATGGACACATCTAGCAATGGGTAAACAAGTCTGATTTCAAAATCTGTTTCCTGGCTAAGCTCATCCATATAGATATTTAAGCAGAGCTACAAATGTCCTCAAACACTAGGATATTTTAAAGACTAACAGAAGTTGTTAAGGATGGCTTGTTTTTGTTTGTTTTTTTTTTCATAAAACTTTGGAATCAAGCTAATAGCTCAATATTTGATATTGTCATCTTAACTTTTTATTTCAGTTTTCATTTAGCCTTAAGGAAAGCTGTGCAAAGTTTGTGTTTCATGAAAGGGCTCAAACTATGGCATGGCCCGAAACAGAAATTTGTTAAAGTATTTCTAGAACATTAAAAAACCTGTAATATTTGGCTGCAATATACCGTGGACAAAGAGGGTTTAGCTTTATTACTTTCTGCTAGGTAAAAAATTAACTTTTTTTTTCAATTTTAAGTATTTCCCAGATTATTTTATCTGCCTCTATAAAGGTTATTCAATCTAGTTGACATGAGACTAGACCACCTTCTCCCTCAAAACTTATCTAAATTTATTCAGTGAAATACACTCTGATAAAGAGCTAAAAAGGCTCTCAAACAAGTGATTCTAGTCTAAAATAGGCAATGTTTTCAGAATTAAACTTGCCATTACATTAATTTATGTACCTATGGAAATGATCAAAATAGTTTTAAATTCTGCATTATTTTTCAAACTTCCATTATTATCTGCACATGCATTATGAATCTGCCTTTATTTTTTCTGACTTAAGATCAAAGAAATTTAATCATTTGTCAGAAACAAAACCATCCATGTCAGTGAAAAAAATCAAACTGAAAGTTAACCTCTAAATTAAAAAAAAAAATCTTTTGAGGAGCACTTTAACATGTTTCTGATTTGCTAATATGAGATAATACAATGTAAAGAGTTCCTTAGGAAAATTACCACAGGCAGACAGCTACAGTTGCATCTGATCATTATACTACAAAAATGATCTTAGTACAGGACATCCTATTTTCAATTATTAGGTAAGAATTGTATTACTACATCAAAATATATCCTCTGTTCCATTAATTTCAGGAGGGGTTTTTGATTGTACACAGAATAACCCCATATTAAAACTGATACTAGCATAATAAAAATGTCATCAAAATAAACAATGCCTAACAACTTACTTACAGGTCAAGAAACTACATAAAAAGCTGTTAAAACAGAATCAGAGCATAAGCAAGCAGTAATCAGCAGTATTTCCCTTTCTATGAACAGCAACAGCAAGCATTTCACCCCAACATCCCTCCTTTCAAACAAAAATAAAAACAAAACAAAACAAAAAAACCCAAAAACAAACAAACAAAAACAGCAGAAAACCCCTCAGAACATCTCTTCTATAAACAGCTGTACATAGTTCTGTACAGAAAAAAAATTAAACATATGTGAATACTCACATTCATTTAAATCAGGATGAATCTGGAGAGATTATTTTAACTTGCATCAAATTAATGTCTATTTCTGATGCAGAAGTTTACATAAAAAATTGACCAAAAATATTAAGAATAGATAATGCACAAAAATCTTTATGCTTCAAATAAACAGTACTGCAAATATCAAAGGGAAAAAAAAAATCAGAAAATGTTGCTGAAAACAAATAGACTTGAGCAAGCAAAAAGATACCTTGCAACTTGTTAAAGTTCTCCTAATGCAGCAGCACATTTTTGTTACTGTTAAATGAATCTCTCAACAACTACTCAAAATTCAGATTTGTACATTATTGTTCTTAAATCTTGTTTCTTCACTAGAATGTGCTCTGCAAGATTATTTGAAATACTTAAAAGAACATGCATGTGTAAAACAGACCGATATTAGTTTTCTAATCACCCGGTACAGAATCTCACAACTACAAATACAAAGACAAAAATAACATGCAAAATATTTAAAGGTTTCTGGAAAAAAAAAAAAAAAAAGAAAAGAAAAGCAAAGTACTGATTAAGTATTTCATACACACCTAATGTTCTGTGTTGTGAACAAGGTGGAAAGAAGACACTTGCACTTAAATCTTGAAGCATCCCGTCCCGATGAACCCAGAGAAACTAATTTCTGCCATCAGAAAAGTACTCCACCAGAACACCAAATAATTATATGTGCTGCTGAAAAGGAAACAGCAAGCCCAGTTCTGGCTGTATGTAGTCTCTCGAGGTACAATAATATAAACCTGATCAATTGCAATTAAAATCTGAACAGAGGCTTAGAACTTGAAGTCTTGGTGCATTAGTTCTTGCCAAAAGCAGATGTGATTGTGAGCTGGAAGCAATTTCTCCTGGTAATTTGTGATGACACTGGGTAGAGCAGCCCCAGAGTCCCCAAAGACAAACTCATCAGAGGCTCTAATGTATGCATGACACATGAGGTGGCTCTTTTAGAGCTCAATTAATTGGGCTGAACATTAAGACAGCAAGTTCAGGACTTTTTTTTTCCCCTCCAGAGTTGTTTTTCCTCTTTTTACAAGCAGTTTTTTCCCTTACCTTCTGCAAGCCATGTCTCCTGTAATTGGCTCAGATCTTGAAAGAGTTCTGCAAAAAGATAAAGATATGGATAAAAGACTCACACCTTTAATCTCTTCACAAGACTAAAATATGTTCAAAAATATATTTTTCCTTAAGAACAATACACATTAATTCTGTTTTGGCAGCCAAATGTACAGAAAAAGCAGACATTCTCAGGCATCAGTTACTGATTTTTCTACACCTATTAATAAATACCCAAGCATGCACTGTATTTTCAGCTCTTGAAATAATAACCAGAATCTTAACAGAGCTCTATAGTATAAAAGGCTCATTCAGCAACACATAGAAAAGTTAAAAATCATATTTCTTACAGGTGAACTAGTTCTTCTTACACAATTCAGGCCTCCTCCTGTAATATCTGCCCCAGATAAAGCTTGCTTGGACTTCCACAGTTCTGCCTGAGCAATAACTGAGTATTTTTAATAGTAGGGTCATAACTATCATATAAAAATTCCGAAGCCATGACCTGAGATGCTGCAATAGCAAAGAGAAATGGGAAATCTTTTGTACTTCCCCTTATGTTTTACTTCGTATGACATGAGAATCACCACTATTTCCTCTATGCTGTACTTACTGTACTTTAAAGCTAAAACCACCTTCTTCATGGACTGAATTTTGCAGCAGCTTATCTTTTGCAATTCACTGAGATCAGTTACTAATAATGAGTGTAAACCAGAGTAGCATTCTGCTTACTTGCAAGCCTCAGAAATTCAGTTACAAAAATTCTGTTTGCTAAGACTAAGTAGGATATTTGAACTAACAAATGGTTTATTTTTAATTTACTGTATTTTGAGAGAGACTTCCTCTTTTATGAATGCTGACAGATAACTATTTACATATACTTAAATGACAGACACTATTCATTTATCCTGTGGACTGATACTCCACATGCACACTGGGAAATTATTTAACTGAAAATCAGAAAGTTGCTTTCTTTTCAATCTACTTTTCCAGGCAAGTATGGATTTTGAAAAGCATGCAGGGTGTTCTTACCCTGATAAGATTTACACAGGGGTAAGTTACAGGCCTCTATATATCTTCCTGTATGTCTTATGTACTTTCAGGGCTGTAGGCTTAGCAAAATACAGACCTTGTAACCTAAAGAAGTGTTAACAGCTATTACCAGCCTACAGTTCCCAAGCTACAATCCTGAGTGGCTACTGATGGGACTAAGCTACAAATCTTTGTCTCTCCAAAACTTTCTCCACTCTGGGCTCCCTTAATTGAAATCCCCTGGATTTTTAACCCTTTTAGTGTTATACAAGAGAAACAGGCTAGCAGGCACCAGAAGCCTGACTATACAGTAAAGCTGGTGAAAACCAAATCCCCACACCCACATTCTCTCACTCCTGCCACCATCAGTGAAGATATACCATGCAAAAGGACATTAAAAATGGGAGGGATGAAGAATGCCCAAAATCTGAAGAGGCCTGATGGTGAAAAAGCCAGGTGCCATGACTTGTGTCAGATGCCACAAAGGCTTGGCCTCAGTGTCTGATATCCGTGTGCCACAAGTGAACAAAATGCAACAGGGTAAGTCAAGGAAAGACTTTCAACTTTACAAATTTACTGCCTTTGCCAGTTTGTTTTGCTCTAGTAGAAGCAGTTTTCTTGTCTTGTTTATTCAGATTGATCTAGATATATTTANGCCAGGTCTCTGTTAATGAATTTTCTTTTCCTGACATTTGTCGGTCTCTCATTACAGTTTCTCCCACGCGGATTCTATAAACAGGAAAGATCGGTTACTTTAGAAATACGAGGTTTGAGATTTGGTTGGGTTTGTTTGGGGCTTTTTTTATTTAATCAGGAATATGCAAAGTTGGCATAAATTCTTTACATTTTCCAACAGGGTTTTCTTGCAAGTCTTCAATTTCTAACAAAAGATATTGCTGAGCACCTAACATCTTCCAAAAGATTCCTGTGTCTAAATGCAACACATTTCTATCTATGTAGACATCTACTTGTACAATACATACATAATGTGCTCAAGCAGCAACACAATACCAATCGTATTTTTAGCACCTAAAGGATACAAACCTACACAATAATCCATAAATCCCCATAGCATAGACTATGAAGGAGAACCCAGATATGGGATTATAAAAGACTGCTTTGTTTCCCTGTGTTACTTATAAAATTGTTTGCAAAGTCTTGAAAGAGAAAAAAAAAACAGAGAGGGGAAAAAAAGGTTAATGTTTGCCTCAACTTCAATCTTTTGAACGTTGCAGGCAAACGCAGCCAGAAACTTTGAATGCAGCTGCTGCTGCTCTTGCCTCTCTCATCCGCTAATCATGTGCATGATTTTTTAATCATCCCAAAACTGTCTTTAAAAGAACACGATGCTTTATTGCAATAACTAAGAAGAGGCTCATCTTGCAAGCAAAGCTCCCAGATGAAGAGTCGCCCCTACAGCCGTAACAAAGCAGAGACTGTCTGTAAAACTCCCCCACAGAAATAAGTCGGAGTCAAGTTTATAAACACCAACTTTGAACTGATCACTCACATTGGTGACCATGTAAGGCACTTGCTGGTCATAAAATCCATCCATTCTGCGGCTCTTGCACGAGTCTTAGCTCAGTGTTTTTATTTACTGGGCATTTGATCTGGAGATTTCCTCGGGATCTGGACTCCAATCAGCCTAGAGGGGAATACAAGATGGCTTTTAGATTTAAA
>VZTB01014219.1:0-23503 GCA_013397245.1 Thryothorus ludovicianus | reverse complement strand
CCGCCCGCAGCCCGCCGGCAGCCCAGGATCCTGCCGCGTCCCACTGCGGCCCCCCGGGCGGCCAGGCGACCCCTTCCATTCACAGAAACAAAAAATTATTTAAAGAAAAAGTTTCGCCTCCCTGACTCCGTAAAGCAAAACACACCCCCCACGCACACGCGCGCCCTTTCTTGGCGGCGGAGCTGCCCCGCAGAGCGCCGCGGGCGCCCGGAGGGGAGCGCGGCGAGAGGCGCTTCGTACCGTCTTGTCCGGAGCTGGTGGCATCCCCGGGCTCATGGCTGATCTAGGTTTGGGGCTTTTGTTGGGGGTTTTTGGTNATCTAGGTTTGGGGCTTTTGTTGGGCGTTTTTGGTTGGCGGTTTTGGGGTGGTTTTCCTGGTTCTTTTTTTTTTGTTGTTTGTTTTGGTTGAATCATAGAAAGCAATTTTTATTTCTACGAGGATGACATAATTTCTAGGTTTTGTGGACAGAATTTGGCAGCACTCGTACACCAGATATAGGGGATTTTTTGGTGTAGTGTTGCCAGGACCTACCCGGTTCAGGAGTTCTGAGGACTTCTCTAAGAAAACAAGCATACTGCTCTTTGTACAGGGTGGCTGTTGGAAAGCTGTGTCCAAAAACTCTTGCCATTATGAACTGCCAAGATACACGAAACCACGCAGATTGCGTGGTTTCATAACAGCTATATTTATCCTTTCTTTGAGCAGTAAATTCCAGGTATCACAGCAATCAGGTGGTAAACTTAGATATTCATGACGCTGTCTTGCTGTGAGATGTGAAGTTTCAGGTTTCTATAATCTGATGTAGTTCAGCATTTAACAAGTAAAGCCCCAAAGCCATCAAGTCCAGCTTCTCACTCGACCCCTTCAGAGGGCTCCCTTTATAGCTAATGATGCTATATAGCCAACTAAAGAACCCTGCTTTTGCATAATTTCCCTGTGGGGATTTTGACAATATTCAGGTTACTTCTGCTACTACTTTATTTTGAAAACTGTAATTGCTTCATTACATTCTATTCTGGAGCATATTACTCTCTGCCACAACACTTTGATCATCCTCCTTTCTGATCTCACTACCCATACTCACTTGTCCCATCCAGCTGAGGAAGGGGGAAGCACCATGTTCCCACCATTCCTGTCTTTCCCATAGGGCCTTCTCAGGGAAAACATCCACCACTAGCAGCTCAGTGTTTGTGTTCTTGTTCCTTCTGTTTTCACACACCCATCCCAGCATACCTGCAATTACAAGAGAGTAATGTTATCCTAAATGTAAAAACCTATAATAATTTTATTCTGTTATTGACCAAGTCTCTCAGTTGCTGTTCCTGTAAGCCACTTTTGTGATGAAATAATTGGTAACTCTATCCCCCACCCTGGGCAGCTCTCACTACACCAGATTGCTCAAAGCTGCATCCAGTCCGGCCTTGAACACTGCCAGGGATGGAACATTCACACCTCCTCTAACCATCATGAGGCCATCATTTTCTTATTTACGCCCATACTCAGGCTGGAGCAGCTGCTGAGCTTATGGGAAGGTTGTGGCTGCACACATTATCCTGGGAAGTAAGTGGCCAATTTCACCCCCAGATCAGCAGAGCTGATGGAAGCTACTATCTCCAGCTGACCACCACACCCCACTGGATGGATATCTTGAGCCACTCATCAAACTGCTCCCAAAGCAGTAGACTTTACCACATATTCGTCGAAAGCAATTCAATAATGGATTTTCTTATCTTTAAACAGTGCACTAAAAATTATTGGTGTGTCAGTCAGCCAAGGTAACTAAACCAACATCAAGTGAAGTTTCTGAAGTTACCTCAGAGCCATCACATATTGGGTATTGCCTGTGAAATTCACACGGCTGGGTCCCACCTTGCACTTCCCTGCATCACAACCTGCACCGTACAAAGTCTGGCACAGCACCATGGCCACCTTCCAGCACTCAGCACCACCCCCTCCACGTGCACAGGTTTGGCATCCTGCTTTACTGAGCTGTAGGAGGTCGACACTCTGCAAACAGCCGAGCTCTCTGCGGTCCCAGCTGGGCTGTAACTCCAAGAGAAGCTGTGCAATAAATGCATGCTGGCAGGAAAAGCAGCGTATTAGTTGCTGTTCCTCCTCATGCCACACATCTCTTCCTTCCCTCCTCCCTCTCTCTGGCCCTGTTACACATGCTAGGGAGGAAAGGAAGAGTGAAGCCGTTTTGAAGCCCTCTTTCTCCTCATCTTTGTTCATCCACAGTGCTGAGTGGTACTCAGAGAAACTTCATTAACTATTAAGAGGAAGATGCTGTAGATGTAGTTCTGTGTGCTGAATTGCAATTTTGTATCGTCAGTCATAGCTGTCTCATGTTAGCTGATGAAGGCATATTAATAACTTTTTAATTTGACATGTTTGTTCAAAATTCCTGCAACTTTTGGATTTTTTAATAAAGTCTTCATGTTTTAATTACTCTTTTTAGAAAGCAGTTAAAACATAACTACTGTTAATAGTACTGTAATATTAAATATCTTTTCAAATAATCCTTTTAGAAACTGAAAAATTAACTTCAAAATCACTTCTATTTTTAGTTGAAAAGATTAAAAAATTTTTTACCAAATTGAAAATACCAAAAAAGGTGCTGAATCTATTTTACTATAAGAAATTATTTTAAAATCAACTTTTCTAATAATACTGCTTTAGAAATAAGATACTTGTTCTCTTTTACAGACACGTTCAAGTATGCTATAAAGCTTCACTACATATTGAAAATTATATATTATTTCCATTTCTTAATGGCAGTATATACTTCACATATTTATTTGAAAAAGGACAATGAAATACGTATTTTCTGTTCAATTTGACACACTATGGAGCTACAAATAATTGCTGTGATGTAAAAAATAAAAATAAATCCAGACAGAGCAAAGAGTAGATTCAATAAATACTAGTTTCTTCTGGAAAATGCAAAGACAGTTTAAGCACATTGTCAAAACTAGAAATAAACCATCATAATCCAGTATGATAAAATCTAAGTTCAATATTACATTTAAAAAAAAAAGAATTTACTTGAAAACACTCAAATATATAGAGAAATACATTCAAAAATACTTTATGATGAAAAAATAAGCCTTTTGAACACCTTCATAGAATTATGCTTATACTGAAGAATATCCTTCAGAAAAAAGATAAAATATGCAGGTGCTTTTCAAAACTAAGTTAAAAAAGCCTTACTAGATTTTTGAAATTGTTTTGTTTTATCCATTCCTTCCAGGCATTTCCCCAGTAAATTTTGATGTCACTGATTGGCCTGACAGACAACAAAGAGGATGCCCTCCATCCAAACAACTGTTGAGCAGCAACTTTAAAAACATAGTCTGTAGAAGACTCATTAAAATAACAGCTATGTATGTGAATGACTACAGCAAATTCATGAAACCCTAATGAGATTTCTGTCTGGTAAATTAACCCTTGACCACATTTTAACCTCTTGACGCTGACTCTTTAAAAAGGTTAACAGTGCTTATTTTATTGTGCTGCTAGTGTCATATAACAAAATAGTATACAACTGCAAAACTAAAAAGAAAGAAAAGCTAAATTAATAGGGCAGATACTTGCCCAACATTACGGCTTTTTGTAAAGCCTTTGTTTCAAATGCAGCATCAATGACTAAACCTCAAATCAGGAAAAAGGAATGTACCAGTAGGAGGGGAAAAAAATGTTGATTATATTCATATGTGAAACTATGAGGTGTGGAATTAAAAGTACATGCAAACAAGAGTCTTCTATGAAAAAAGGAAAGAAAACAACAGAGTAATCCCAGTTTGACTGTATGAATAAGCAGCACATGGCATATGTCATTGCCATTTAGACAAACCCACAGGCCTCCATAACCAACTGCATTTCAGTGTCTGTTCACCAGATAATGCAGTGCAGGGCAATTTTCAGAAAACATTTGTGTACTAGAAAATTATACATAGGGAAAGTAAAATTCAAATATTTTACAAAAAGTGCAAGAAATTAAAAGTCCAGACAGATCTTTTATTGCAATGCATGCCAACCATATCCTGGGCTCCAGGAAGAAGTGTGACCATGAGATCAAAGGAGATTCTTCCCCTTTACTCTCTTCTTGAGAGACCTCATCTGGAATACTGCATCCAGCTCCAAGGCCTCAAAAATAAAAAAGCTGTAGACTTGTTGGAGGGAGCCACTAGTTGATCATAGGATTTGAGAAGCTGTCATATGAAGACAAGACTGAAAGTCTTGGGGTGGTTCTGCCTGAAGAAGAGAAGGCTCCAGGGAGAGAGACCTTCCAGTACATAAAGAGACCTACGAGAGTGATGGAGAGGGAGTTTTTACAAGGGCATACTGTGCCAGGACAAGGTGGGAACACTTTTAAACTGAAAGAGGCCCTCTTTAGATTAGATTTTAGTAAGAAATTCTTCACTGTGAGGGTGATGAGACACTAGAACAAGTT
This sequence comes from Thryothorus ludovicianus, assembly GCA_013397245.1. Taxonomy (NCBI): domain Eukaryota; kingdom Metazoa; phylum Chordata; class Aves; order Passeriformes; family Certhiidae; genus Thryothorus; species Thryothorus ludovicianus. Next base: position 19,049 of record VZTB01014219.1, on the reverse strand, counting down.
TTGCAGAGAAGTGATGGATACCCTATCCCTGGAAGTGTCCAAGACCAGGTTGGATGGAACTCTGAGTAACCTGGTCTAGTGGAAGGTGTTCCTATTATGACAGATAGAACTAGATGACTTTTAATGCCTAGTCCACACCAAACCATTCTATGATTCTATCAAAGATGAAAAGTAAGTTAAGCTTAATAATATTTTCAAGCCTTCATCAAAAACAAGGCTTCAAAGTATAAAAGCTTTAGAAAGGAGAAATCTTGTCAACTCACCTACAGCACTGGCCCAGTTGTTGGAGCAGAGTAACTCCAGTATTGTTCTGGATCTCCTAGTGATTTTCTGGGTAATTCCTACAAAGACAACCCCCATAATCTTACTGTGGTTTTTGTGCCTATAAAGTGAGATATTGAATATTGATTTCTTAACTTGTAAAGTACTGGTGACAGTAGTAGTCTATTATTATTGATTGTGGAGATATTGGCTGCATCTAGCTCCTTGGATGGTTCTAATCTAGTTCCTTCTTAACCTTTGAGGAGCAAAAATGCTGCTCATGTATTAATTTCAATGGCAATTACTACAGAAGTGAATAATCTAGAACTTTGAATGCATGATCAGGACGAATTCTCAGCTCTCTGTGCCAACACAACCAAAGCATCAAGCAGTCCTCTAGTGCAAAATAGTAGAGAACAACTCAGACAACTTTTTGACTGAGTTGTATAAATCATCTTAATCCCATCACAACAATACTCATTTCCTTACCAACTGAGAAAATCAAAATAAAATAGAAATTATAATAGTCCAGGACCTAACATAGTGATGTATCAGTAGCTGGAAGAATAAACCAAGTTAAAACATATAAATGTAGATTACAATAGGTTCTTGCAGGGTCAGTGGAGTTTCCAGGATTCTCTCCTTGCAATTAAATTAATTAAACAGGCAGCCATGATAAAGTGCTAATGAAGTAGCCTAGAAGTCACTTGAATATCAGACCAGTAAAAGAATTCGTGCATAACCTCACAGATGGTTTTAATTTGCATGTCCTTCTGTACTGATACCAAGAGAGAATTGTGCAAACACTTCAGAATCCTTCACATACTTTATGTGAGATTTTTGCCCCAGTGTAGTTCATAAACTTCGTAGAAACCCNTTCATTGTGCTGCTAGTGTCATATAACAAAATAGTATACAACTGCAAAACTAAAAAGAAAGAAAAGCTAAATTAATAGGGCAGATACTTGCCCAACATTACGGCTTTTTGTAAAGCCTTTGTTTCAAATGCAGCATCAATGACTAAACCTCAAATCAGGAAAAAGGAATGTACCAGTAGGAGGGGAAAAAAATGTTGATTATATTCATATGTGAAACTATGAGGTGTGGAATTAAAAGTACATGCAAACAAGAGTCTTCTATGAAAAAAGGAAAGAAAACAACAGAGTAATCCCAGTTTGACTGTATGAATAAGCAGCACATGGCATATGTCATTGCCATTTAGACAAACCCACAGGCCTCCATAACCAACTGCATTTCAGTGTCTGTTCACCAGATAATGCAGTGCAGGGCAATTTTCAGAAAACATTTGTGTACTAGAAAATTATACATAGGGAAAGTAAAATTCAAATATTTTACAAAAAGTGCAAGAAATTAAAAGTCCAGACAGATCTTTTATTGCAATGCATGCCAACCATATCCTGGGCTCCAGGAAGAAGTGTGACCATGAGATCAAAGGAGATTCTTCCCCTTTACTCTCTTCTTGAGAGACCTCATCTGGAATACTGCATCCAGCTCCAAGGCCTCAAAAATAAAAAAGCTGTAGACTTGTTGGAGGGAGCCACTAGTTGATCATAGGATTTGAGAAGCTGTCATATGAAGACAAGACTGAAAGTCTTGGGGTGGTTCTGCCTGAAGAAGAGAAGGCTCCAGGGAGAGAGACCTTCCAGTACATAAAGAGACCTACGAGAGTGATGGAGAGGGAGTTTTTACAAGGGCATACTGTGCCAGGACAAGGTGGGAACACTTTTAAACTGAAAGAGGCCCTCTTTAGATTAGATTTTAGTAAGAAATTCTTCACTGTGAGGGTGATGAGACACTAGAACAAGTTTTGCAGAGAAGTGATGGATACCCTATCCCTGGAAGTGTCCAAGACCAGGTTGGATGGAACTCTGAGTAACCTGGTCTAGTGGAAGGTGTTCCTATTATGACAGATAGAACTAGATGACTTTTAATGCCTAGTCCACACCAAACCATTCTATGATTCTATCAAAGATGAAAAGTAAGTTAAGCTTAATAATATTTTCAAGCCTTCATCAAAAACAAGGCTTCAAAGTATAAAAGCTTTAGAAAGGAGAAATCTTGTCAACTCACCTACAGCACTGGCCCAGTTGTTGGAGCAGAGTAACTCCAGTATTGTTCTGGATCTCCTAGTGATTTTCTGGGTAATTCCTACAAAGACAACCCCCATAATCTTACTGTGGTTTTTGTGCCTATAAAGTGAGATATTGAATATTGATTTCTTAACTTGTAAAGTACTGGTGACAGTAGTAGTCTATTATTATTGATTGTGGAGATATTGGCTGCATCTAGCTCCTTGGATGGTTCTAATCTAGTTCCTTCTTAACCTTTGAGGAGCAAAAATGCTGCTCATGTATTAATTTCAATGGCAATTACTACAGAAGTGAATAATCTAGAACTTTGAATGCATGATCAGGACGAATTCTCAGCTCTCTGTGCCAACACAACCAAAGCATCAAGCAGTCCTCTAGTGCAAAATAGTAGAGAACAACTCAGACAACTTTTTGACTGAGTTGTATAAATCATCTTAATCCCATCACAACAATACTCATTTCCTTACCAACTGAGAAAATCAAAATAAAATAGAAATTATAATAGTCCAGGACCTAACATAGTGATGTATCAGTAGCTGGAAGAATAAACCAAGTTAAAACATATAAATGTAGATTACAATAGGTTCTTGCAGGGTCAGTGGAGTTTCCAGGATTCTCTCCTTGCAATTAAATTAATTAAACAGGCAGCCATGATAAAGTGCTAATGAAGTAGCCTAGAAGTCACTTGAATATCAGACCAGTAAAAGAATTCGTGCATAACCTCACAGATGGTTTTAATTTGCATGTCCTTCTGTACTGATACCAAGAGAGAATTGTGCAAACACTTCAGAATCCTTCACATACTTTATGTGAGATTTTTGCCCCAGTGTAGTTCATAAACTTCGTAGAAACCCTCAAATCTCTTGGTGCAGTTATAGTCTAGGGCAAACATGAAGCAAGGAACAGGAAGAGAAATGCTTAAAGATTGTGTTTACTAAGTCTGCTGGAAAATCTCTCGTTTAGAAGTTGTTCAGTGCACATTAAATGGTTTTGGTCATCCTCTAAGCCTTCCTGAAACCCAGAAGACACAAAGATGACACAACGTGCCCTTTCAGAATTACAGACTCTCACTCAAGATCACTATTGGACATGCTCAGAGCTTGAGCACAGATATTAACATAGCAGCAAGGGGTCTGTAGGAAAAAGCAATGCCATTTATTAAATGAGTGGCTATAATGACAAAAAATCCAAAGCAGCTTCTGGAGTCAAAGAAGGGCCTTAAGCCTTTTTGCTTTTTTTTAGCAACTAAATCAACTGAGATAGTAAAAAATGACCTCTCTCTAATATTGTTCATTTATGAATTTTAATAGTTACAGCAATAATCAAAACTATTGCTATTAGCAGGCAATGGCTATATTGATGTCATATATATGTAGATTTGAAATAATAAGCATCCATAACCATTAGGACTTAGCCATCCACTTTCACCCATGTACCATCCTTAAACCCAGATGTCTGCGTACAACACCTGAGTACTCCAAGACAAGCAACAGAAGAGCCAAAGAAAAGGGACAAAACCTAAACACAGCTCCACGCACATAAAATGACAAGATACTGAAAAGCAAACATTGATTACGAATGGAAAAAAAAAATTAAAAGACAGAATAGTATTTCTTAGGGCTTTTTAAGTAGCAAAGACCTAGGAAAGATGATAAAAAGACCTAAATAAACCAAGACATTAGTTGAAAAGCACATTGTAAATGTTATTTCAGAGACAAACCCTTCCCCAGTCTCCAGTTAATTAGGAAATGGCTTTGCTATTAAGAGGCTGAGGCATTCATGTGTTGCCATTGGTGTTCAGGGGAGGAATTAATTTTTTTATGCCCATTTGCAGTAGGGTATGTATTTTGTTATAGAGTAGATAATGTAGGAGAAATAGACTGTGTTGACTTGTGTGAAGGTAATGAGATCATATGTTCTCACTTTTGCCATATTTAATATGTTTTCTATTTTTAGTTGCTGAGAATGCCAGCCTTCGTAGCAGGGCTTTGTTGTAGGTGTGAAGGTGGTGGTCTCTGCCCCAGAGAGCAGAAGCGTTTGTTCATCAAAACAGAAATGAAAATGTGCTCTCCCCACCCAAACCCAGTATCCTTGAGAGGCAGAGGTAACAAAATAGATAGTAGTTATGTATCACTTCTATCTGTGCCTAGCAGATGCATTTTAAATCAGAAGTTTTAAAGTAGCATTTGAAGGAACACAATATATGCGGTTCTTGAGCTTTCCATGAGAACTTTTACCATCCAAAGCAAAAAGTAAGAAGAAAATATGGCTCACTGCAGGCTGTTGTAAATGCTTTAATGGCTGTTACAGCTATTAGAGAGCAACCAATCTCACACTCAGGTTAAACTCCACTGCAAAGAGCCAAAGATGGGGTGCATCTATGAAAGGTGTTTGAGGAGAGCATGGAAATTGGGAGGGGACAGCAATACAGACAAGGAGCTAGTCCTTGGTAGCACTACATGGCACACCCAAGCACAGATGCCAAAAGAGAAAATGAAATTCAGACACAAAAAAAACCTGTAGGTAGGCAGTGATTGGGAAAAGCCAGTTTGCAAGGTTTAAACTGAGGACTAAACAGCTATGTTGAGCCATGTGGTAAGTAAATTTCTCCCTAGGAGGAAATGCAAGGTAGGAAAAAAAATAAAAAATGGAGACTAAAATCATATGTACAGATGTAATAGGATGTACAAAAACTATAGATCAGAGTCCCACCACACAAATTGCGCAAGTCTTCACAGAAATAATAAATGCCACAAAGAATTATAAAACACTGAACATTTAGAAGCAGGAAGTGATCTTTTCATTTGGAGAATTTAATGTGCTTAAAAACTTGTATTTGCACCTCCCAAAATCTGCTCACAAGATAGGAAAGAATAATTATATCTGTTTTTCAAAAAAGGAAAATTAGCCTCTTGTGACTATACCAAGGATCAACAATAGGGACAAATGTTGCATGCTGGGAGGATTTCAGTGATATTCCAGGACTTCATTTCTTCTTTGACCTATCTATATTGGGTCACCAAACTCAGCTCTGATGTTAGAGGCTTCTTCCACACAGAGTGCGCAAGGTTACCATTATTCACAATTTTGCAATTCATTAATTTTCAGTATTTGAAAAAGAGGGGAGAAGGAAAGAACATGCAATCTTTGAATGTTAGGATTTTCATTTTTGAAAGTATTATGTTTTAATAAGGCATTAAGTAACTGGTTCTTATTGAATTTTGTCATAAGGATTTTTTTTCCTATTTTGAAGAATAAATAATTTGAAATGTCCCACATGCAATCAAAAAAAAAAAAAAAAGGAATTGAAAGCAGGAGGTGGAATTCAAGTCCTGATATATGTGACAAGGACCAAATAGGCAAATATGCTCTAATTCCACCTGCAAGTGCTGCTGTTACTGCTACAGGGTTCACCATAGGGAAGCAAGCAAGGTAAAATGACTACAAGTTAAGGGAAGCTGCTGAGCTTTTGCTCTCTGAAATATATTGTTCTGAATTCACACAATTGTATTCTTTTCAGGACTGTTGAACTATAGAAGAATTCTCCAGTCATTTCCATTAATGTATATTAAAAAAAAATTGGTTCTCTAACTAAAATAAGACATCTTCTGAGAACTGTGTGCTGCCTTAATAAGCAAACAGCACGTGTACTGTCCCAAAGAGTAAGGATTCATGTAGCATAGTGATATTCTATGGTCTTATCTTCCTTTCTAGTACACTACAGGCTGAAAAAAAATTTACTGTAAGTCCAAAAAACACATTTTACATAAGAAACTCTCATAAGCTATTCTGTTCCATCTATTTCCTTGTGCATATTATTCTGCCTATTAATTCTGATAATAAAAAGTATAACATAGAGCAGAGATCTTGAAGACAAAGTCTGTACAACATCCTATTTTTTTTAAAGGAGGAGAAGGGGGTAGAGATAAAAATCTTCCACTGATCATATTTACTCTTTACTGTACCTTTTTATTTGGTCCCTCTATTTCTTAGTTGGTATAGTATCAAACTGGGTGGTACCTACTCCACATACAAGTTTGGAAACAACACAGACCAAAGCTTGAAAGTAACTGAAGGGTTTTTTGTGAGGGTCAGAGTATCCTCAGGAAAAAATGTACTACTATGAAAAACATCCACAGAAGCAGCTGCTTTTAAAATGTCATGCATAGGCACAGCAAGGATTGCACAAAGTGCAAAACTTTTGCAAAAGAGTATTAAAATAATGTAAAATAATAATAATAACAACCACCAGTTCAATGCTAGTCAGTCTCAATTTTCAGTTGGGCAGAATTTCAGGAATGGAATGGCAGAACAGAGGCCAAAGGAACTGACATTTATTTGCTTGTGTTTCAAAATCATATCTATCTTAGGAAAGAGGGAAGGACAAGGAATAAACACCTCTAAGAAAAACAGCAATATAAAAGCTAGAGTTTATGTTTGATAGGTCATTTAATTACATTATACCATTAACCTAAGATTCAAAATACAGAAATCATATTTGACTTTTGAACATAACAGGCTTGACTGGCATTCCTTTTTCCAGTTTTGGTTTGGGTTCATCTTTATTTTCTGTAACTTTAGTGTAGGTTTTTATTTATTTTATTTATTGCAATTCTAGGTTTAGGTCTTTTTCAGTGTCAAGTTCTGCGCTTATTTTTCTTTTTAAATTTAGAGACCTGTACTAGTTTGGAGATTAATTAAACTCTTGATAAATCATGTTCCAACAGGAAATGTTAGAATCCCATTTTGAACAGGGCCAGACTACACTTGAAAATAAAAAAAAAAATCTTCTCATTCGCTTAGAATCCAATGCAGACAAGAACAGAAGCTCAGAATGACATAAAATTCCTCAACATAGATTTGTCTCAGAAAAACCCAAAAATATAAGGCTCCTTATATCTAAGATTACAATCTCTGCAATCTGGTACTTTATTTAGGATGTTGCTGTTGCAAACTCTGTTGAATCTTTATGTTATTGTCTCTATGCTTTTGATGACAGCTTAAGGAAGAAAGATGGTTTTTTATTCACATTTACAAAGGAAAGCTCAAATTTACTAAGCACAGTCCCCTCAGTCACTGATTTTTTTTATCACCTTTGGACAAGGAAGATACAAATTAAAACATACTTGAGTTATGGAACTTTCTTGCTTGCCTTCTTCTAATGTTACCAACTCTAATTATTAAATTCAATTGTGTAAATCCAATTCATTGCACAAAAAATAAACCAAGTTTTTGAGGGCTAGCATTTTACTACAAGTCAAAGAAAAACCTCCCAAGGAAGACTTCTAAATAAGTATAATCATTTTGTTGCCTTATTGCCTGGGCTGGATGCCATTCTTGACCCTCAAGATCTCTTAACAAAGTGTCAAAATATTAATTTCAAAAAACTAAAAGGTACAGGGTGAAAATTACCTTTGCCTCCATGTGAATTCCATGTCATGACCATAAACATGCCATCTTTGGTACACGTTCCTTGGATGACAGCTGAAAGGGAACAGTAATATATACACTGAAGCACCTATGCACTCAGCAAGACCTAAAATCACTCAAAAAGCTAAATATTCCACTCATAACTCTACGCTTAGGACAGTGAAAGGGGTGTAAATGGCATATATTGCCCATATTCTTGGGCAATGTTCAAAAACAAGCAATAAAGAAATTGTTACAGCCGTGCATAATGCAACTCATACACAATGAGGCTACATTTATATATAAAGTCAAATTACTTAAAAGTACTGCAAACAAATTACAATAAAAACTAAAAATAGAAAATATTCAAGTATTTTGGCTGAATCACATAGTGAAAATATGGATATGCATAAAATACATACCTATTATTCTAGAGTTTAATATTGCACCCACACCAGCAAATGCAAAAAGGGAGCAAACTAAACCTTGAAGCTGAGAGTTTGAAAAATTAAAGTAAATGTAATTAACCATTATTTTTCTAAAATAAAAGGTGTTACCTCTTAGAGATGACCAATGTCAGGGATGCTGGCCTAATTTCTAGTGGTATATAGTACAGTAAAAAAGGATGATTGAACTAGTTTTTCTCTAATTGTTTTAGCTGCCATCTTTACTAGAAAAGAGCAACTGTATGTTGCACATGTTGCACAGATTTTTTTTTTTTTTTTTTGGAGCTCAGGTCACAAAATAAACGAGCTAGTGTCTGTAAAAGTCCTTCAATAGCTTTAGCAAAGGGATGTGATTTCACCATATACCAACTGAAGCAGCTTGTGATTCTCCAGAAGACTCCTAATGATCCGGTAGTTTCTGCATAAACTAGCTTAGGTTCTTCACTAGTTTTTCCATGACACTTTTCTGAAACAGTGTACTCAAGACTATTAGAGATAATTTATTATAATTTCTAAGGGTTTCTGATTTTTTCTACGATTCTTTCTAGAAACAGTTCTTTTATTGTATGTGTTGCTGTCAGCTAAATGTGACTTAGTGCAGCCTATCAAATTTTGAAAGCTCATTTTGAAAGCCCTTATCAGAGCTTAAATTCAGAGTTTTCTCCTGAAAGTATGAGCATGTCCCTAAATAGAGCTAGGAGAGACCAAATACTTCCGACATTTTCTTTAAAAAACCCCATACAAATGAAAATACCTCGTCTTGTAGGGAACTGAACACTTTAGGAAAATGCTGGGATGGCAACTCAAGGAAGTCCCCACACTGTGCCTTTAAAAAGTAGCAGTTTATATTAGGTTTAATATAGCAGAGAAATCTGTGCTGCCAGTACTGGCTGACAAACATCTCTCAGCTTTTCCAAGAGGAACATGTCTATGGGAAGAGTGCAGTTGATTAGGCTTAGGCAAAGACTGAGCAAAGACTGTCAACATGAAAAGTATTCTTGCCAACTATAATTGAGCTTTTGCAAGACCACTAAACACGATTTCTTTTTTTCTGTCTGAATATAGCGTTTCTTATATTTTTCTTGCTTTCCATATGGATATCATCTGCTGTTCTGAATGCTTAACAGTGTAATATAACAGGAGCATGTTCAGAAGACCTCTCTTATCTGTACCAACATCTCCAGAAGCAACTCAAATGTGAAAATAGTACACATCATATTTAGAAACACTAAACATAACTCACCTCATCTTGAACACAAAATCACATTTGTCCTACTTATCATTGTTACGATAACTTAGTGAATAACAAGAAGGAAAAAAAAAAGCTTTCTTGCTTACTTAGACTAATGATGATAGTGTCACATTCTACTTATTAACAGCAAGGGTTTTTAATAATGAAATAGTAACCATTATTGCAAAATAGAAAGATATCATAAGTGTTAAATATCAAATAAGCCACATCTAGTATCCCTGAAGATGAGATCTGGAAAACTGCAAGAGCGGATCAATTAACTCAGTAGTCATCAGCTGAGTGATTTTCATGACATGGAAGGATGTTCTAAGTTCTCTTTTTTTAATTTTTTTTTTTTTACGTAAGAAATAAAGGTTAAGAAATTTTTAAGAAATTAAGAATTTAAGGGGAATAAAAGGCAAAGAACATAGGTCAAATTTTGTGAGACACTCTTGCAGCAGACCACATTTCACTAATTCGAAATCAAAATTTACCTTGTCAATACAAATTTGACACAAAAGTTCCTATTTTTATTTTATTTATTGATAGAAGTCTAACTAGCCTAACTCACATTATTTTTCTTGTTGTGACTAGAATTTCCATAGGGATGACAATTATGCAGAATGAGCTCAGGAATATTGTCTGGTATGATAACTAAAGGGCTGTCCTGGGTAATGCCTGGTGTAAGTGATACTAGTGGGGTCTAGAGGTCTTTTTATGGGACTAGGGAAGCACATACTGCTATTTAGTTCTGTACCAAGGAACAGAAGGCAAATCTTTACATTATCTACAAACTTCATGCTCACTGAAACTGTGAAGAGGAAGAAAAGGGGGAAGGGGAGGTGTAGATTATCACCTGGGAGGTCTCTTGCACGGGAGTTGTTTTTTCTCCCAAAGAGGTGGGCAAAATAGAAAGAACGTGAAGTAAAAAATAAAAAAATCATCACATCAACACTAGATAAACAGAAAAAATGGGCATAGGCAAAAAAAGAGTAATTTACATTACCACAGTCTGAAATTTTGTGCAAGACTTTCATATAAGTCTTCAGAATATCAGTGAGAAGTTTTGTGAAATGTTGATGGAGATGTCAGGAAAAACTTTATTTAATTTTTTAAGTCAAATTGAATTTTGTTAGATCTCAATTCACGCAGAACACACTACTGATGGGATGGTAGCAATGGCTGTGTTTAGAGTTGGAGTCAATTTGTCTTGGTAAGCTCTGTTAACTGTGAGTTCCAGTTCACCTGCCTTACCTAGTATTTTGAGTAAACTAAGCCCTTAAAGTGAAAAGAGAATGCTATTCAAATATTTGTGAGAGTTTTATGCAGTATGGTGTATTTTGCTTTCCTGCAGCTGAACAGAATGTATGTCAATAAACAAAGAGACAGAAAGCAGCATTGTATTCTTCTTGACCATATCAAACCAGACTCCCAGAACTTTTCCATGCTTCCCAGAAACATCACTCACACAAGAAACATAAGCCAGCATGCTGAGGGACAGATGCTGGGACCTCATCCCTGCAAGTAAGAGTCTTCACAGATTCACAGTTTAAGTGCTTCTGAGAACATAGTTTAGCTCTTTGGTGTACCACAAGTATGCAGCCGTTTTGTTAAAAAGTCCCAGCTGTATAGTAATCAGCACACATTTTTAATCCATCCATTCTCTATTATGAAATGCCAATAGAGCATAATAGAGAATTTTAACAAGCATCCACTGCTTTCAGTCATAATCTTCACTTCAGCCAGGTCCTCATTTCTGTAGGTGGTGAACCAGTGCACCACACAGATTCAACAAGACTAAGTTTTGGATCTCTAATACGCATTAGAGAGTGATTTACTGGGACAGATGACATAAAAGCAGGAGGATTATAAGAATGTCACTCCTGCCCAGTAATGCCATTCAGAATTACACACTGTCCTAGCTGTAAGATAACATTTAGGGTGCTAGGTGGCATACCTCCCTCTGCCCTCCAACTTCACAGCCCTGTTCAGCCGTAAGGGCAGAGACCAACCCTTGGTAGCATCACACAGACCTTCAGTGTGGAGGGGCTGCTGTGTTGGCTGGTTTGTTTTTTTGTTACTTTTTACAATAGAAAAACCTGGGAAAAGGCTTCAGTATGTTCTATTTTTTAAAAAGTAATATTCTTAAGCAGTAGAACAATTTTTTTACAGCTCAGGCAGCTGTAAAATGGGATCTGACAAAATGGTCTGTTATTTATCTGCACAATGTCATTCCAATTTTGCCAATATCTTTAGGCTAACTTCCTGCAACTTTTCATTGAAGTGAGTGCTTTTCATTTCTCCTCTTTGAAAATGAAAAACTTTACATTTTTAAATGTGGGGATGTCTGGAATAAGCAATATTTTTAAAACGAGAATTCAGCTACTCTATGCTGAACCCCAGAAGGCTTTGCCAACCCTATTATTATAATTTTGCCTGATGATTGGCTTATGGGAAAGGGCAAATCTCTCATCTGGAAGGTTTCCCTGCCCAGTATCCAGCAGTCATGCCAAAGCACACGAGTGTCCCTTTTCCAAACTACATGGCTGTCAATAGACTGTAACATGGAGGCTACAGAGAAACAAGACACATAAGAGTCTGTGAGGGAAATTTCTCAGTTGTGAAATCACATATATGGCTGGTTTTACCTCTGAAATGTCTGAAGAAACATCCCATTTTATAGACATATTGACACAAAATGGATCATTCTGTCTGTACATGTGAAATCACATTATCTGTCTTTGAGCTATCTTCATTATTCACCTGGATATATTGTGCAATCCATCCTCTGCCAAAAAGATGCAATGTGAAAACAATTATGTGAAAAGATATTTACAAAATATTAGAATAATTCATTGATGAAAATGGACCACTGTGATTTAAAAAAAAATTGTAAGGGAAGTAGCATATTTAATAATCATAGTAATAACAATAATCCTAATTTTAGTCCATTAATAGTGTTTGTTAGTCATCTGCAGAAAAATCAGTATAATTTTAAATTTCTCATTATTCATAGAAAAAAATTATTGAGTAAATGATTCCACTTCAGTCCTGTCTACACAGTTCTAACCAAACCAGACTATAGTTTCTGTGATCAAAAATTACAGCTAACTCTATTTAAAATTCTTTTAGAGATCAGATTGTTAACAAAGAAATAAAAAATTATTAAAATATTTCTGAAAGCTAGTACAAATGGAAATTGAAAATTGTAGGTATAATTAGTACTTACATCTCAGTAAGTACACCACATGCATGGGTATATAAATGATGGTTTTTTGAAGTTTCATCATAAAATGCACAAAGGAATAAAGCTTATCTGCCTATAGTCTCTGAATTTTAGTCTAAAAATGAAGCTCAGAAGAATTTGTCAATTATTTGAGAAATTTGTCAAGATAAGTACTTGTGAAAAATGTGTTTTGTTTACAGCATGCATTCTTAAAACTGATTAACAAATTGATTTAATCCTTTTGTTGTTTAAGGGGAAAAACCTATTCAGAGTTATAACTATGATTTTGACAGATATAAAAATGCCTGAAGGTGGCTAACTTACTCCCAAGCCACACTGAAATCAATGGGGCTATGCATTACAACATATTCAGAAGTCTAAAGACAAATATAGATCTCATAACAATAAATTTCTACAATTTGAAAGAAAACTATTTTATCAACTTATGTGAATGAGAGTGGATTCCCTGTTTGGGAAATTTAATCCACATCTGTTCAAGTATGTAAAAATGTCGCTACTTCATAGACACTTCCACATAAAAGCCTCATTATACAGTAGCAGTGCTGTATACTAAGTTCCTTAATGCAAAAAAAAAAAAAATCAAACCTAAAAAAACCCTATTCCAATAAAACAATAACAACAACAAAAATAATAATTCCCAGTATGCCACAGGCTAAACACCATTTTCTGTTTTGACATTAAGCTCCTTGGGTGAGTTAAAGGAATTTTCCACCAAAATTTCTAATGATTTTGAGAAATATTTTAAGAAATAAATTACATGGAAGGAAAAGTACCATTTTTACTTCATGTTGTCATGTCTATTGGGTTTTAAATACTGATGTTTTTAGGTACTGTTAATTATTGCTAAATCTTTTCACTTTTTTTTCTATTCTTTTGATTTGACTGTACTTCAACTAGAAGAGTACTTCCTTGGGAGTTCATGTGTGACATACAACCATAAATATCTGGCACCTTTTTCAAAGGATAAGTTGTGGTGCATCTTCTAAACTATACGAGCATATAAGCTTCATCTCAAGAATCTTAAAAGTGCTTAAAAATCAATAATTGAGTGTTTTGTAAGAGCATCATCAACTCTCTAGTGATGACTTAAGAGGACTTTGAAAAAAGGTCATTGTGTAATACTTGAGAAAGTGCAACTCCTCTCACCTTCAGCATTAAAATACCTCTTCATCTTGAAAATAATTGCATAATAATGTGCATGAAGAAAATAGTTTACTTCTGTGTATAGATATTGCATACTGAAATAATGTCCATTGTTGGATAATTAAAATTTCATTGTAGCCACTAAATACACAGACAAATGGAAATTTTTGATATATTGTTTGTGGAAACAATGTAATCCCCATCTATATCAAGCCAAATTCTCCAAAAGACTACAGTGCTCAAAAATTAGTGCAATTCAGTGCACTGTAGACAACTAGAGCATTCAAACACATAAAAGATGGTGGACTTCAGACTGCTGTAATTTGTTTTTGCCTTAAGAAGGTTTACTGAACTGGTTGCACATTGCTATTTGGCAGAAAAATATAGCTGATAGACACAAATTAAGCTTTGTTGCAGTCACTGTTCAGCTGCTCTATTCATTCAATTCAACACATTCATCTATACCTAAATTGACAGGTAACTTCAAAAGAAGAAAAAGGATTATGCCTATTCTGTTAGCTTCCTCTGAACAAACAGCAGAGAAGTAGGAATTTGCAATTTTTCAACTTTGGCAACAAATCTACCTACACTTACTTTAAATAATCAGGTTTTTTATTTAATCTGTCCCTTATATGTAAATCTGTATTAACTTGGTGGAAAGATTTCTCTTAATTACGGAAGGTTTTATTACTTTCTTTATACTTTTCCACTAAGGAATCTTGCCTAAGGAATATTTATCCTAATGTCACATATAAAATGGTGTGAAATAATTAGAGTAAAACTTGCCTCCATATGAGAATTTTAAATCTGTAGTATTGTGCAGATGAAGGCAGGGAGCTGCTTGCTTTAAACTTAGTTGGAATGGAAGCTATATTTCCCTGGAAATATTTAACATGAATTGTAGGTTAGCAATTTAGCATAAAGCTTCCCGTTTAAGTCTCACACGATACTTGTGTTTTGTTCCTTTACCCATAAAATCTAGAAAAGAAACATAATCCAAAGAAAAAAGCACAAGCATTAGTTTTGAATATTCAGCTATCATGGCTTGTGTCATATCATAAACATGCTTCTAGCAATTCTTGACAATTCATATAAACCAGTCACAATAAGAAGGTTCTTACTGTTTCACTGGGAGGATGCACACTGACAGAGGATTTTTAAGAATCCAATCTACTACTGTTTCCCTGAAGAACAGGGCAAAAATGAAGGACCGTCAGGCAACTCTAAGAAGTTTTCAGCTAATCTTAGGGTCTGAGGACCCAGAAGGGTTTGATCATCTCCAGATGCTCTCCTTCAAACTGGCTTCAAAGCCTTATGACCCTCTGTTTCACTGGATGTGTCCATAGTAAATTGTTGAGGATATGCAGAGGAAGGTGAATTGATTTCCATTGTAATATTAATGTGGTACCATGAAAAAAGCATAGATGTTGTAGACCTATATATTCTTGTCCCAGGTATGTGTCCATGTTACAAATCAGTATCACTACACCTTATACCATGTCAATACACTTAATTGCAAATTTCAACATCTCTGCTCTCAATATTCAATTTTTCTGCTTTACATCATTTATTCCAAAGGAAAGCTTTCAGAAAATGTGCAATATTGTGGCATACAAGTAAATGGAATGAAGTTGATTTCTGTATAGATAAGAGTAATTAATGGTAAGAAATGTGCCACAGTAATTTTTAAAGCAAAGCTGCTTTATTAGTTAACATTTGAACATCAGTAATTCAGTTCAGAACAACAAGTTTTCCTGGGAGGTTATGTTGTGTTAGAATCATCAAACACCTGTAAAATGCCTGTTTAAGGAAATAGGACTCACTTATTTTAAATGACAAATTCCAAAGAATTTCTTTAATTCTTTACAGGATCCGTAACAGGATGGACTCCGTTTTCAGGTACATTACTGTCTGATGGCAATAAGGGCCTCTAAAGTTCTCCCACCTTGCAAAAATGAAACCTTAACTACTGAAATTTTATTGCTATTGTAAATATTAATTTAATTATATACTGCCACTGTAAACATATGATGCAAGAAATGCCTAGATCGGACAAAAACTTAATACACATCTCACTTTCTAATTGGATAAACACTTTACTCTGTTTCAGGACTGAAAACGTCAATCTTAGAGGATGTTAAAACTGTAAGAGACAAGAATAACAAAGAATGCCAAAACAAAATTATAATTAAATCATAAAATTCTCATAAGTTTTTGTTCTATTGTCTTTTAAATTAATGCTTCCTTTTTCAGAACAGAAATTGCGTAGACCAGTTTTCGTGTAAAATGCATATCACAACCTTCATGTATAAGAAATGGATGGTATGAAAGATTCTCAGGAAATGTTTTTCACATGAATAGTTTATAAAATCTAAAGCAAATTTCATTTGAGATTTTTCTTCTATTTTCAAGTTCTTGTAGCTAGCTGAGAAAAACTGTTCTTGCTTTTTCCCCCTTTCCAGTTTTCATAGGTTTACTCTACAATAAAATACTTCTGGGTTCAAGACATTCATATTGATGCTAGAGAGAACAAATGTCTGTGTGACATATGTCTATGTGAGAAGGACTAAAACTTGTGATATTGTAAGGGCCTCAAGTGCAGCTTAAAGAAAACACTTCCTCTCAGGGGTGGTGGAGGTTATGTAAATCCTGTCAAGGGTATCTAATGCCAGCTGTGTGGCACAGGGCTGCTGTAGGGTGAGACTTGAAGGACTACTCAGGACAGCAAAGCAGCACTGACCAGACTACTGAAAATGCTGGATAGATTTATCAACACAAAACCATGGTAAGAATTACAGGGGCCATGCCACAGGTGTTGGTTAACTTTTCTTGTTTTCTCTGAAGAGAAGATGACTGCTTCCATTTCTTACCCGGTCAGATTTAAGTAACAAAGGAATCAATATATAAACACTTAGGAGAGACCAGATGGTGAATGATAAATGACAAGGATCAATTTAATAAAAACTATCAGGCCACAATAAACAAAGGCATCTCTGGAAAAAATTAAAAGAGATGGTTTGCTGGGTAAAGTGATTGTAATTGTTTTAATAGATTTTTAGTAATGATTTTCATGTAGTCTGTCCTGGAACCTTTATAGAAGAGGCTGAAAAATAGGGCTGGAACACACCTCAGGAGGCTGTCTAGTCCATCCTGTGTTCCAAGGAACAAGTGGCACAAATCTCACACCTAACATATTTTTCTAACCAGTTTCTAAAAACCTCCAGTGACAGAGAATCCACAATCTCCCCAGGCAAACTACTCCACTGCTTAACTGTCCCTTAGAGCAAGATTGTTTTTCTTGATGATCAAAGATCATTGCTTCTTGTCCTATCCAGAGACCTCTCTCTTTGAGCATTAAGTTTTTATGAAAATAAGCCCTAACATTTCTTCAGAATTTTCTATTTTCCATGATAAACTACCTCAAATCTTTCCTCTTTGCACACAATTCGTCCTCTGGGCCACAGATTAAAGGCAACTGGATAGAACATGAGGGGAGATACTGCAGATAGAAATACAAAATGCTACTAATTCAAATATTAAGATGACTATCCTACAGAGAATAATAATTATATAACAATAATGAGAATAATAATGATAGCACAACATATTTATATCAGCATAAGTTCTTCCATGAAGGGAAATGCCAACTTACCTAACAATTTTACAACTTTCACCATATTCCCTTATAATTTGTGCAGGTATCATCTCCTAATTGCAGAAATGGAAGTTCAAAATCCGGTGTAATGACAGTAGTTCTTTTTTCCACATATGAGTATTTATACCTCCCTAAAATTCAGATGATCAGCATTAGTTGCAGACGGGATTTAAAATAAAGTAGTACATCGATATGAGGAATGTTCTAAACTCCTTTTTTAGAAGACAATATTTGAGATGTTATAATGGAAAGGAATCAGAGGTTGTTGCATTTGTAATCTATTTTTAAAAAATACAACTTGAATTCATATTGTAAATATTCCTGTCTGCTACACTTCCTTTGACTTCTCCACTGTTATGATGCCAACAGAAAAATAGTTCATGTGTCATTTGGCTGCTACAAAAGAAAGGAAAAAGTCCACATTTTAGACCCATTCCATGCTGAAAATGTAAGTATCTAGCATATTTATATAGGCAGGTAACAGTCTAGCTAAACAATGGAAATGGAGAAGTTCAGCATGGAAACTGTCTTTTCAATGTGTTCTGCTAGTTATGGACATATAGTTGGTGCTGACTTCATTCCCAAAAGAGGCAGTGTTTTGCTTCTGTAGTAGAAACTGAGTGATAGATTTTGATGTGTACTACACACAAAATATTACATGAAGAGAGAAGGTAAGTAAAAACATCCTTCTGCACTCCAAAGCAGCTTCCTAGCTTCTTTGTTAGGATTTTCCAAGAGTAAAGGAAGAGCAAGAACTTCACAATGTATCTCACCCATCCAATTAGAGAATGAAACACTGAGCCTGTTTGCTGCTCCCAAAGTATTGTACATAATTTGTCTCAGCCAACATGGAGCTGTCGTACAAAATTTTTGCAAATTATGTCAATTTACTTTGTCCAAAAGAAAATAAATTCTGCTTTAGGCACAGACACATTCAAGAATTTTACAATATCAAAGACCAAGTTGGCCATAACCAATTTTATGTAAGAACTTCACGTTACCTTTGAAATAATGATATGTCATTCGGCAAATTAAGTCGGAAACTGTTCACCTTCCTTAGTTTAAGTGAGACCTTTAATTCAATTTTACTTCAGGGTGTTTTGCTAGTTAATTAAATGCAATGTGGTAATGCAGAGCTCAATCAAGGTCTTTTTTTCAGATAGAGCACCTGTCTCTGAGATGTTAATAGCTTCTCCAATATGTAGAATTTGGGGGTGGTGTGACAACATACATGGAGACAGAGGTATGACTGTAACCTGAACTTTGGTATAGATCTGTCTGTTTCCTACCTTATTGTTAGTTTTCATGTCTCTTCACTGCTTCTTGTATCTCACTTGACTCTTTCTTTATATCGATGAAGACTTTGAAAGCAAAAAACCACTGTAAGGGCAGGAAATGCAAAGTATGGTCACTTTCTGCATCCTATTATGAAATAAAATTGCTCAGTATCCTTTGTGCAACATGAGGATTCATTTATTGATTCAGAGTACCATCATTATACCAGAAAGTTGTGTAATATATTGCTACCTTTCAACAGCATAAAGGGG
>VZTB01014218.1:24108-35658 GCA_013397245.1 Thryothorus ludovicianus | reverse complement strand
AATGGGGATACAAACATCATAACGTCACCCTAGGACACTCTCCTTTCTCCTCCTCTGCTTCAGTGTGGGATCCTTCGCACAAGACACAGTCCTTCATGAACTTCACTTGTGTGGGTCCTTCCCATAGACTGCAGTTCCTCATGAATTCCAGCATGGGTCCTTTCCATGGAGTGCAATCCTCCAGGAACAGACTGCTCCTGCATGGGTTTCCCATAAGGTCACAGGTCCTGCCAAAAAATCTGCTCCAGTTTGGGCTCTCCATAGGCTGCAGCTTCTTTCAGGGCACATCTACCTGTTCTGGTGGGGTTCCTCACTGGTTGCAGGTGGATGTCTGCATCCCCATGTATCTCCATGGGCTGCAAGGGAACAGCTGCTTCATCATGGTCTTCACTATGGGCTGCAGAGGAATCTCTGTTCTGGCACCTGGAGCACATCCTCCCCCTCCTTCCTTTCTGATCCTTGATGTCTGCAGAATTTTGTCTCACATATTTGCACTCCTCTCTCCCAGCTACTGTTGTGCAGCATTTTTAACTCTTTAAAATATGTTATCACAGAGGTGCTACTAATGTCTCTGACTGGCTCAGGCTTTGGCCAGTGGTGGGTCCATCTTGGAGCTGGCTGAAACTGGCTCTTTCTGACATGGGGACAGCTGCTGTCTGCTCTCAGAAACTACCCCTGCAGATCCCCACAACCAAAACTTGGTCACATAAACCAATATAGCCATTCAACCAATTCTCAATCTGAGTGTCTGCTCATCCAGCCCATATTTCATCAACTTTTACCTTCATCTACCAGGCCAGTCATTTCATTGTAGAAGTTTATCAATTTGGCCAAGTGTGAATTCCTTTTGGTGAATCCATGCTGACTACTCCAAATTGCCATCTTCTCCTTCATGTGTTTTTAAACGATTCCTAGGTTTAGCTGCTTCATCAACTTCTCAAGAATAAGGTGAGGCTAACTGGCATATAAAAGTTGGTAAAACTGACTTCTGTAATGTCACCTGTAATAATGCCAGAATTAAGACTTTTCCCGAAGATAAAGCATATTGGAGTAAGTGGTAGGATAATCCTGGCTCTCAGCATCTAGATTTTGTTTGTGCAAGTTCTTTTTAAACCCTAGAAACTTAAAGGACTGTTGACATGCTGTGTCATATTTTTCCCTCAGCCCTGGTCAGCTCCTGACACAGCTGTCATGGAGGGGTTGCCCTTAGGAAGCAGCACAAACCAGAGTGCAGCTGAAAAGCACACGGGCTTTACTGTAGGGCTGGTGCGGCATCGAAGAGCGGGGCAAGAATGAGAGAGGAGCCGCCTGTGTGAATTCCCAGAGGTTTTATTCCAGGAGGGGACAGCGACAGAAGAGCCCACCAACAGGAGTGTGCAAGGGGTTTTAAATGGGGGAGGTCTCAGGGGCGGATACGAATTGACAATCAGTAGGGTAGAGAGCGGCAAGGAGTAACAGGCAGGGGTTTACAATCTAACATCCAATGAGGGAATACTTGGGAGGGACAAGGGTCACCTGGGCCAATGAGGTGCAACCAGGGATTGGCCCATGGGGGATTGACAGGGAAGGTGCTGGAACAAAGGGTGGAGAACACAATGAAGGGCAGTTTAGCAGAGGACACCAACTTAGGGACATACCAATTTGGGGAAAAATGTGGGGGAATATGGGGATGAACCATTAACAATCAAAACCATTAATTATCAAAATAAATACACACTGCAACAGACTTTTATGTATTCAAGGCACTTTGGATTCTACTGGAAGAGCTGAAAATTTTGTGAATTAATTAATTTTGTAGAAACTAGTGGAGCTATGTGAACATGCTGATTTTGATTTAAAAGTAGAAATTGATCTTCTGCTAGACATTTTTAAAGTACAATGAGAATAAATTTAAAAATTCTTTAAAAAATAGGTTTTTGGATTGCAAATAGATCTATCAAGTGATGAGTAGTTTATCCACAAGAGTTCAATGTTACTATTGATCAGGATAGGGAAAAGGTAGGGAAAAGTACTGGAGCTAACTATGAGTACAATAATAGGCTACAGAGTTACAAATATATGTGTAAAGAATACAGAGAATATATAAAAGAAAAAAAGGCAAAAATCAATTCAGGATACTTGTGATACTAGAGATTAAACTTTAGTCTTCCTAAAGTTGATTACAGCTATAAAATTTATTTCTGTAGACCTGGGATTTTATCCTGGGCCTTTACAATAACTAAACTTCATATAAAAGTCATAGAGATTTAGATGATGACAAAACTTTTTGTTTTCAAGTATTTGCATTCCTAAAGTTATCATACTTTATGTTAATTTGGCCAAGAGGTGTCTTTTGGAAAAGTATACTTCTTGTTGTGGTTTGACACTGGCCAAATGCCAGGCACTCACGTAAGTTGTTCACTTACTCTCCTGCTACAGTTGAGTAGAGGAGAGGNGGGCTATAACAAAGATGCACCCCAAAATGGTCAAAAAATGGATGCCCGATCACAAGATCTCACGCTTTTATAAGTTCTGGTCCATTAGCATATTGGAGTTAATTGTCCAACCATAGCTTCAGGTTATGAAGCTTCATCATCCTTGTTTTTTCTTCTCACTTCACTGTTGTTTTTGTTCTTGGGCCTGAAAGTTGTCCTTGGTATCAAGCTAGAGAAGGAATTGTTTTGTCTATCTACTCTGTGAAGGGAGATTAGTAGCACTTAATATGAAACCTAAAACTACCCACTAAAACAGCACAGAATCAAAAAAATATAAAAGCTAAAACCTAAGGCATCAACAGAGTCAGAGGAGGATAATGAGAAGTAAAATCAGCCTTTAAAACATCTTTTTTCCCCCCAATCCCGCTGTCCTTCATACCGACAACACAGGAAGACAGGATGTGGGGGGCTTTGGTCAGTTCATCATTTGGGATCTTTTTCCATTCGCTCAGGGAGAGGAGTCTTTTTTCTGCTATTCCATGGGGTGTCTCCCACGGGCAAAACAGTCATCCCAAAACTGTTGTGACATGAGTCATTTGTCCACGGGGTGCAGTCTTTTAAGGCTAGGCTGCTTGAGTTTGGAAGCAAGGGCCCTCTCTCTCTATTTGGGTCTCCCACTAGATTACAGCTTTCTCTAATATCCACTCGTTCTAGCGTGAACATTTTTCTCATGGGCTGCGAGTGGATATCTGCATCCCCCGTGGACTTTATGCATTACAGAGGGACAGTTTGTTTCACCATAGTCCTCACTATGGCTTGCAGAGGAATCTCAGCTCTGAGGCTTGGAGCACCTCCTCCCCCTCTTTCTTTTCCACTGTCCTTGGTGTCACCATGTTTTCCCTCACATATCCTCAATTCCCCCTCTTCTCTGACTAGAAGAAAAACTGCTGCTTGTAGATACCATTGTTAACAAGTTCCACCAATTCAAAGATTCTTGCAAGATCCTGCAGCACCAAGAAGTTGATTTCATCTAGGTTCCGCATCAGAATCGCTTGTCATGCTTTCACTGCCAGCCATGCAGCCCCACTGTCATCGTGCCATGGCACTATTTAATGCCTCTCTTCATGCAAGGTGCCAGGAAGGCGAAGTCGTCGCCATCATCACTGCCCCTGCCCTTTTCACCTGCAGTGCAGTTGGCTAGGGGCAGCCAGACAGGCAAGGTTCGCCTCGGGTCGCACCAGGGATGGCAGCAGCCGCAGTAGCAGCAGCAGCACCTCCTCATCTCTGGGGAAGAAACTGTGTGTGCACTGTTCTGATTTTCCTCTTAAATATATAATCACAGAACCATTACCAATCTCTCTAATTGGGCCAGCAGCATTGTCCACCTTCAGAGCCAATCAGATTGGCTCTGTCGGACATGATGGGAACTAGAAGCTTCTCACAGATCCCTGCCGACACCAAAAAATCAGGCTGTGCCAAATCAACACACTTCTATATAACATGTGCTACGTTATTGTATAGTTAAATATATGTCTAGAATGACCAGAACCTTGGATGCTTGCTTTTTATGAGAACTTTCTCATAAACTAAAATCTAAATAGCTACATAGGACATTCCTGTTATCTGTTTAATAAGATCAAAATCGGAACACGCTCATATCTGTCCCAACTGCTTCTTAAGAAGAGCATTTTCAGAGTGGAATTTGTTGATGTTTCTGAAGTCAAAACAAAGCTTTACAATCTCCAATTTCAGATGTGAGCAACAGTTCACATGCATTGCTTTCTGCATTGAAGTTTCTCCAGTTTTCTTCTGGCTACAAAGCTACTTCAGAAGGACAAAGATTCCAAGTTCTTATCACTTAAGAGCTGTGGCAGAATTAATTTTCTGTTGTGTTGAAGATGGCAAGCAGAATCTTCAGCCTGTCAGTGTGATGATTTTAACATCTGTCCACCCTAAACAGGACTCCTATTTGTATCTTTGTCCTTTTAATCCTTTATAAAAGTTTTTGTGACTTAAATGATGAAGACTTCAGAATAGAATAGAATAGAATAGAATAGAATAGAATAGAATAGAATAGAATAGAATAGAATAGAATAGAATAGAATAGAATAGAATAGAATAGAATAGAATAGAATATTTCAGTTGGAAGGGACTTACAATGATCATCTAGTCCTACCACCTGACTACTTCAGGGCTGAACAAAAGTTAAAGCATATTATTAAAGGCATTGTTCTAATGCCTCTTGAACAGTGACAAGCCTGGGGCATTGACCATCTCTGTAGGAAGCCTGTTCCAGTGTTTGACTAGCCTTTCAGTAAAAAAATGCTTCCTAATATCAAATCTGAACCTCCCCTGCTTCAGCTATTTAGTTTAAGTATCCTTCTCAGACCTTCTGAGCTCATGAGAAGTTTGTTACATGTTCAAGTTGTTTAAATTACTTTGTCTTCAAACAAATGAATCTCCCTTCTTTAGGTGATTAAACCTTTTTTTTTTGAGCTACTTGATTCCTGGGAAGACAAGTCCTTTGGAAAAGGAAATATTGTGTTTCTGTTTAGTGCAAATGAGCTTTAGATGTTAGTGGTATAGTTTTTAAACCAAATTCCACAAGAAATTGGTAGTTGTGCTGTGATATCTGCTTTATGAATTTTATGTGTTGCAAATGTTCTACATTTCCTTGCTACAATTATTCTGCTGTTACTTTTTTCTTTTTTGTGAACTAGCAAAACTGTATATTGAGACTCAGAAATCAGGCACTCACAAAAAACTGATCCTAAAGAATGATTTTGTATTTGATAATATTGTAGGTACAAGTCTGTGCAGAAAGTGGATGGAGTTCCAGATGGTTTCACAGGAAGTGGTCAACAGACAGGCACATCTGCTGAACAAACTATAATTGCCCAAAGTCAACATCATCAACAGTTTTTAGGTATGAAAAGATATTATACTGTCATCTCACTGATAATAGAACAAAAAGATACTGATAGGAGCTATATGTTCTGTATTTCAAAACTTCTGAAGTATTTAATATTCATCATGCAGATATAAAACAAAAAAATGTTCAAAATCTATTTGCACGGTAGATTTAAAACATATTGCCATGCAAGTGCAATGAAGACTATGAGGCAAACTGCTCTGGCAGACGTGCTCTGGACTCAACGATCATGCTGAGGGACTGTGGAGAGAGTTCCTTAAGTGGCAAGACCTCAAAATTAGCACTGAGAGATGCCTTAGCATCCCACCTTCCCCTCCCAGCAAGAAGCGCTGAAGCTCTGACCCAGAGGCAGCTCTGACTCAGTGTGAGTTCAGGAGTGATGAGGTCCACTCCTCACCCTGTAACAGCCTGGACACTTAATGTACGGGGCTAAACTGAGGTTCCTTTGCTCTGGGGAGATGCAAGGGAGAAATATCGACCAGATAGTCTCAAGAGGTAAAAATCCCACAAAGGTTTACTGGCAAAAAGTAGAAAATCAAGGAACTTTGGCAAAAGATTTAGTACAACATAAAACACTTATCATGGCATCAACTTAACAACCTTTAAACCCATTTGATGTTATGTTCCATGAAAAGAAAGTTAGAAGAAGAAGAAAGGGAGAAAGACAGGAAAGATATAGCAAAAGAGTCATATAGCTACCATCTCCTGGATTCCAGCGATGTAACAGATAGAAAACTCCAAGATGAAGATAGGGTTAAAGAACAATATGCTTGCCTTGTGGTCAGACTTCTTAAACCCTTGGCCCTTTGTCAGCCTTCCTCCCAGATGGGACTTCCAGTTGCTCGGCCACTCAGGGGCTGGGTTAGGCAACACTGGGGGGCTGCCTCCAGTGTGCTATGATTGACAGGGACTGCGGGGCTGGGGGATATGGAGGGTAGGGCATCACCTCACCAGAGCAAGGTCGGACCCGCCCCCTACTAGTCACATTCCAAACATTCCAAAATGTCTCCAGACATTCATCTTTCCAGTCTCTGACACACCCTACAAAAGTAGCTCCTAGGGCACAGAGTTGGTAAACAGGGCGGGATGTGGCAGTTCAGGAAGGCAGAATGCAGTCACCCACCAGCTCAAGTGGAGAGCTTGGTGGTCATAACCTTCTCAGAAGGAGCTCAGCTATGGTATCCACTTGGCGGGGAGCTATGTCCTCTGGACTTGCCAGAAAGGATATGGTGACACAGACAGAGCTGCCATAAAAACACGCAGCCACCTAGGTCTTGGGCTACAGGGAATGCCAGAGCCTGGCACTGGTATTGGATGGCAGTAGAGACAACAGCTGTGTGAGGTGTGATGAAGTAGATGATCTGCTCAGCCCAGGAGCAGATCTAAGAGAGGAGGTACATAAGTTATCAGGGACTCTGAATGGTTGATCCACTCTCTACCATTCCTGAGGCAAATTCACTAGCTGGCCACACCACAAGAAGAAAAAGGGTCCCTTACACCCTCACTACCAGGCAGAAGGAGGGGACCTAAGAGATGGGAGGGAATGGAAACAGGTCTTTACTCAAGGCAGCAGGCAAATCCCCTCCTGGCCTACCTCACCTTCCCAGCTGCAATACAATAAATATGAAGATTTAGAACTTAGAGATCAGGCACAGAATCATCAACATTGGAAGAGACCTCCAAGATCATCTAGTCCAACCATCAACTCAGCACCCCCATAATCACCCTTAAACCATATCCCCAAGTGCCATGTCCAGATGCCTCTTGAACACAAATACAACATGGGCACACTACAATACGGACAAAGGTCCATCCAGGTTGGAGGAGTTGCCTACGGTAAGTCTACCCCCTGCATCACAATTGCCTCAGTCAAGAAAAAAAGAGCAATTGTCACTGGTGACTTCTTTTGAGAGGAACAGAGGCCTGATATACTGACTGGACCCAACCCATAGGGAAGTCTGGTGCCTCCCTGGGTCCTGGGTAAGAGATATTACCAAGAAACTCTGTAGCCTGGAACAGCCTCTGATTATTATCCATTACTGGTTTTTCAGGTGGTCAGCAATGAAGTCCAAAAAAAATGTCTGAGGACAATAGAAAGGAGCCCCAGGGCTTTGGGATGACTGGTTGAAGGATCTGGAGCACAAACTGTTTTGTCCTCTGTTCTGCCAGTTGCAGGGAATGATGGAGGTAGAAACAGGAAAATTATGCAGATGAATACCTGGTGCTGAGCCAGGTGTCACCAGCAGAATTTGGGGTTTTATTGATCATGGGTTGTTTTACATGACACTGAGCCTGCTGGCAACAGTTGGGGTACACCTGTCTCAAAGGGGCAAAAGGATCCTTATTAGTTAGCAGGGCTCACTGAGAGAGTTTTAAACTAGATTTGAAGGGAATAAAATCGGGAACACTGGAGATAAGCCTGAGTGGCACACCACTGACAGAAATTAGAGCTTCTCCCCCTGAAAAGATAGTGGATCAGTAACACAAGTGTATTACATCAATGCACTCAGCATGGGCAACAGACAGGATGAACTGGAAGCCATGGTGCAGCAGGGAAACTATGACATAGTTGCTATCACAGAGACATGATGGAACAAGTCACACAACTGAGGCAGATGGTCTTTCAGGTCCCTTCCAACCAAACTATTCTATGATTCTATAACCTGATCTCCTTCTATGACAAGGTGACCTGCCTAGTAGATGAAGGAAAGGCTGTGGATATTGCCTACCTAAACCTCAGTAAAACCTTTGACACTGTCCCACAGTATTCCCAGAGGAATGGAATGCTCATGGCTTGGATGGGTACACTGTTTGGTGGGTAAAACACTGGCTGGATGGCCAGGCCCAAAGAGTGGTGATGAATGAAGTTAAATCTAGTTGTTGGCTGGTCACAAGTGGTGTTCCCCAGGGCTCAGTATTGAGTCCATTCCTGTTTAATATCTTTATTGATGATCTGGATGAGGGGATTGAATGTGCCTCTGTAAGTGTGCAGATGACCCCAAATTGGGCAGAAGTGTTGATCTGCTCTAGAGTAGGAACGCTCTGCAGAGGGATCTGGACAGGCTGGATTGATCGGCCGAGGCCAATGGTATGAGGTTCAACAAGGTGAAGTGTTGGGTCCTGCATTTGGGTCACAACAACCCCATGCAATGCTACAGGCTGGAGGAAGAGTAGTTGGAAAGCGTCAGAAAAAGATCTGGGGGTGCTAGTCAACAACCGACTGAACTTGAAATGGCAGTGTGTCTGGTTGGCCAAGAAGACCAATGGTATCCTGACTTTTACACATGCTAATATAAAAATGCTTATTAAATGTGTTATTGCAGTAATTGTATACTTTGTTTTGAATTCATATATATGGATTTTGAAGCATCACATCTTTTGGCATAACCTTGCTGTTACTGAAATCATTTGGAACCTTAGGCTATAGTTAGCAGGTTTTTGAATTTTCCCTTCCACTGTCCTCCTAGTTGACAGTGCATTTTTCCCTCCATACCAGTATATCTGTTGGAAACATTTATGAGAAATAATAAAAGCACATGTTGGCTACAGTTGAATGGCTTTTAAATTTCAAGTAAATATATGCTGCTGAATCTACTAAACCCTAACATGCATGTAAATGCAAAAACTCTTTGGTTGATCAAAATAAAACTATTACATTATATTGATCTCTTATATACTGACATGAATATTCAGAAAATGAGTCCTATCTTTTTTTATATACATATACAATATGTATGTGCAATTATTTTTATTTGCTACCTGTCATGAATAATTTAACATCTCCTTTTTTTTAAAAATAACTAGCTGGTTTGTTCACAATTTTATTGCTACTTTAAAACATATTAAGTATCAAAGACATTCCTCTTTGGGCATTATGACCTTCTAGACTTTATTTCCTTACATCATTGTTAAATGTTTTCTAATCAAACTGTAATTGGCATCATTTGCAATAGCTTTCTTCTGTTATGTTGTCATGGAAACAGATGCGTCTCGAGTACTTCCAGAGTTTGGAGAAGTTGAAATATCTTCTCTGCCAGATGGTACTACACTTGAGGACATAAAATCACTGCAAAGTCTTTATCGAGAACACTGTGAGGTAAGAAAAGTGTCTTTTCACAGAAATCATTCTTTGAAAATTCATGTCTTCTAGTGAGAATCAGTAAAACAGGGTGACTGACACAAAACATTACAGCCAGCCTACTTGTATCTTATGTGATCCTCAAATATTTTGCTTATTCAGAAAGGGCATTTGCAAAAGAGACCCCTGATGTTTCTCTCTTAACAGGAAAAAAAAATAACATGTAATAGAATACCAATACTGGAATGTAATTGTGTAGGTTTTGAGAATTTCAGTTAAACAAAACTTTAGATAATATATGAACAGAATTTTTCTTTTTTTTTAATATGAGTTGAAATCAGATTAAATTATTATTTCTAATATTTATGTTAAAAACAAACTAATTTTTTCTTCAAGTTTTAAAGAAGCAGGTTGCTTAAGAACTTAAGGCCACATTTTATATTGAATAATGTGTTTTAAAAGTATTGGTGAAGGTGCTTTAAAGCATGTAATGAAGTAACAAAATTAATGAAATAGGTTTCCTTTGTGTTTACAATAGTGTTAAAAGTTATGTTTAAGTGAATTCACCTGATATATGTGCTTAGGCTCTTTTCTGGAGGGTTGATCTTAGTCACTTGGCCTGATCTTAGTCTCTGGTTACACTAGTCCAGACAGCTGGAAAAATCTTTGCTACAAAGTTATTAAAAAGGATATTATATATTTATTTATGAGCCTAAATTTTAATGTTTTTTCTGCAAAATAACCAGGGGCAGCTATACCCCTGGAAAGAATTGTGGGGGGAATCACTTAGAAGACTATCTGAACTCATTTTATATTTCTTTAGGCAATAGTGGATGTTATTGTGAATCTTCAGTTTAGCCTGATTGAAAAATTGTGGCAAACTTTCTGGCGCTATTCTCCCTCTGCTCCAGCTGACGATGCAGCTATTATTGAACTGAGGTCAGTAAATTTAACTTTGCTTACTGTTCACCATCAGGATATAACAGCAGGAGTCAAATCAATGAAAGACTAAGTTTAACATATAGGCTAAGAACCTTTTCTGATATCAATAGTTTTTCAAGTTAAATTTGTGTTGTCTGCTATTTGATATATAAGGTGTTGGTATGTGTCAAGCTGCAGCCTTGAAATGATTGTATACATCTTCCATTTTTTCCTCTGGATTACTAAATTCAAAGTATCTTTTCACAATATATTGTCTGGTCTGTTTAAATTGCAAGGATCATTTTTATCATACCCCCGCATTACTAATGTTATGGAGCAGAACTTTGGAGGCCATTTTTTCCCCTAGTTTCATATGATGAAGTTAGAGTTTCAATTGGATGTAACAGAGACATCTATAAAGTTTTCATTAAATAATCTATTTCTAAATCCATTGTACTTTTCTTATCTGTATGTAAATGCATTTCCATTTGTAACATTTATTTACAACAGCAATTTGAGTGAAATAGAAAGTCGACTTCCAAAAGGAAAACTAATTACTCTTTGCAAAAATGAGTCTATTCTGAAATGGATGGGTAACTGTGACCATGTGATGTACCAGGCTTTGGTGGAGATTCTCATTCCTGACGTCCTTAGACCTATTCCTAGTAAGTTAAACAGATAACATTTCATAAGACTGTCATTTGGTTTTTTTTATGTGTTTAGATTTTTGTACCTCATGAAACTTTTGGGAATGATTTTGAAGGATCTAAACATAGTGAGTGTGTGATCTTTAACTCTGTTGAGTAGAAAGCTGTACTGGAATTTATGTAAGCATTGTGTTTAAAGAAAAGCAGAGTGGATGTTTCATTGTATTTAGGAAAGTCTATAGAATTTTTAAGAATATATTTTCTTATTAATTATGCCCTTTTTAACTGCAAATTCTAGGTTTTTATTAAAGATAAAAATTACTTTCTTTATATACTAGCTCTAGTCTAACTGACAGCTGTGAATGCACTATGGCCCTGAGCATGAGTCCAATAATGTCAAGACAGTCTTTCTGTTGAGTTCAGTAGGTTTTAGTTTAAGTTTTATATATATATATAAGTTCTAGTTGTTAAAAAAGTAAAATGTATATGCTTTGTCGTTTTATTTTTGGATAATTAAACATTAATGTATTATCAGTGGCTGCTAAAACCTTATCAGTT
>VZTB01014218.1:0-18709 GCA_013397245.1 Thryothorus ludovicianus | reverse complement strand
TTTCCTAATCCTATTTCTGCACACTTGGACAGTGTCTCTGCATTACTCCTGGATCACTTGCCCCTTTTTGCAGCTCCTGTGTGCTTCCTTTTCATGTTTGAGTTTAGTCATGAGCTCCTTGTTCATCCATGCAGACCTGTCACCTTGGCTTGATTTCCTGCTCATTGTGATGGACCATTCTTGAGCTTGGAGGAGGTGATCTTTGAATATCAAACAGGTCTTCTAGATCCAGTGCTCTTCAGGCCTGTCTCCCATGGGATTCTTCCAAGCAGGTCTCTGCACAGGTCAAAGTCTGCTCTCCTGAAATTTGGAGTTGTTATCCTCCCATCTGCCTTTTTCTATCCTCTCAGTACACTCAACTCCACTATCTCATGGTCAGTGTAGCTCAGACTCCTCCCAAACTTCACATCACTAACAGTATGTAAGAATTGTAAGAAAAGTTTCCTTGTTTGTAAGAATTTTGTCCAGCAGTGTCTCCTTTTCTTCCATGTTTTGCCAATTACAAGTTCTCTCTTTTCCATAGTACCCTGCTTACCAACTCATTGCAGTAATCCTTCACTTGACTGTGGGTCATCATCTCCCTCCCTCGTTATTTCTAGTTTAAAGTTCTCCTCACCAGGTTGGCCAGCCTGTTGGTAAAGATGGTTTTGCCCTATTTGGTCAGGTGGATCCCATCTCTAACAGTCTTCAATCTTTAAAGAAGGGTCCTCATAGTCATAGAATACAAATACCAATTGTCATTGCCAGCTGGGCAACCAACTGTTGACCCACAAGATACTTCCATTCCCCCTCAAGCTCTTGCTTTTCACTGGAAAGACCAATGAGAAAACTACCTGGGCCCCCATACCCTTGAGCATTGCCCCTAGATGCATGAAGTCATACTTGATATGCTCCAGGTCTCCTCTGGCAGTATTGGTGCTTGTGTGAAAATTTCAAGGAATAATAATCCAAAGGTTGGACAAAACTTGTCAGTATCACCACAGCATCCCGGATCCAATCCCCAGCAAGCAGTAAATCTTCCAACACAGCAGGTCAGGTTGGCAGATGTGGGCCCCAATCCCCATAGCATGTAGTCTCCCATTATTATCTGGTGCTGCTGCATGGCTCAAGCTTAAATAGCTCTTGGACAGAGTTCCCAGACCCTCATCTGCTGTGAGGGTACTGCATCAATTCTTTGTTGGATATATGCAGGTAAAGCAGGAGCCTTCTTTCTGTTTCCAGAAGTCACAAGCTTCCAGCCTTTGCCATTTCCTAATCCAATTAGCACAGACCACCTGATCCTCCTTCAATACAGCTGAGACTTCAGGCTGCAGGGTCTTGAAAAAGATCTAGTAGATCTCTTTCTCACCTTCTCTGGCACTGCACAGTCTGCTGACCTCTTCCTGCACTTCCTTGGCAACACAGGTTCTTTTTCACTGTGCACTGTGTACCTTCTGTCACACTCTGCCTCAGCCTCAGAGACCCCAAGCACTTGCTGTACTTTGAGCTGCATCTTCCCTCAGAAGTTAGGTCTGAATTGAGGCCTCTGACATTATAGGAATAGTTTCTCCGATGGCTTGAGGTGGTATTCTGTGACACATTTACAACATTGCTGAGGACATGAATGCTGTTCTCTCTTCTTACACAAGTACTGCATCTGTTGTCTGCCTCTGTTAGCTATGCTGTAAGAAGCAACTCAGGAAAATATTTACAAGTACTGCTTTGTGGAAATACCCCATGATAGGCAGGTTTCTTTTTTTCTGGATAATCAGAAAGATACCAACAGCAGGTGGCAAAAAAAAAAAAAGGGAAAATGTGTTTAATTTTTTAAGGATGCAAAATTATAATTCTGTTTTTGAGTTTCATCTTTTTTTCTTTTCCAGATTTTCAGTATTTGGGGAAACCTATGCTTTCACATAACTTCCTAATAAATATTACCATAAAAGAAATCAATAGTGAAGAAAACTTTTTGAAAAGCAAGTTCTAACTAAAATTTAGTTAGTCGAATTTTTTTGTGAAAATATTTCAGTGCCCACAAAGTAAATGAAAAACTACTGTGTGGGAAAAAAACAAATATATTTGTTTAAAAAGAAGCCAAACACTTTATATTTCAGTCAGTAGTAAAATTTATTATTATCTAATGGTTCTAGCAAAAGACCAGAGCCACTTTGTATTATTGGCAATAGATCCTTTCCCCTGAGAATGGCCTTTTTATCTCTTCACAAGTGACAGGATGGATAGCACCAAACTTGTTTGGGAGTTCCTCTTTCAGGCAAAGAAGTTATGTTCAAGATATTTTTCATGTTGTATCTGTCAATTTCAGCAATTACAAATACCAGAAAGACTGCAAAATCTTGTTATTTGTGTAGAAGAAATATTTTAGATGAGAAACCCAAGCTTTTTGAGGGCTTATCCAAAAATACATGTTTTCCTTTCAACTTTTTTTGCTCTATCATTTAATGTGTGTTTAGTAACAGTTTGCAAACTATCCGAATGAACTTTTTTTTTCATTCTGCAAGTAATAAATTAACATGAGCGAATGCTTTGTTAATTAGCAAGTGCATACAAAAATGTTAATGTAGAAACATGTGGGTTAAATGATTGACAGTGAAAAAGAGTGTTTGTTCTTTGCCTGGAAACCTCAAGAAAGAAAAAAGAAAAAGCCCATTCCATAGAACTAATTCAGAAGTTTTATAAGTCCAAATTAAATTTCAGATGAACATTCACATTTGGGGACAGTTACATAAACCAGTTATCTCTATAAATTTGAAGAAAATAAAGCTTTAAAATATAAAATATTTTTCTTTTTAAGCAAATTGGCTAACTTTGCTAGCAAAAGTTCTTATTTACAGGATTCATTAATTACTCAAGCTGAAAAAAGGCATTTCTCATATTATGTGACTTCCATGAGCAATTAATTCTTACTCTACCAAACGTGCTGTTTTACCTCAAAATCCACTGCTTACTTGCACTGTTTCTTCTTAGATGTGGTAAAAAAAAAATCACCTATAGATAGTAATATTTCCTTTTTCTGATTTTTTCCTTCTTTATTACTGTAGCAGCATTGATTCTTCACCACTAGATTTTCACACCAGTATAAGCAATCCTACCTTGTTTGTTTAATACATTCTTATATATTCCTTATCAATACTGTTGTTGAACATTGCGCATTGCATTTTGTTCTTCAGAACTAAAAGAAAAACATGTTGGCTCATGATTCAGGGTACTTCAAGCTTACTTGAGGAAACTGAAGTATTGCAATAATTGTTGTTTCCTGTGGGGTTTTGCTCTTTAAAAGCAAAAGCACTTTGGCAAAAATTGATGGCAGAAAATTCATTATGGAAGTTTTCAGGAAATAGGAAACAGTTGTTACAATTACTGATATACCTGTAGGAATGCCAAAAAGAATTTTCACTGCTTATCCTAAGTTTTTTGAAGGGGTCTTAGGTGAAGTGATCAGTTCTGTGTGTTAAATCAGAAACTAAATAATTATTACATAATATAGAATCAAAGAAAAATTCAGGTTGGAAGGGACCTCAGGAGGTCTCTAGTCCAACCTCCTGCTCAAAGCATGGTCAATGCTGAATTCAGACTTGTTTGTTCAGGGCTTTACCCTGTCAGGTCTTGAAAACATCTACGGATGGAAACTACACAAAGCTCTCTGAGTGACCAGTTGCACTGTTCACCTGTCTTCTTGGGTTGCTTTTGCTCTGCTTTGTTGTCCCTCTAACAGATAGAGACAGCTCTGCTGTTCAAGTCCCTCATGAAAACTGGAGCCTGTAAACATGAAGCTTATTCCAGTTACCAAAAGGAGACCTGTATTGGCTTTACATGGCAAGCTTTTGGTAGAGGTGAGGGGTGCACAAATGTCTTCTATGAGAAGATACCAGAAGCTGTCCCCATGTTAGAATGGGACAATTCCAGCTGACTCCAAGATGGACCTGCTACTGGCCAAAGTCTGAACCAATCAGAGACATTAGTAGCATCTCTGTGGCAACATATTTAAAAAAAGAGTAAAAAATGCTTCACAACAGCAGCCAGGAGAGAGGCATACGAATATGTAAGAGAAACAACTGCAGACACGAAGGTCAGTGAAGGAGGGGAGAATGTGCTCCAGTTGCTGGAGCAGAGATTTCTCTGCAGCCCATCGGGAAGACCATGGTGAAGCACACTGTCTCCCTGCAGCCCATGGAGGATCCCATACAAGAGCAGATGGGTGTACCCCAAAGGAATCTGCAGCCCATGGAGAGCCCATGCTAGAGCAGGATCCTGTCAGGACAGTGGTCCTGTGGAGAGGAGGCCATGCTAGAGCAGGTTTTCTGCAGGAACCTGTGACCTTGTGAGGAGGCAAATGCTAGAACAGTCTGTTTTTGTAGGACTTCATCCCATGGAAAAGACCTATGCTGGAGCAGTTTGTGAAGAACTGCAGCCTATGGGAAGGATCCATGTTCGAGAAGATCGTGAAGGACTGTCTCCCATGGGTGAGACCTCATACCGGAGCAGGAAAGGAGCATGAGGAAGAAGGAGAGGCAGAGATAAAGTGTTATGAACTGACTGCAACCCCCATTTCTTGTTACCCTGGGCCACTTGGAGGGAGGAGGTTGAAGAGTTGGGAGTTAAATTGTTCCTGGAAAGAAGTGAGGGTTGGAGGAAGTTTTTTCAGATTTGTTATCTCACTCTCCAACTCTGATTTGCGATAGATTAATTTCTCCAAGTTGAGTCTGTTCTGCCTGTGACAGCAATTGCTGAGTGATCTCCCTGTCCTTATCTTGACCCATGAGCATTTCTTCGTATTTTTCCCCGCTGTTCTGTTGAAAAGGAAGACTGATAGAGCAGCTTGGTGAGCACCTGGCAGTCAGTCAAGGTCAAGTCACCACAAGACTTCATCTACTTTTTCCTTATGAGGTAGGCTGTATCAGATACTCACAACATCACCCATGTTGTTATGTCATCTAACCTGGACCCTTAAGCTCTCAGCTGGCTTATCATTCATCCCTAGGCAAAGCTCTACGCATTGCAGCTCCTCTTTCATATAGAGCACCTTCTTGGCTTGTTTCCCCTAAAGATTCTTTATCTATCCATTGCAGCACTTCAGAGAATCCCATAATTATAGTTGCACAAAGTCTAGTTGGAGGCGAGTAAGTAGCAGTGTACCCCAGAGATCAGTACTGGGTCTAACACTGTTCAATGTCTTTATTGGTGATCTGGATGATGGAGCAGAGCATACCCTCAGCAAGTTTGCTGATGACGCAAAACTCTGAAGAGTGGCTGATGCACCACAAGGTTGTGCTGCTATTTAGAGGGACATTGACAGGATGGAGAAATGGGCTCACAGGAACTTCATACAGTTCATCAAGGGGAAGTGCCAAGTGCCACCCCTGGGGAGGAACAATCCCGTGTGCCAGTACACGCCAAGGGGGCCAACCAACTGGAAAGCAGCTTTGCAGGAAAGGACCAGTGGGTCCTGGTGAACACCAAGTTGAACATGAACCAGCAGTGCCCTTGCTGCAAAGAGGGCTAATGGTATCCTGGGCTGTATTAGACAAAGTGTTGCCAATAGGTCCAGGTAGGTGATCCTTCCCCTTTATTCAGCATCATTTGACTGCTGTATACCTGGAGTCCTGTATCTAGTTCTGGTCTCCCCAGCATAAGAGTGACATGGACATACTGAAGAGAGTCCAAAGAAGGGCCATAAATTGGCACTGCTTAACTGTCCTCAAGGTGTAAAAAATTTCTCCTATCAAGTCAGGATCCCTCTTTTTTCAGTTTATGCCCAGTGTTTATCACCCTCCTGCCATGCATCACTGTGAAGAGACTGAGTCTGTTCTTGATACCTTGTAGGTATTGAAAGGCTTCTATTAGGTCCCCCCTAAACTTTCTCTTTTTCAGACTGAAAAACCTAGTTCCCTCAGCCTCTCCTCATAAGGTATGTGCTCCAGCTCCCTGACCATGTCGGTGGCCCTCTACTGAACTTGCTACAGTTTATCAACATCCTTCTTGTAATGATAGGGATCCAAACCTAAACTGGATAAGTCTCTGAGCCAATAAATGCAGTAGTTCTTGATGTGGAATATTTAAATACTCAAGATGCAAAAGGTTTCAAGAGAGGCACCCTACCACCCTTTTCATTTTATTTTTATTCTTTAATGTTTAGGTGCCTTGACTCAGGCCATTCGCAATTTTGCAAAAAGCCTTGAAGGTTGGCTTTCCAGTGCCATGAACAATATTCCACAGAGAATGATACAAAGCAAGGTAAACAAAGTTGACTGCAGTTTTCTTCACTTTCTGCAATTGTACACTAGATGTCATTCAAGATCTAAAAATTGCAACATTTTAACTTTTATGTTAAATGTCATATTTAGGTTGAACTTCAAAAATGAACCATGGGGTTGGAAATAACTTTGTTTTGCAAAAAAAAATCATAGGAAAAACTGTATTTGTTCCATTATATGTGAATTGCAATATCTGAGGGTTCATAAATTAATACAGCAATTTTAAAATTAAAATAGACAAAACAGAAGATTGGTTGATAATACAATGTGTTAAGATAAATGGATTTTTTCTTAGGTTGCCACTGTAAGTGCCTTTGCCCAGACTTTGAGAAGATACACGTCTCTCAATCACCTGGCTCAGGCAGCTCGGGCTGTGCTTCAGAACACTTCTCAGATCAACCAGATGCTCAGTGATCTCAACCGTGTGGATTTTGCCAATGTACAGGTACCTTTAGCTTTAAAACCCAGACTTTAAAAAAAATTATTTCCATACAGTTTTAAAATTTTTATTTTTAATTCTTATTCTATCAAGAAAGCAAAGTGGGAACATTTTTCTGATCTATATATATACAGTGATTCAGTCAAAATTTTCCAGCTTCTGCTTTGACCATAAGAAAAATAGAACCTCAGAAATATTATCTATTTCCATTTTCTCTGAAGGCTTCTTATTCTTCAGACCATACATTCTGCCAGTTTTTATTCAATGCTGATAAAAGTGTAGACTACATGTGTTCTTAGCATGAACAGCATGAACAATACCTGAAGAGGAAGTCTTGGATAGCATAGCTTCTGATCTTTCATTAAAAAATATTGACCATAGAGCACTATTTCTAGTACAGTTGGTTTAATTATTTTTTAATATATTTCATATTTTTATTTAAAATACAATATCATTAGTATACTTTCTTTAATTGTTTATTTTTACATTTCCAACCTTTCCTAAGTAAATGATTAGAACTAGTTTCCAGTTAGCTGTAAAACATCAATTTATTATTTTCATTTGGTTTAGAAAAGGTTTCTCTTTTATCTCTTTCTTCTCCTTAGAAGAAACAAAATTTTTTCTCCTGTTGCTCAACTAACTTACATGGCCCAGATTACTGGTAGTCATACATTTGTCTTCTTTCATGAACAAACATTTTAAAACATTTTAACTTAAAAGAAGTTCAGAAGTTCACTAGCACAATTGAATTCTTTTTGTTTGTTGCAAAATCTTTGAATAAATAACATTTAACACAAAATAATTATATTGCATAATAATGTGTAAACTACCTAAGATTTAGTATGTAACCAAATATATGGTATATTAGAAATTGTTTTGTGGTAAGATATAGAGTCTATGAAAGTTAAGATGTTAACTTGGCGTGTGATAGCTAGAGTTTAAGAATATGGTCTTTGTTAAATCAATATTGGTTTTCTCAAATTCCATTTAACAGAAGTATTCATATAGGTCTTATTAAAACTTTAAAATTTACTATAATCATATTCCATGATAATACTGTGAATTGCTCTTTATTGTATATAGACTGTGTTTGTCCAATTGTGTGCTATTTATATTACTCATTAGGCAATGTGTAATATATCACAGACTGTGGATAAACACAACAATCCTTTTTTGCCTATAAAACAAAGCTCTTTTAAAGTGAGATGATTAAAAAATGCAACAGAAATTTTATTTAGTCTTAAGTCCTTTGTCATAGTTTAAGAATGATATTCTCCAATTTAGTGTTCCCACTGAAACACCCCACACCATGTGCCACTCGCTCACTCCTCCCCTCCCCATGTCAGGATGGAGAGGAGAATTGGAAGTACAAAAGGTAAAAAACATGAATTGAGATAAGAACAATGTACTAGAAACAGCGATGAGATAAGAAAACAAACAGTAACAGCAACAATATTAATGCCAAAAGTGTATAAGAGAGGTGAGCAATTCACATGGAAATGTTCACCACTACACGAAATGGAGCCCAACAATACTCGACCTCTGCCATGCTATCCTGACCAGGAAGGGATCCTGTAGGAGCCCAAAGAAAGGGAATTTTCCTCTGCTACATCAAACTTGGTTTGGCTGGGAAGCGTGGCTAAAAGACCAGACGGGTCCAATGCAGTAGCCAAAAGTAGATTTTAATGTATCACTTCTGCCACGTGGTCAGAAGGCAGCATCTAGGGCCGCAAGGCCTGAGAGCTACCTACAGCAACTATATGGGTCAAGGGCTTCCTTGCAAATACCCAGGAGTGTGGGTAACTTAATACATAGGGTTACCTGGAGGGCAAACATCCAATCCTGCACTTAGGACAGGGACTGCACCATCTTGAACTAACAGAGGTAGAACTTGAGACTTGATCCACTCCTGCATAACCACCTTTCAGTATCCCATTTCCCATGGCCTCATGTTTATACTGTCTGAATATGGAGCTTGGGCCAAATCATGATCCATCCTATCTATCAGTCCCCACAGGACCCCTGTTCCCATTCCTGGAAAATTACATGAGATAGTATAGAATAACCTCCAGGTCCTAGACATGCCCCCTCTTGGCAACAGCAAAAATTAACCCTGTCCTGGCCAGAACCAGGACATCATCCACCCCTACACCTTCCAACTATATATATATATACACATATATACACAATCACAGGTATCATTGCCATAGTCAATGGCTACCCCTCCAAGATGTCTGTTGAGTTCATTTAGTCCATTACTGTGGGTTCTATCCATCCTAGATGTCTTCCAGGGCAGGAGAACTGATGTGCTGTTGGTTGGTTGCAAGCTGCATCAGGAGCTCATGACTGGTGTATCTGGAGCACTCCATCTTCATTGGCCATGGTAGTTATGGCATACAGTGGCAGTGTCATTC
This sequence comes from Thryothorus ludovicianus, assembly GCA_013397245.1. Taxonomy (NCBI): domain Eukaryota; kingdom Metazoa; phylum Chordata; class Aves; order Passeriformes; family Certhiidae; genus Thryothorus; species Thryothorus ludovicianus. Next base: position 9,605 of record VZTB01014218.1, on the reverse strand, counting down.
AGCAACCAATATTATACAATTCAACATTGCAGACTGTTCTCACTCAAAAATCAAATCTCCTTGAGGTACAGCTTGCCTTGATCCACCTTGTCCTTCAATAACTTCTGCAACTCACCATGTAGGACTCCATATGGCAGCTTTCTATTTTCAATGGATCCTTACAATAATGGCAGGAATTGACAGGAAAGAGAGAGTATCGCTTTTCATTTTCTGGTAGCTGATTATATGGTAGGGCCTCCTCAGCATGTGTCACCTTCTCCTTCTCCTCCGATAGTCCAAAATTTTTACTTTCAGGCCAGTTCATGATGACTTTCAAGATCCCTGGGCGATTGGGGTTTCCTATTCAAGCTTGCTGTGTGATCAGTGCAACCTACTTACTCCACATAGCATCAGTGGCCTGATGTGTTGCGGGGACTTTCCCTTTGAATGCCCAGCCCAGCACTGGCAGTCAGGGTGCCAGGAGGAGCTGTGCTTCAGTGCCAATCTCTTCTGAAGCATCTCAAAACCCCTCATAAGCTGCCAGTATCTCTTTTTCAGTTGGGGTGTAACAGGCTGTAGATCCTTTGTACCCCTGACTCCAAGAACCTAGAGATCAACCTTGAATCTGCCCTGGTGCTTTCTGACAGAGGCTCCAGGAAGGATCATTCTCCCTGGCTGCAGCATAGAGCACATTTTTACATCCTGTCCTGTCCTGATTGGCCCACGGGCTNCCTGTCCTGATTGGCCCAAGGGCTAGTGCATGAACCGTCTCCTGGTTAAAAGCCTGTTGTTCAGGACCCCACTTAAAATTGTTCTTCTTCCACGTCACTTGAGAGGGTTTAAAATCTGACTGTAATCTGGAATATGCATCCTCCAAAAACTCACAGCACATAGGAAAGCCTGTGTTTCCTTCTAGCTGGTCAGTGGGAACATAGCTGCTGTTTGTTGACCACATCCCTTGGAATCTGATGACATTCATCTTGACATTTTATTCCTAAAAACTGAATTTCCTGGGCAGGTCCCTTGACCTTACTTTGTTTTATGGCAAAACCAGCCTTCAGGAGGATTTGGATTATCTTCTCCCCTTTCTCAAAAACTTCCTCTGCTGTGTTGCCCCACACAATGATGTCATCAATGTACTGTGTTTTGGAGCCTCACCCTTTTCCAGTGCAGTCTGGATCAGTCCATGGCAAATAGCGGAGCTGTGTTTCCACCCCTGGGGCAATGTTGTGAATGAGTGTTTTAAGTTCACTTAAAGAATCATCAGCAAAAGTTTAATATAAAAAGCCACGTCATGACAAAGTTCTTTGGCAAGGTTCACTCTATTATTTACTATATGGTTAAAACACACAGAGAAAAAGCAAACAAAAATCCAAAATCAATCAATTCAAATCATAATAAACACAAAACTATCTATGTGGAGGCTAGGGCAGGAGGAGGGGAAGACAAGAGGCTAGGAAAGGGTAAGGATAAAAAAGGAATACGAAAGACACTCCTGTTGAGTCACAAGCTTCAAAGTAGACTCCCATGATAAACTGAGCCCTGGACTTGACCAACAACACCACTTAACAGCATTTAAACTTAATAGTACCTAACTTAAACTCAATTGATAAGTTAAGCAATTTAATAAAAGATTCATATAAAATTTGCTCTACTACAACAGTAACTTACTTGCAGTCCTAACTTAGTTACAAATCAAAAGTACTTGAGAATCTAGGAGAACAACATTCCTGGTATATTTGCTACAGCATATGTACACTCACATGTACAAAGATGGTACCTGTGAAAAAATCCCCTCAAATTCAGTGAGATACTCACTTCAGATGTCATTGCATTTTCTCAGCAGGTGAAGGGTTGACTCCTGAGGAGTGAGGGTATCAGCCCAGGATCCATCATTGTCATTTGATGATCCTCCAAGTATAGCCAATTTGAGAGTTTACTGGCTCTGAGAGGCCCTACTCAGAGGGATGTTGCTGGTCACAGCCTGCTGCAGTCCTGAAGAGCTCAAAGGATCTTACTTAGTACCACTGTTGGTAGGGTCACAAGAGAGTGGACTTTAGTCATAATAATTTTCTATCCTGGCTGCAACTCAGGTCAGTAACTTTCTTTGAAAGCGTGATTAAAAAAATTTATTCCACTTGGGTTGTCATTCAGGCAAGAAAAATGTTTCCAAGGCTGTTCATTAAAAAATAGGAGCTCATTATATAGCACAAGTTCCTGGGAACAGACAGTGTTTTTTATAAGCTCAAGAGAAACTGTTTGTGAAGGCTCCTAATGAGCATTTCTCAGATCATAATGCAGTCTGGCAAGGGGGGGTGTGCACCATCACAGGCAGTCAGTTTCTGGTGTACTGCGTGCCCCTCCAGGAGAAAGCAAAGTGTGGCCTGCATTCTGCTGCTAAAGGAATGGAGAAAAATGCATTGGCAATGTTGATGGTGGCACCACTTTGCTGCCTTGGACTCCATACTGAAGTTCCAGCATGTCCAATACAGCAGCACTCACTGATGGTGTGACTTCATTCAGGCCATGATAGTCCACTGTCAGTCTCCACTCTCCATTGGATTTACACACTGGCCGGATAGGACTATTGAAGGGTGAGCAAGTCTTACTGAGCACTCCCTGGCTCTCCATTTCACAAACCATCTCATGAATGGGGGTCAGAGTCCTCGTTGGTGCAATGTTGTTGACAGTGCACTGTTGTGGTAGCAATTGGTACCTGTTGTTCTTCAACCTGCAGGAGTCTCACAGCAGAAGGGTCCTCTGAGACACCAGGCAAGAGATTCAGCTGTTGAATTCCATCTGTCTCCACATGTCACGGGATGAGTGGGAGCTTCAGAAAAGCCCTGCCTTAGCCTCACATTTTGGCAGGAGTTCAAATTTAAGGAATCACTCTGGCCCACAAGTTATAGTGGTGGTGAATCAGGTCTATTTATAAAAATGAATTATTTATTAAACAGACAAGAGATAACACATTAAAGAACTTAATTTGAGGNAAGATCTTAATTGGAGTTACTTAATACACAGTATAAAACTAAACTAGTAGTAGATTACAGCATAACATAAAACAGTGCACAATATCAAGGTACCTATATTAACACTAGCAAAAGAAATAGTATTGATTAGGAGTCAAATGCAACTTGCCACCAAAATGATGATAATGTACACAGATTCCTTCACTTAACCCCCTCATGAGTAACTGGGAAGCAGACATCCCTATTTATGGGGGAAGCTCCCTGCATTTCCAGGGAAATGTATAGAAGATTACTGCTTTGTGAAAGTTTAGTGTGGCTGTTATAGTCATAAAGTGAGGTGTCTGTTGGTCAGAAAGCCAGTTTCTCTTCCAGATCTCACTTCAACAGTAAGATGTGTATTGGCAGTTGGGAGATGCCAGACCAGTGTTACCCTCATGGCACCAAAACAACTCACTACAAGACAACTTGTCCTACTTGAATTATCTGACCAGTTATCAAACTACAGATAAGCTCTTGTGGGAGAGTGAGATGCCCTGCTACACCACAGCAGCTATCCTAAAAGCCCAACAGATGCCCTTTTGGGCCTTTGAAATACCCTCTCCTGAGGTAATCTATGCCAAGGATGCACAGGGCCTCTAGGGTGTTTTTGCTATTCATTCCCAGTCAGGGTCACTTCAATTTCCAGTACCATCAGCTATTGGGATCCTCCTGTCCCCCTAGAAATAGAGATGGATTCTGCCCGTACATATCTTGATGGCATCAGAGTAAATTGTGCTCCAATGTCAACTAAAGCCTTATACTCTTGTGGATCTGATGTGCCAGGCCATGGGATCCACACAGTGCAATAGATTAGATTGTCCCTTTCCTCCACCTGACTGAGGGCAAGGCCCCTTTAATCATAGAATTATACAATGTTAAGAATTTGGAATGAACTTCAAAGATCATCTAGTCCCAACCCCCCTGCCATAGGCAGGGAACACTGCACACTAGATCACATTGCTCAAGGCCTTATCCAACCTAGCCTTGAACACTGTCAGGGATGGGACAACCACAGCTTCTCTGGGCAATCTGTTCCAGTGCCTCACCACCTTCACAGTAAAGAATTTCTTTCTTATGTCTAACCTAAATTTCTCCTCTTTCAATTTGTACCCATTATTTCTTGTCCTATCATTACAGTTCCTGATGAAGAGTCCTTCTCTGGCTTCCCTATAGGTCTCCTTCAGATACTGGAAGACTGCTATGAGGTCTCCATGAAGCCTTCTCTTTTCCAGACTGAATAGCCCCAACTTTCTCAGGCCCTCAACTGTCTTTGTAGGGGAGGTACTCCAGTCATCAATTTCATGGCCCTCCTCTGAACTTGCTCCAACAGTTCCATGTCTTTCTTATGTTGGGGACACCAGAACTGTATGCAGTACTCCAGATGGGGTCTCACCAGAGCTGAGATTCACCTTGGACCTGCTGCCAACGCTCCTTTTGATGCAGCAAGACAGTTGGCTTCCTGGTCTGTGAAGGCTTACTGCTGCCTCATGTTGAATTTTTCTTCAACCATCACCCCCAAGTCTTTCTCTGCAGGGCTGCTCTTAATCACCTTTGCCCCCAAACTGTAGGTGTGTCTGGGATTGCTATGACCCAGGTGTAGGACCTTGCACTTTGCTTGGTTGAATTTCATGAGGTTTGCATCAGCCCACCTCTCAAGCCTGTCATGATCCTTCTAGATGGCATCCTTTCCCTCCAGAATGTAGACTGCACCACACAGCAAATTTGCTGAGGCTGCACTCTCCATGTTGGCAACAAAGATGTTGAACAGTATTAGCCCCAGTACTGACCCTTGAGGGGCACCACTAGTCACTGGTCTCCATCTGGACAATGAGCTGTTGACCACAACACTTTCTGTGTGGTTATCCAGCCAATTCTTTATCCACTGAGTGGTCCATCCATCAAATCCATGTATCTCAAATTTGAACTGTGTGTCCAAATAGTACTGATCATAGTAGCCATTGCTCACTTCTTGTAATTATGATCAACTTGAGGTTCCTTCAGGAGGATCAGAAATAACATCAGCCCTTCTATTCTGTGTGAGGAGTTGCCCACTGGAAATTGGAGCAGCATTTATTCTTTAAGAAATTCCTGTGGTGATTGTTCTTCCTTTCAACTCATCTACCCGTGGTCCTAGGGCAGATGTGGGTGTTCCATCCCACTTCTGCATTTCCTCTCCGTGATCATGAACATAAAATCACAGAATACCTCAAGATGTGTTCCCTCTCTAATAGCAGAGATTCTTGTCTGTACTGGCAGAGCATAGGACATTTCCTCTTTAAATTGCTGGTGGTCCTTAGTGTTTCTACAGCCAAGATGCAGGCCTGTATCAGGTAAGACAGACTTTCTTCATATTGCCAGAGTTGGGCAACCAAATTATTCACTGTTCATAACATCACTGTCAGTGAGTTGGCATATGATGATGGCGTGCTCTGTAGAAACTTCCACCACATGGATTGCGTACAGTAGACCTCAGCTGGATCTAGAGGGGATTGTTCATTATTTAAAACCCTAAAGAGTATGTCCAGCACAGCAAATTCTCTCAGGTACTGGATACCTTTCACCATGGTGTTCTACTTGCCTTGGTGCACTGATGGATCATCCTTGAAAAGATACCTTTCCCTCATGCTTGACAGGAGTCACCTCCAGAGTCTGAGTTTCTGCCCTCTTCCCAACGCCCTTGTCAATGCCCATATCTCTGGACAGAGATCCCAGTTGCTTGGCTTTATTACCCTCTAGATTCCAACTGTGGGCTGCTCTGTCTCAGCATCAGAGCAGCCAGGTCACCAGGGGTTCATCCGATTGGCAGGTGAAACCTTTTCACATATCTCGCAGCTTACCCAGGGTCCGGTGATTATCTCTGATTCTGCCTCTTCCTCCTGTTGTGAGGGCCCTGCTTACTCCTCTTCATCCCTTACTAAGGGAACTGATTTTGTCTTGGACTTTTTTCTTCCATTTATGGGTGACTGCAACCGGCACAGGTTATTCCTCTGGCTCAGCTGCAGTTTGAGTGGCCATGGTGCCTGTTGGTCTGCTTTCCTCCTCCTTCCCCTGAGGATGCTGTCTAGTGATGAGCTGTGTCCAATAAATAGCAACCAGGGCCCAGCACACTGGGCCCAGCACACTTCACTCCTCTCTGTATTCGCCACAGTATTTTGCTTTCAAATATTCTATGACTTTATCAGGGTCCTGTAGTTTTTCAGGGGTGAACTCCCAAAACATCGGAGGAGAGAATTTCTCAAAAAACTGGCCCATTTTCTCCCACATTCCATGCCATTCATGACTATTCCCCTTTGGGGCAGATCTCTGAATGACCTTCCTAAAAATCTCTTTCTTGACTCTAAACATGGTGTGGACCTCACTGAGGAGACCTGATGGGCTTAGTAACAAGAACATGCTTTCCTTAATATCCAAGGAAAATTCTAAATTCTCAAAAGCTGTTGTAACAGGCCTGAAAGATGAAAAGGGGGTGAAAAGGTGCAGAATTCTCTCCTGTTCCCCCCACAGGTTGGGTACAAATATTAATGAATCCCCAGAGGTAGCATATGAGGTAAGGCCAGGAGACCAGCATTGAATACACATCCCAAATGACCCTCATTGCTCTTGATGTTATTCTGTCATAAACTGATATCACACAGTACAACAGCAAAGCTATGCTGATCCCCCTCCCTGCTCTGAAAAAAAGCACCATGAGGAGCACATACTGGAATATATACAGGGTTAGGTACAACAGCCACATTAACAGACAAAGCAACATTGTGACCAGTGACTCCGTACAAGTACAGNGCTTTCCTCCTCCTTCCCCTGAGGATGCTGTCTAGTGATGAGCTGTGTCCAATAAATAGCAACCAGGGCCCAGCACACTGGGCCCAGCACACTTCACTCCTCTCTGTATTCGCCACAGTATTTTGCTTTCAAATATTCTATGACTTTATCAGGGTCCTGTAGTTTTTCAGGGGTGAACTCCCAAAACATCGGAGGAGAGAATTTCTCAAAAAACTGGCCCATTTTCTCCCACATTCCATGCCATTCATGACTATTCCCCTTTGGGGCAGATCTCTGAATGACCTTCCTAAAAATCTCTTTCTTGACTCTAAACATGGTGTGGACCTCACTGAGGAGACCTGATGGGCTTAGTAACAAGAACATGCTTTCCTTAATATCCAAGGAAAATTCTAAATTCTCAAAAGCTGTTGTAACAGGCCTGAAAGATGAAAAGGGGGTGAAAAGGTGCAGAATTCTCTCCTGTTCCCCCCACAGGTTGGGTACAAATATTAATGAATCCCCAGAGGTAGCATATGAGGTAAGGCCAGGAGACCAGCATTGAATACACATCCCAAATGACCCTCATTGCTCTTGATGTTATTCTGTCATAAACTGATATCACACAGTACAACAGCAAAGCTATGCTGATCCCCCTCCCTGCTCTGAAAAAAAGCACCATGAGGAGCACATACTGGAATATATACAGGGTTAGGTACAACAGCCACATTAACAGACAAAGCAACATTGTGACCAGTGACTCCGTACAAGTACAGCAAATTATTAGATCAAATTTGTTTCCAACCCACTCTAGACAGGTTTGTTTTTATCTCAAGCCTTTGTGCTGTGGGCACCAAATAAGGCTGTTGTAGTTTAGGAATTGTATTCCCCAGTTTAGTGCTCCCACTGAAAGACCTCAGACCATGGTCCCACTTGCACACACCCTCCCTCCTCCTGCGATGGGCTGGAGACTAGAATTTAAGGCACAAAAAGGTAAAGATCACAGGTTGAGATAAGAATAATTTACAAAAATACAGCAATGAAATAAGAAAACAAACAGTAAAAGCAACAATATTAATAACAGACTGTATAAGATAGGTGAACAATTCACATGCGATTGCTCACCATGTGGTACCCAGCGTCAGCCGACTGCACACTCCAGCAAACCTGAAAGACACTACTGCCCTCTTTTGCTTATTAATGTGATTAGCGAAGGAATCAGAACAAAACAATGACTTATTTAGAGATAAGCTTATTTATTGCATGAATGTAAAGCAAATAACAGAAATAAGCTACATGGATAATAAGTAGATAATAGAAATAAGCATAGAAAGGCAATACATCAAAACATTGCTACAGACTACAGCTAGTGATTAAGAAAAGATACATCACCAGTTACCCTAATAGGTTACCATCATTGTGATCTGTACTTTACCAAGGGACCAAAGATACCCTCCTGCTAATTGGGAAATCCTACATAGCGCATCTGCTCATAGGTGAGGCTTCTGATCCTACTACAAAGGGCTTTTACTTTTATATTGTTACTTGTATAAGGGTTTGTGATCAGATGTTTATTTTGGAACTTTGTGGTCTGGCATACCCTGTCCACCAGCCAGGCACCTGGGCATGTCAAGCATGAAGCCTCTGTTTTCCTAAAATTGCATATGTTGTTTTGAAAAGGTACTGTCTCAGTTTCAAGACAAATTCTATAAGAAAAAACGCTCCAAAATGAGTGTTTTTCTCTAAAGAGAGAGGGCTTCAATAACTCCCTTTTCTTCTGCCAATGAGAGAAATGGATACCAGGGAATGAAAGTGGAAAAAAATACTGTTTGTTAAAAAAATATACATATATGAAAGCAACAGTGCCCACAAGGTACAGAAAATGAAAGGAAATGGAAAAAAAAATTGAGTCTTAGATCCCCATCCTTACCTTGCATGGCTGAGAGGCAAAGATAGCAACTGCCCTTCTTTGTCCATGGGGATGGGAGGAGAAGAGAGTTCACAGCAGCTAGGTGATATGGAACAAAGAATCTACAATTAAAGACTGTAAAGTAGGTATGTTTTACTTTATTGTCGGGCACATGGGGGATAGCTCTGCTAAAGGATATGCATGCGAAACAGATTAGGCACTTGGTTTAAATACACTTAAACTCATACATATTTACGAAAGTTCTGACATCTCCTATATATATTTAGAACTTATCTCCGCCTACTTTGGCTTCGTATGCTAATCAGTTATCAGCTTTTTGTCGATCTGCACTTGTGCACTGTCTCCTGGTGGTCTTGGGTAAGGGTCACTGGATAAAGTAAGTAGTCGTCTTCAGGTGTCTTCTGGATGAACTTGGTCTTTGCACAGGCTCTCTTGGTCTCTCATTGTCCTCCAAGGCTCCTGGGCATAGTCTAAAATACAGATCCAGTTTTTACCAGTTTTTTGAGCTCTGGTTTTCATTATTAGTCTTAAACAAATGGTCAAGGTCTTGTTTTTTGTATAGCAAAGGATTATTTGTTTTTAGCATATTTGATCACACAGCAAATTATCTATTTAAAATTTTTTAGTTATAAGTTTCCTGTATGATAGGAACCTGTTGGATTTCTGACGTGGGTCTTCTCCTTGCTGCAGCCAATGCTGGTGGATTTTAATGCCCTTTCTTGTGTCAGTTCAGCTTCTCCAAGTTCTCAGGTTCGAGGCGGTGTAGCATCCTGGTCCACACTGTCTGGAACACACAGGGAGAGAGCTTGAACAGAGCCCGAGCAGGAGCCCAAGGCTCCCTGCCCCACCCCTCGGGTCCATCTTAAAGCTACAGTATCTGTTTTCTTGGCATAAAGCAGCTAGTTATGAATTAAAGAAATAAGAAC
>VZTB01014217.1:12796-35156 GCA_013397245.1 Thryothorus ludovicianus | reverse complement strand
GCTCTGCAGCACAGGACACTGGGTTTGGCGTGAAGGAATCCATGCACAACACCTGATGTGTTCCAGTTCTCACAGAACAGAATCCAACCCCAAACACTCAAGGAGCTCAGGCTTAGGGGATTTTCCATCCCAGCATTCACTGTTTGTTTAATGATATTTCCTTGGGCCTGATCCTGGTGGGTTTGGCTCCGTGGCAGTGGCTCCAGGCAGTGCTGATGGCACTGGAACACCTCTTTTCCTCCCCCCTGGGTTTGCTGCTGCAGGGGATTCCAGAATATCAACTCCCAAAATTATGGCATTACTCAATATTTTGTGCCTCTCCAACACGTCCTCAGTCATGGCCTCTCCAATTTGCCCACTGGAAAAAGCCTTTTTTTAATCCTCTGGAGAGAGCTGGAAGGAAACATTTCCCTGTCAGCCCCAGTGCCAAAAGGGAAGCAGGAGAAATAGAAGGAAGCTGCAATGATAATACCAAAATAATCCTGCCAGATGTTAGAGCCATTACCCCCTTCTCCCTCCGTCCCCAGATGTGTTTGAAGAGAGATTCATGGTTACATAATGAATCAGGAGGGAAAGGATGTGAGCCACGAGGATGATGTAAGGAAAAGAGAAAAAAATAAGGGCAAGAAAAAGGGGGGGGAAAAAAGGAAAAAAAAGGAGGAGATTGTTGAAGTCTTTTGGAAGGGAAGGAGGAAGCCTCAGTGCAGGGGTTTGGAAGACTCCCATCAGACAGACGAGCAAATTATTGCTGCAGGGAGGAGGAGAATCAAGAGCCTGTGAAGCCATTGAGGAGAGGAATGAGCAGCACAGCAGCAAATTGAGGAGCTGCTGGAATTCCAGACTGGCAAAGAAGGAATTTTCATGGAGACTCTTTAAAAAAAATGTAAATAAATCCAGTCTTCAACTGGATCACCAGGAATTGTGGAGTTCCAGCTGCTAGCAGAGGAATTAGTCAAAAAAAGAGTGGGTAGGATCCAGTAGCTCCAAACTGGGCAAATTTGGCTGGGAGACCCTCCCACAAACAGGATTTATGACTTAGGAGAAGGGAGACCTTCTAATTCTCCTGAATGTTTCATTTCCTCCAAATCCTCCTAAACTTTCATTTGAGGGGCAAATATTGGCAAACGCCTGAGGGGAGGGAGACGCTTTAACATTTTTAAATTACATTTTTCTCCCTGCTTCCAGCAAAGTGGTGGAACTATTTTTGAATGAGCAGGAAATGAACACAAACCCTGCCCACAAGGAGAAAAATGAAATTTTCACCTCAGCTTTAGGAGTAGCTCTGATGAGCCCCTTTATCTTTATTAGCAAAAGTCGGGCTTTGACTAGAAAAGTATTTCACCTTTGGTTATTCCAGCAGGATTTTCAGCACTTCTCATCCACAGCGTGGATATTTGCCCAATGGGGGGTCCTGATCTGTGAAAATGAGCATAAATCTCATATTTTGGGGATGAAGAGCTCATAGGTGAGGCTTTTGTTGAAAACTCAGCCGAGGTGCAGAGCTCCAGTGGGAGCCAAGATATTCCAAAGGCTGAGCTGGGGGTGAAGGTGCAGGAGGAACCTCTTTGGTGGGAATTGAGCTGCATCTGCCTCCTTTGGGTCCCCCAGGAGCTGTTCCTGTGCCAGGCAGAGTCTGCTGAGCCCTGGCCACACACATTCCCTGCTCCTGAGGATGGAAAACCTCCTCCCTTCGCCTCACACGGGTCAGGGAGGGCTCAGGAGAGGAGGGAACGGGTTCCAACCTGATGAGGAAATAGAGGAAAGAGCAGAAACGAGGAGCACTGAGAAAAACTACAGCTATTTCACGGATTGTTCAGTTTTGGGGGTTTTGTTGTATTCTAAATTGCAGGGGGGTTTAAGTTAAAGTTATGCAGAACCCAAAGCTGACAGTGCTAAACATCACCTGAAGAGCTCAGCAGGAGCCTGACTCAGGGCTCATTGCTGTGGCAAGGAATTAAGAAACATGGGATGATTGTGTTACATTTTCCTGGAAGGAGCCAGGCTGGAGAACGACAGGGAGCAAAGGTATTACTGGAATAGCAAAAAAAAAAACCCCAAACAACCCCAGATTATTTTTACCATGGTAGAATATCTGTTAACAAATGATTATTCTCTTCCCTGTGGCAATGCTGGCTGTTCTAAAAACTCCTTCTTTATAGGAAGGGGTAAATAAAAACAAGAAAAAGTGATTTTTTAATTTCTGTTTTTCCTGTTTTCTATGGCAAACATTAAACTCCCCCTCCCGAAGCTCCAGACCTCCCCAGTATCTCATCAGCTGTGCAAGGAGATAAATTCTGGCATCCAGCCTGAATTTCCAACCTGTTCCTTCCTATTCTGATACTGAAATCAATCCCCTGAGGGAGCTGGACCCAGGAGCTGGGGTGAGGAATCCAGGGATGAAAGGGAGAGCACAGGGGAGGAAGCTCTGCTGTGAACCCAACCTGCTCCCAGTGCTCCTTTTCCTTCTCCTTTTTCCCAGCAACCCCAGCCAGTTGTGGCATCTCAGGATGAATTAATCTGGGGTTCACTCAGGGGATGGAAATTGGAGCAGAATCGTTTCCTCTTACTGAAAGGTGCAGGAGTTCTGTGTTTGCACTTTTTTTAAGTCAGAAAGGAAGATGCCACTCTGCAGAAGAGTAAAAATGAGATATTTTCTTAATGGAAAATCCATCTCGCAGTGGTGAGAAAGATTTAATGAGATTTCTAAAATCCCTGATTATTTCTAGGAGAAAATTATCTCCTCTGCATTCATCTCCAATGAAACCAATGGGAAAATCAATGCCTCAGCTCTAAAAGAGCAAGTCTGTACCAAGAAATCGAATAATTCTTTTTCCAATCTAGTTTGAATTATGCTATATATCAATTTTCTGTCATGCATTTGAGATCCAGAACCATATTTTGCCTCACTAACCACTCCTTCAGATGCATTTCAGTATTAAACACAGTAATATACTGCAAATAAACTCCTAGAAGGAGTTGAAGTTGGTTAAATTTTTTACAAAATTGTTCAAAGGACTGTGGTTTAAAACTGAATTCATGATCTCAGGGTGAATTATTACTATTACAGTTATTTTACCTGCGTTAACTTTGTGATTTTCTCCTGCTGAACAATTCCAGCCCAGGATAAACTCACGAAATTACAGAGTTCTTTTTCCAATGGATGTCAAATCTTCTGGTTCTGTGCCCAAAAAGGATTCCAGGGAGTTCAGATGTGCTGCACAGCTCAGGAATGGCAATTAGAGGGCGGATCAAAAAGAACTTAATAAACCAAATTTTCGACTCGCAGGGCGAGACCAGCAAAATCAAACTTGAGGAGCAAATTTCAGAATTTCTGACAAAATTAGGGAAGGAATTCTAAAACATAAAAAAGGGCGATTTTATAGCCAGCTTTTGGAATCTGGTATTAACGAGGCCAGTTCAAATTTTTCCCCAGTCCTCTGCAACCACCCACTGCACTGGACTGTGTCCCACTGCTGTGCTGGATGCCTTGCTCAGCAAATTGCTGGGCCTCAGCCCAAAAAAAGGGGAAAAGTCCTGAAAGGAATATGAGGTGGGAAGGAGAGTGAAGTGAGAGCTCCAGCCCTCGAGCGCTGAGTGGGAACCAACCTCATTTGCTCCTTCAGCCACATTGTCTGGGAGCCTCTGAGAAGGCAAACCCGGGCCAGCTTTTCCAGCTTGAGCTCTGATAATCACCAAGCACCTGCTCCATCCACGTGGAAGGGAGCGCTGGACAAGCTCTGAGCACATCTGGTTTCACTCAGCTGCTCTGGAGGGTTTGACATCCTATAGGGTTTGACAGAGCAGAGAGTCCAGAGAGTCCTCCAGACAGACAGGCCCAGTTTGTTCCTTTGCACTGGATTTTACCTGGCTGGGCTGATTAGTTTCATAAAACCCTAATTAGAAACAGCTCTTCACGTCAAATGCAATGACATTAAGTGGAATGCAATGACATTAAGTTGAAAACGAGGTGAAATGTATTTACACTGAAGGAATATCTGGAGAAAAGAATGGGTCTATAAAACCTTCTCTCTGTATCTGATTTTAAGTCAACTGAACCTGTCTGAAAGCATCAGCTGCCTCTATTAATCTTTTCCCTCCACGAGAACTTCTCTGGAACTCCAATGTGCTACAGGATGGACCTCGAGTCAGCAGAGCTATTAGGGAAAAATGAGTTATTTCAGTGGCATACTCCAAGGAAATCACAGAAAATGTTCCTCAGGGTGGAATCTGCAGTGAGGGAAAATTTAAGGACAATTTGAGCTCTCATCAGATAAAAACCTTGGTGTAAATTTGACAAAGGGCAGCCTTGAGGGCAGCAGGAGTCTGCCTGTTTATCTGTCTGTCTTGCTCCTCCAGAGCCCCAGGAATTAAGGCGCTGCATGATCCTTTCTGGCTCATTTTGATCAGCTTTCATTATCCTTTTTCTGCCCCAAACCACAGCAAGAAATTAACCTGAATATTGGCAAAACATCCCCTATTCTTCCCTCAACCCCAAGTAAAATATCCCAATCCCTTTATTCACCAGCACATACATTTGATGTCGTTTTCTTTTCCTCTTTGTAGAGCTACTCAAGGATATTGGTTCTTCCATTTAACCACAGGGGCCCTGGAACAATCTTTAATGCATTTAGGATGTGGTCATATTTTAGGATGTTTTAGAGGATAAAATCACACTTGAGGGCTATTTAAGCCCTTGGAAAAGTGCAGAGGACCCCGTTGGAGGGGCTGCCAATCCCATAAGTGTCCCTCCTGCTGGCCCTGGGGCTGGGAGGGTTGGGGCAGGGCTGGGAGGATTATTCTGCTGTGAGTTCACCTGTTTACCCAGGCTGTTATTTATTGAAGATCAAATTGACTGAAAATCACTCCCGACAGAGAGCTGGCAAGGGATGACATTATGAGGAGAGCAGAGCTGGGGGTTTCGGGCTTCAGTTATCTGTGATTTAGGGATCATTAGGACCTCTTTAAAATTCTTGCAGCCAGCCAAAAAAACTAAAATTAAAGGCAGGCTGTGCCTTATATTAAATAATTTGTGAAGAGACAAGAGACACCATTCTGCTGGGTTAAACCTTTCGTTTGACATCTTTAAATACTTTTAATCTTTTTGAGCTTAATTTTGCCAGTGCATGAGGGGAGAGCTTATTTGTGATGGGGGAAATATTCCTGTGAGTAACTTCTCTCCAGTTTCCAGGGCTGTATTTATTCTTATTTTGTCCTTCCACTGGAGACCAAATTATGACTGAGGAAAACTGACACATATTCCATGCCTCCAAATCTGGGTGTCTGAGCCAGTTATATGGATAAAGGGAGACTCCGAGGGCAGGATGTTGGACTTGAAAGGCATCAGATTGAATGAAAATTTCTTTGCTGTGTTGAGTGCAGTTGGTTTTTACTGTGGTTGCAAGTAAAACACTTTAGCTGCCTATTCTTGTTTGTAGAGAGGTTTTCCTGCTATTGAGGAGTGAAAAGAACAGGTTTAATCCTGTGAAAGCAGCCTCTAGCTCCATTTGCAACCATTTCCAAGCTGTTGCGGGCAACAAATCTCTCCAGGCTGCAGTTTGGTGCTCTTGGAGGGCGGCAGGAGCAGGAAAAGCAGGAGTTCCACAGAGAAAAGCACCTCTCCTGTTAAGCCAAGCCCTTCAGTTTCAAGGAGCAGTTGGGTTTAGCCAAACCAGCCGTTCCCCACCAAACCATGGATTTTCTTCCTTCTCTTGCTTTGTTTTCTTTGAGCAGAGCATTCCTTCCCCTGCTGTTTATCCCCTCGGACAAGTCCAGGAAAAAGCCCACTTGCACCCCTCGACCTTTCTCCTCCACCACTGACAATTCCCTTCCTCAGCCTCCAGGCATGGCTTTTTTTGGGAGTGCCTTATTTAGAACACATGAGCGGCATTCCGAGCTTTCCAGTAGCCTCCCAGCCCCACGGAGGATTTATTTACATTGCATAAAATTAGAGGAAATGAAGGGGGATGTGTTTGAAGGGAGAGCAACAACCTCGTCGAGCTCGTTACGAACTCCCCTCATGGAAGGGCTTCAGTTAATGTCAGCTTCGGGCAGGGAGGGGGAAAAATCCACTCCTGGGCATTTCCAGGATAATGGGGAATGATGCCTGGCAATAAAACACACTCAGCCACTCTCTAAACAAAATTATTTGGTGGGTTTCAAGTGATTTTTGGCCATTCCATACCGTGAATTCAGGCTGAGTTCTTGGCTTCCTGTCTCACCGAAGGATATCCCACAGAGAAGGCCTTTGAGGGTGGAGAAAAGGAAGAATTTCTTCTTCAATGAAATATATTCTGTGTTTAAAAAGGTGTTTGTACATGGGGGAAAGAGAAAATGTTCCACTGCAGTGATGCAGATGGGGGTCCGTAAAAGCAGTGACTAAAACGTAAATAGAAAAAGCAAATTATTAAATTCAATTAATTAGTTATTTGTACAAATTACAAAGTATTACAGTCAATTAATTTTGTTTTCATTGGTACCTGCACTCATCCTCTGAGTGCAGAGAATTCATCAACTCAGGATTTTCTGAGTCTATAATTTCTGGCTTCACTCTGCATCCCAAAGGCAAATGCAAATGAAATAACCACAAACAGAAGTGGTTCAAATCCAGATCTACATTGTGGAAAAGAATCCTGAAAATTTAGAAAAAAAAAGAAAATATATTAGTGTAACGAAGACATTTCTAGAGTGAATAATTGCAGACTCCAAGATGGGTAGGGAACCTGGAAAGGAAAAAACTTGGAATAAATTCCAGACATCCAGAGCAGCATTAATGGTAACCTAGAGCAGATCCCCAGCCCTGGTGCCAGAGTTATTCCAAAACACATTGATGGCTCACTGTGCTTGGTGCCAGGGCTGGGCATCCTTGGTTTGGACGTGCCCATCATCCCCATCCAGGTTTTAGAAATCCTTAAGGAAGGGACTGCTCTTCCTGGAGCTACTGAACGTCCCACCAGAACCTGCTCAGATCCCTCTGGAATTCCAGATTAGGAACCCAGCCCCACACTTCCCAGGAGGTTACTCCTGGGACAGGACAGAGATTTCCTCTTCAAACCCACTCTGCTTTCAAGGATAATCTGCAAACACAATCAGAAAAAAAATGTCCAGAACACTGAATGATTTGGATCAAATTATTATAGGCTACAACCTCCTCCCGTGTTAAATTTCCATAAATCTATAGATGGAATTCTTTCATACATATATATGGAATTTTCTCATATATATATATTTGAGTTATATATACAACTCTCTCAGATATACATATCTGAGTCTTTATATATGAACTGAACCAAATATATATAAGAAAATAAAAAGAGGAATGGTAATTCCCCCTTTCAGACACCCAGCTGGAATTCCCTTCAAAATACCTATTTTTCCAAAAGCAGATGCTCCAGATATTCTAAAATCAGACTTTTCCAGCCATGTTGAAACACATCTAAATCACAATTCTTCCCTCCTTCTCTTTTGAAACCAAAAAAATTTCAGGAGATCTCATAGATTTATAAACCCATTGGAAGGGCAGCAATGGAGCCTGCGGAAAAAAGTTCAGAAGGGGATGGGAGGAGAGGGTGAAAATATTCAAAACTTATATCAACTTACAGCAAAACATAAAAAAAATAAAGAAAATAAACTTTCTTGTCCAGGAGTTGATAAAGACAGAGTCACCTTTGGTTTCCTGGCAATACTTGAGAGGGAAAAGGGAGAGAAGTCCCAAACCGCAGATGATCGACAAGGACGGGGATTCTGAAAAGACCTTATTTATTTGTAAACCCTCTACGGAAGCAACAAGCGTGTTCTGCTAATGACTGGGAATTTAAACAGCTTTTTTTTTGCAGAAATAAAACAAATAAATATCCCTGTGCACCTTCAAGGCTGCTTTTATCAGCATAAACCACTATTCAGTAGCTTGAGCAATACCTCACATTCAACGTCGAGCAAAACCGCCATGAAAACAAACAGCTTCTCCTCAGCCTTTCCAGCAGGAGCAGCTGAGAACAACAGATCAGACGTGCAGGAAAAATGTTGGAAAACTGGGGGAAGCATCGGAAAATTGGGAAGAAACATTGGAAAATCAGGGGGGAAAACGTCAGCACGAATATTCGGCCTCCGCGAGACAACGTTCGCCAGCTTTTCCTGCAACGCAATTTCGCCTTTTCCTCAGGGACCCTTTGGAGGCTGCAGCTCTGCGGGGTTGGAGGCAGGAAGCCTCAGGAAGTGGCTGGGAGCCTGTGGTGATGTAACTGTCACATTGCCCCAGGCCTGGCTCTGTTGATATTAGCCCGGGCTAATCACCGCGCTAATTGGGCGGCCACGACGCGGAGCAGCTCGGCTTTCACTTCAACTGCTCACCCAAATGAGCTTTGACTCAAATGTAATACTTTATATCAACACACGGGATGGCTGCAAAAATAATACCACATGTGCTGGTGCCTCTTTTTAATAAGTGTCTTCCTCAATTTTCCCTGCTGGATGAGGCACTCGAACGTACACGTAATTAAGGTTATTTAAGGGATATCAATTGAAAAATGCACCCGCAGGAGGCTGAACATGACTGATGGAGCTCCCAGAGCAGCTCCCAAAAGTCAGCTGCCAGAATTTCCTGCAGCACTTCTACAATTTGATCTTCCCCACATTGCCCGGGACAGGAATAACCTGGAAATCTCTCGCTTTGCTCTTTGTGACGTCGTTTGCCTCAGTGCAAATTGGGTTTAGAACGGTGGATTTATGGTTTGGTAGCAATTTCTGTGGAAATCGTAGGGAATAGAAAAAGCAGAAAAGCAGAGCTGAGCTGGTTTTGTGTAGCTGGTGGAGAGATGGGCAACACCACTCTGCTCAGAACTGATGGAAGAGTCCTTCAGAGCCCCCAGACAAAACTGTGGCCAAAATAAGGTGGAAAGACACTGGGAGAAGATCTCCTGCAGCAGAATTTCCATGGATTCATGGAGCATTTCAGGCTGGAAGTGACCTTTAAAAGCCACCTGGTCCAATGACAAAAACATCTTCCACTCAACCACATCACCCAAAGCTCCATCCACACCGACCTTGAACATTCCCAGGGATGGAGCTTCCACCATCTCTCTGAGCAGCTGTGCTGGCATTTCACCATCCCCATTTTAAACTATTCCACCTTAAATCCAGTCTAAATCTATTCCATCTTAGTTTAAACCCATTCCTCCTTGTCTTAGGCCCTTCTAAATGTTTTGCCCCATTTTTCATATAAACCCCCTTTAAGAGCAGAAAGTCTGCAGTGAGTTTTCTGTGGAGTTTTCCATGTATTTTTTTGTTGTTGTTGTCATCTTTGTGCTCTGTTAAGTTTTCCCAGTGTTCCTAAAAGGGGAGACATTTTCAGCACACATAAAAATATTAATGCCTAATTACACTGGGGATGCTTCGAGGGTGCACCACCCTGTGCTCAGAGGTGTCACAGAAGGTGGAACACAGGAATTCCAGCATTCCAGCATTTGCCATTCCACGGGCAGCTCCAGGTGCATGATGGAATCATCCTCCTCACACTTTTATGGCAATGGATATTTCCCGTGTTTCTACTCCAGAGCTTTAATCTCAGCAGGGCTCTGTTCACCAGGGAGCCTGTAAAGGGTTTGATAATGAAGAAAATCCAATGTGTGCTCTGTCCAGGATTAAAAAAACCCTACAAAAATTCCCAAATCTAATGACAAACGATTGCTCATGGAGTGGGTCAGCCAATATTTGCATTAAAGGCAGCCCAGGTTTTGTATTTGTGTTTGTATTAAATGCACTGGGTACTAGAAAAAGAGATTTGGGTCCTTCCACAAGACTTTAAACCAAATTCCTGTTGCTGGTTTTATAACTTTGTTGCTCATGCCAGCCCAACAAGCCCACAATGATGGCACAGAGCACCCACCTCTTGCTGTGATGTCATTTGGTGGCTGAGGCTGCTGGAAAAGGATCTTTGGATTTATCAGACAGGTCTTGATAAGGCAGAAAGAGTTCCCAACATAAAATAATACCAGAAAAGAGAAGAGCAACCCCTTTCTCCAAAAACACCCACACTGCTGGAGATGTAGAGCGACATACAGCTGAGCTTGCTAAAAAACTTCTCAGCATCCCTTTTTCAGCCTTTAAAAGTATGGTAAACACCTAGGAATTACTTGTAAAATATTTTTTACCTTTTCTTGCTTCACTTTTTCCCCCTTCAAGGTGGCTGATTTTCAATGGAAAGCAAATTTATGGCATTTTGCTGATAAATTTTTGCTCTGCCATCCACATTTTTACACTCAGATCTTAGGTCAGGCTCTTCTTGGTCAGTAGAACTTCTGAGTTGGAAATGAGAAAATGCCTCAGGATGGAGAGAAGTCCCCCCTGACACGAACCTGTCTGACTGCAGCTCCCTCTGCATCTGAGTGCTTCCCTTCTCTGCAAAGTTGTCATAAAAATCATTATGAGCCCCCAACAGATGTGACCTTAAAGAGCAACTTGATGGAGGGAAAAAAAAAAAAAAAAGAAGAGGTGGAGAATATAAAATAGCCTGTGGTGAAAATAACAGCAGGGAAACATTATAAAATCTGAGCCATAGCTGGCTGGCTTCCTCTTGATTATTGCTTTCTCTTTCAAGGGCCCGTCCTTGAGAGTGCAGAGATTTGGGGGTGATTTTGGGAAGGCAATTTTAACACTCTGCTGCTCTAATGGAACCAAGCTGCTGCACGGAGCTGTGATAACCCAGGGGCTGGAAGAACATCCCTGGGTTGAAACAGAGGTGTCAAGGAAATATCGTCAGGATTTTTGTTACGGTGTGATCACAGCACCCTGACTGCTTGTGAAGGGTTTTTCTTTTTTTTATGTCAAAGGCTGTGCAAACTCTTGGTGCACGAGTTTTGATTTGTTTAGAAATAATCTAAATAAAAAAGCAATGAAGTGTTGCTCAATGTAGCCCAAATCTGTGGCGAGGATGGAGCTCAGAGCTCAGCTCAGCCCCCTGGGACAGGCAGGGCCAAGCACCCCCAGCTCCCCTGGCACTCAGGAGAACCTCAGGACTGAGACCAGGATTTTTGGAAAAGAGCCACGGAATGGTTAAAATATGAAACATATGAGGAGAGAGTTTAAATTGCAGCAGGATTTGCAAATTGCCAGCACCTCTCCTCCACTCCCAGGGCACAGCTGCTTCCAGCCACCAAGGAAAGCTGGGATTTCACCCGAGCTGGGATGTTTGGATTTGAGTGAGTTAGGTTGGATCAGGCTCAGAAACAATCCTTTGGATAGGAGAACAAATTCTCAAGCGTGTCTGGTAAGATTTGGATGAGGACATGGCTGTCCTAAATTGGCGTGGAACTTCAGCGAGGTGTCAGGAATGAAATAAGAAATCTGCTGGGTCTGCTGCACTTGGCAAGGTCCAAGCTCCACCCTGATCTCACTGGTTTTTTCCAAGGTATTAGTATCTTTTGCAGTTTATGTGATATTTAGATCAATGCAATGGAGAAAAAGGTATTTTAAAGTCTCAAGTATTTGAAAATCTTCTGAAAGGAAATGATACTCAGTTGTTGAGGCGTGTGCCAGAGATGGAGGGCAACAAACACCTTGGGCTTCTTCTGAACAGCAAGGCAAAAAGGAGAATTGATACTCTGAATTTTGGAATCCATCAGCAGCAGTTGCACTTTACACCAGGCTGGCAACAGGTTTCTCAGAGCCTTTTCATTCTTTTCCCATCCTGGGGCTGGGGCTGCCTTTTGCAGTGAATATCTGGTTTGCCACAGCCTTTTTCTCCAGGGTTTTTAACTTTGGATTGTCCTCCCCAGCTCCTTGAGAGCTGCAGTGCCAAGGAGGGTCTGACACTGCCCCACCCTCACCCCTGCAGAAATCTTCCTCTCCCCCACAGGCCTGACCATTCCTGTCTGGTGAGACCTGCAGATGTTGGATAAATCCTGTCCTCTTTTAGCACCACTGTCGGATCAATCCTGACTGGTGGGTTGCCTTTTCTCCCCATATTTCATCACCTGACAGTGCTTTTCCCAGTTCTTTATCAGATTTCCCTGCTCCTGCTGATGCTGGAATTAGAACTGGGCTGAAATTCCAGGGCTGCTCCTGCAGCCGGAGATTTTGGCACCTCAGCCCTGCTCTGCACGGAGAGAACAGCCCGGACCCAGGGCTCTGTGTCTGCCCGTGGCTCCAGCAGGATAAATTTGGGGTTAAACCGAGCATCCAGGAGCTGCCTCTGCTCTGAAGCTGCTCCAAGCCAGCCCCTGCTTATCTGATGCATATTGAGCATCGAGCAAAACCTCCTGCAGCATCTGTTCCTCCCCCGAACCCCGCTCGGGGCTTTCCTGGAGCTCTCCTGGCTGCAGCAGGATCCATCCCCCGTCCCGGGAGAATCCTTCCCGAGGATTTCATGCGCATGAAGCGAGCCCAGCCGGGCTGGGGGAATCAGGGACCCCGGGCAGGGTTTCCAGCCCGGCAGGGAACTTCCCTCGATCAGGAGGGAGCAGAGGGGGTTGTGTTGTTGTACCACCAGCGCTGGGGGAATATTGTTTTGTTTTTGGAAGCGATGGCTAAAGCAGATGTTGGGGGCGAGCTGGCGTTTCTGAGCCTGCGGCAGGCAGGAATTATCCTCCAGGATGAAAAGTGACCTCCAGCGAGCACTGGTGCCTTTAATCCCGAGCTTTGTGCGCTGCTATCGGCTCCTGATCAGCTCTGAACCCCCTCCCTGCCGCTCAGCTCGGCTGAGCAGCGCTCCGTGCCTGCCTCCCGAGGAGCTCCATCACCCTCCGCCTGCAAAAACACCAGAGAGAAACTTCCAGCAACTTTGCAATCCTATAACCCCCTTAAATACCCCCCCAAAAAATACCCCAGCACGCTGCCTCAGCCTTATATTTAGCACCGAGCCTGCCAAGCCCACATCACAATTTTTTAAGTCGTTATCTCAAGCAAGGATAAATCTTTAGGCGCTCATCCTGGAAATACCTAAACCTGGAGAGCCAAAGTCTGTCCTGGTGGTTTCAGGGCATATTCCTTGCTTTAAATTCTACCTGGAGGGACAAACTCTGTCCCTTAGTGGTGATTTCTGCACATATTTAATGTTTTAAATTCTCCCCGGATATCCAAAGTCTGCCCCTTGGTTGGTGATTTCAGGGCATATTCCCCTCTTTAAATTCTACCTTGATAGCCCAAATCTTTCCTTTACCTGGTGATGTCAGCACATATTTCATGCTTTAAATTCTGTTTATCTACACAGAGAATTGTTTATATCCCATCGAAACCAGCAGGATCTGGCTGTTCCAGCTTTTCCACCCAAATTTGACCAGAGCAGTTGCAGCCTCGTGTATTCCCTGCTCGTGGCTCATCTCAGGTGAAGTGACAAAGAAAAGTGAGCTCAGATAAAAACCCCGACCATGATTTTCCTCCACTCCAGGACGTCCCAGCCTGCCAAAAGGCCTTGAAACTCACCCACGATGGTCTCACACTTTATTATTGATCCAATTATGGATTCTCAGACAGACACTGAAGCCCAGCTGAAGCTTTTCGTACGTTTTTTTGCGCAAAGGAGCTCAAACTGAAAAGGATCTTTGCTCCAGGGGGAGAAAAACTATAAAACCCTCAGGAAAGTGGACGTGTGGAAGCGCTCGGAGCCCCGTCCCGCAGATTCCTGCAGAATCCCGGTGTTCCCAAAGAGGGCACTGATGCTCCGCACAGCGCACGGGCACAGCCCGGCGAGCCTTGGCCGGGCATAAATCTCCGCAAAGAAATCTGTCTTAGCACGTCCACCTCAGGAAAAGGGGAATTATTACACTTAATTAAAGTGTATTGACACCACATGTGGCCCCACCTCTCGCTTTTGGTTTTATTAATGACAGCAAAGCTGCGGGCTCGGCCGGGGGGGGGCAACCAGGACTGGTCCCAAACACAGCCGGGCTTTGAACAAGCCTCGCTTCTGCCTCCCAGTTACAGCCCTGGTCAGGATTTCAGCTCCCTGGCTGCCTTGGCCGAGGGGATTGATGCCCTAAATTTTAGCTTTCACATTTTCCAGGCTCTGCACTGCATTGGTGACTCTGAACTCCACATAAAGTGTGAGCAAGCTCTCCTCACAGCTCAGGCACAGAACAATCCTTTGCCAGCCCCAGAACCAAGGACACCGCTGCAGCCTCAGCCCAAAAAGTGCAAACAGCAGAGAAATGAGGAGAGCAACCTGGGAGGGTGGGACTGCATCACCTGGAGCTGGAATTGGACAATGAACCCAACCTGGAAATGGCCCAAAACTTATAAAAGTGTGGAACTCCTGACTCAGGGTCCATCTTGGGTGCAGCCCTGGCCAGGTTCTTGCACTGCCCAAGGTGATCCTGTGATGCCTTTTAATAAATCCCTGCTTTATTCCTTTAACTCTGCCCAGCCTCTGCTCCATGTCAGCATCAGGATCAGTGCAGCTCTCTGGGTTAATGCTCCTGGAGCCACGTATGGGCCTTTCTTCGCATTTATTCACAGAAATAATTCAGGAATCTGTTCCTTTTGGGATGCTGGGAGTTGCTGTTTTGGTTTTGCAGGAGAGCTGTTTCAATAGAAGTTGTAGACAGAATAATTCCTGCTCCATCAGAGACTTTTGTTTGCAATTCACAAGAAATCTCAGTTGAAACAGAGAGAATTTGCTCAGATCTTGAGTTTTGTGCCACATTTATCCCTCCCACTGAGGATCCCTAAGTTACAGTGCAATCCTTCAGATCCAACATGTGGAAGAAGATTGGGGCATGCTGAGGCACACAGAATTTAGGTTTTTGAACACTCAGCATCCCAGGGCACACAGAATTCAACATTTTTCTTTAGGATTTTGAACCCTCAGAATGCCGGGATACACAGAATTCAACATTTTTATTTAGGATTCTAAACCCTAAGCATCCTGGGGCACATAGAATTTAACATTTTTATTTAGGATTTTGAACCATCAGCATCCTGAGGCACATAGCATTTAGCATTTTTATTTAGGATTTTAAACCCTCAGCATCCTTGGGCACACAGAATTTAACATTTTTATTCAGGATTTTAAACCCTCATCATCCTAGAGCAGACAATTAAATAAACATTTTTATTTAGAACTTTAAACCCTCAGCATCCTGGGGCACAGAAAATTTAATATTTTCATTCAGGATTTTGAACCCTTGGCATCCTGGGGCACACAGAATTTCACATCTTTATTTGCTGCCAGCACTGCCACATTCATTTGGCTGCCTTTTATTTGTGTAGAGAGCATCCACAAGGAGGGGAAAACACAATTTTTCTTCTACAAAGAGCAAATTGGGGCATCCCAGGAGATTTCAGGGTGACCCGATGAATTTGTAAGTGTTTCTGACAGGGGTTGAAATCCTCAGGAAGCAGAGTGGCCAGCGGTGCTGTCCCAGCTGCCCAGGGGGGTGAGGTCCAGGCAGAGTTGCTCAGGGAGAGAAGGGGCTGAGCAAACAAACAGCAGCAGCAGCAGGAGCAGGAGCAGCCCCTCTGGAAGAGCCTCAGGCTCGCTGGAACTTTTATTTTTTAAATCCTTGCAAGATGTCAAGGGAATTGTGTGCCTGGAATCCATGACTGGGGAGCCTGGATAGAAAAGCCAAGGGAATTCTGCCTTTTTGCACCAGGTTAAAAACCTGTCCTGGTGCAATTCCACACCTTTCCCCCAGTGTTGTGTTATTCAGTGGAGAGGGTTGGGAAATTTTTCCTGTCCAATAAGGAAAATCCAGCTTTTGTGGAACAGCATAATGAAAGTCATATTTAGATAACGTGGGGTATGTGCAGGTTTGAGCCACCCAGTGCTGATGGTTCTGGAATTAAGGGATCCTTGGGGGATTGGTGCTCTGCAGGAGCAGAATGGGGGGGATCAGTCTTTGGGAATTCAAATGCCACCAGGACTCTCCAAACCCACCTTGAGGCCAGGGTGGGGAGTGACCCCACACTGCTGAGAACCACCCCCATCACCAGGAGGGAGGAAATGCAAAAATTTCCCATTAGCTGAGGAAAAACCAACCTTTGGGAGAGCAGAAATCTGGAATTCTCCTTCCCACCAGCAGTGCAGGGAAAGGCAGGGACATCCATGCCAGGCTCAAATCCAGAGCAGCAGGAAAAGAGGAGCAGGAAAAAGGGAGCAGAGCCCCCTCTGTGCATCCCCACAAACACCACACAGCCAGGATGGCACAAATTCTGTTCCTTGGATAATGATTCCCCAAGGAAATACTGAGAAATCCTGAAGCAAACAACTGCTCTGCCCTCTTTTCTTTTTAATATTTTTAAGAAAATGGCAGAGTTGACCAGGAGGCTGAGCCTGTCTTGGAGGGCTGTTTGAGAATTCCCATGGCACAAACAAGTCCTGAGGACTCCAACCACTTGAAAACCCCGAAACTGCAAACCTGTCCTTAGTGGTTTGGGGAGAGCAGAGCCTTTCACCATCTATTAATACCCTGCAGGCTTTGCTTGCTAAAATATCACCCTGGGCAGGCTATTTTTGACACTCAGCTCGGAGCAGAGCAACAGACAGGCACTGCAGATGGTTATCTGTGGTTGAAAGTCCAGAAAATATTGTAAAAGTGTGTAAATCCGAGGAATCTGGACAAATTCCAGCTTCAGTAATCCCTTCTCCCAATATTCCTGCTGCTGTTTCAATTGGAAAACCATCCTGCCATATTTTACCCCAGGTTTGGCTGCTCTTCTCTTGAAATAATTTGGAAGTTGCTCAGCGAGGAGCTCTGGGATGAAAAGGCTGCAGAAATATATGATCATTGTCATTAATTCTGGCACCACTCACGACCACCAGTATTTAA
This sequence comes from Thryothorus ludovicianus, assembly GCA_013397245.1. Classification (NCBI taxonomy): domain Eukaryota; kingdom Metazoa; phylum Chordata; class Aves; order Passeriformes; family Certhiidae; genus Thryothorus; species Thryothorus ludovicianus. Next base: position 18,399 of record VZTB01014217.1, on the reverse strand, counting down.
AATCAATTAACAGGCCTTTTCCTATTATCATTGGCATCTCCTTTTCATCCAGCTAGGACAAGTTCAACTCTCATAAAAGTTAAAAACAATCTATTTTTGGAGGTAATACAGCAGCAGCAAAGGAGAGCTGGGGAATTCTCATTATGCTTTTCCTGACAGGACTTTTCTGGGAATCAGTTCCCATGTAGAAGTTTTGGATGGGGGAAAGGGTGAGATGACATCCAGTGAAGAGATTTAACCCTGCTCACTTCACACCCTCAGCTCATCGTGTTTTTCCCTTCAGGTTACCCTGAAAATACATCAAAACAAAGCCTGTTCTAAGCTGAAAATACCCGAGGCAGAGCCTAAACCCTCTCTGGGTTTGGCTTGTGGAAGCTGAGGCAAGGCTGGGTTTCTGTGGCTGTTCCCAGGTCTCTTCAGCAGAGGGAATTTTATTCTTTTCCATGGCTCCGTGTTCAGCTCTGTCAGCAGCCAGGACAGGACAGGATTAATGTTTGGGGCAGCAGCTTCCTGAAGGGATGGAGCATCCCCAGCTCTGAGAACTCTGGAATTTGCATCAAATCCCCAAATTCAGCTGCCTGTTCCACGGGAAGTTTCTCTGTGTTGCATGGGAGAAGCCTCCAAATCACCTGGAAACCTCTCCTGATCCATAGATAAAAGAGAAAAAAGCTTCATCCGTGCTCTGACACTCAGTACTTCTGAAACAAACCTCAGATAAACCCAAGCAAACCCATCTCCCGAGACAAAATGATATTTAATTCAAGGATAACCACTAATTACAGCTCACAGCAGAGTTTGGGAGCTCTTTTCTTATCTCCAAGCCCACAGCCAGCACCTGGCTGGGGCAGGACCTGCACATTTCCTACTGCAAGGCAACGAGGAGCGTCTGGAAGCAGCTGGAAATAATTCAGGAGCACAGTGCACTGAAAAGGAGTTTAAAAACCACACGGTCTCAACGATATTTTCACAGTGCTCCAAGCAATTTACTTCCACCAGTTAAATGGTTTCAAGGCTCTCCAGCTCCAAATTACACCCACGGAACAAATGCCAGCAGTGGGAAAAGTCAGAGCATCAGGCCAGGGGAACAACAGCCAAAGGCCTCGAGGAAAGGGCAGGAGAGTTGGGAATGGCATCCTGCTGGATTTGAGGGGGATCAACCCAAATCCTCTCATCTCTGTCAGTGTCTCCCTCAGATGTGTGTCCTTGTGGAAAATAATCTGAATTTTCTGCCAATGTCGCAAAGCCCACCGGAGCCACTCAGCCCATGCACTCTCACCTTTCACCTCCACCTTGCTGGGGTGCAGAGCATGAATTAATTTGTGCAATAAATCACAACTCCACACAGATTATCCAGGCAAAACTGGGATTGGGAGGAGTCTGTGTAACTTGGGACCCGGGTAAAGCCACCTGCAGAAATGCATCACAAACAGAGAAGGAGCAGGAGGGGCTGTGCTGATGCACTCCAGGGAATAAAAGTTCCAATTTCATTTGTGCCTTGTGTTTCTCTGTGCAATTCCTCAAGGAACAAGACACATTTGGTTTGTACTCGTCACCCAAATGGTTTTTTCATGTGGGTGATCTCCTACAATGAGCATTTTCCTCATCCTTCAACTCAAGGTGAAGGAGGAGTGAGGGATTTTGGTGGGATGAGGGTCACCCAAAATTCAGGTTGGTGTTCTGGAGTAATTTTGGGCTCACTGTACTCAAAATCTTAATGAGAGCACGGGAGGAAAAGTCAGAGAAGTTAAATAAGGAAAAGGCAAAAAGCCAACAAAGAATTCTGGCCTGCAGGTGTTACCAGCCCCGGGAATCTGAAGGTGGAGATCATTCAGGGGTCTGGACACATCTCAACTTGAGACACGGGAAAATTATAGAAATAAGAAAGTTATAAACATAAAACTTGTTAAAACTCCCCATCTAAAATGTCGTGCAAAAGTCGCACAGAAGTTCAGGAATTGCTGGGAGGGTTGGAGAAGATGGGAATAACCTGGAGGGACAGGGGGAGCCCCACAAGTGCAGGAGCTCTGGAGAGACTGGGTCGGGTCAGAAATCCAACAGGGGAGAAGGCAAAGAACAGCCCAGGAGGGACATGAGAACAGGAGCTTGGAAAGGAAATAAATGAACATTTCATCTCGAGGGGAGAAGGAAAATCTGCAGAGCCTGGGAAGGCAGATGGAGCTGTGGGGAGTGAAGGGATTTTGTTAGAGAAATGTACCTCACGTTAGGACTGCAAAAATTACCAAGTGAGAAAATGAGCAAAAGGCCAGCTCGGAGTGAGAAGAGAGCCTGGCTTCTCTGAATAAATGTTTCTCAAAATGAATGAGTGAAGCTCTGCAAAGCTGGGGGAGAGGGAGGAAAATGAAGAAGTGTTTAAAGTAAATTTATCTATGAATGAATCAAGAGAGAAAATCTGAACAGAGCACTCTCAGGCAGGGCTGTCTTAATTTAATCATCTCTAAAGGTCAGACACTTTCTCTCTAAGCGATTTATCAATGTCCTAAAAGTAAGAATCCAGATTTTCTCTTCTCAAGAAAGAGATGAGCTTCTCTCATCATTAAAAAAAGAGCGGAAAAATGGAAATTTTAGTCAGGGTACAATTAAAGGAGAATCACGATACCTCCCTGAATTTCTAATCTGGAATTGGGGAACATCACAAACATCCTGCCAAACCCAAATATTTTGTTGTCCCTTTTTGTTGAGAGGGGATTTTTGAACTAAAAACATTTTGGCAGGGCATAATAGAGATTTAGAAATCTCTAAAATCCATAAAGGGTGCACTCATTGGGATATTGAATTGTGTAGAATACAGAGTTAGGGGGTGTAGAGTGAAATAAAGTTGAGAAATTAAAGGGGGACTAAAAAGGCATTTAAGAAGATTTGAAACTTGGGGAAGGAAAAGTTCCCAGCAGAAAATTTCAGGGATTGAATTTCTGTAATTTGACAAACAGAGGCTTGATTATATCACAGTAATGCCACTAAAATTCAGCGTGAGGTGGATGAAGGTTGCTGCAATCAGCAGCAGATTTCTGATTTATCATTTTACCTGCAGCAGATTAAAGCCAGTGCAGGTGGGGCCACTTCTGCTGCCACCACACCCGAAGGCACTGAAATATCCTCCAGAAGAAGCTTTCCAGTCTGCTGGAGAATGGCGCAAAACCAATAAATTAACACCAAAACAGAGATAAAAATGGGAGAATTGACCTTTCCAATGGATTCTTCCTCTCTGATCTCATTTAAGCCCCGTCCCAGCCAAACCCAACTCGCTGGCCCCGTTACAGAGCCCAAGGTGGGACATTTGATTCCCAGGTGGGGAGATTCCCTCTCCCAGCACAATTCCCGAGCTGGGAGTGCACTGGGACACGAAATCAATCCGGCTGCACATCCCAAGGAAGGTGAACCCACAGGAAAAGCAGGGCCAGGCCTCCCCCCAGTGCCACGGACCTGGCAGCAGCCACCTCCCACCCGGGGTATTTTGGTGTTTGGGACAGCAAAAAAGAGCAACAGGCACGGTTTAAAAATGAAAAAAAGTTGACAAAATATATTAGGCTGAGGTCGGATTTCATTGGATCATTGCTTGATTATAGAGTGTCCCATCTCCAACCACGCAGCTTCCCTTTAAAAACCACTTTTTAGTGTTTTCAAGGAGCTGCAATTATTTCTGCAGGGTTTGGAAAGGAGTTCTCCATGGGATTTTGGGATTTTTCCAAGGCTGTCTCAGACAGTTCTGGTTTAAAATAAAACCTGAGCAGACTCTGAGCCCAAAGTGCCTGGGCTGGGCCAGCTCAGGGGGACCAGGGCACAGGTTTGGGTGGCTTTTCTGGGAATTTGGCTCATCCCCAAAAGCATCAGAATGCCAAGAAAACAAAGAGGAGAAATCAGAAATTGGGACTTTAGCAAACAATGGCAAGTGAGGGAAGCACCTTCAGCACTGGAGCTGCCAGATGGACAAAAGAAATCCCAAAAAAACAGAACATAAATAGGGAAAACCAAAATAAACCAAGTCCTGGGCTGGTTTTAGCACCAAGAGCCTGCAGGTGAATGATGTCAAAATCAAAATCTTCCACCTCATCGTGGTCTAAAAACAATCCCCAAACAAACAAACAAACAAATAAAAACAACAATAAAAAAACCCTAATTCCAAAAAAAAGTGACCAAAAAAAACCCACCCAAAATCAAACAAAACCGAAAACATAAAATGAAACAAAGCAAACAGAAAAATCCAAAACAACCAAAAACCCAATCCCCAAAAAATCCCCAGATCCAGGACGTTCCTCCAAGGCTGAATTTTCCTTTATGAAGTTGCCCTGATCAGAGGCCAGCAGATTTTAGAAGCTCTGCTTTTGGAGTCCAGTCCTGCAGGGACAGGACTCAACTGTCACTGATTTTATTTTCTAATTACTGCTTTAGTAATTAGTTAATTAAGAAATTCCAGAAGTGGGGTTGTTAATTGTCCATCACTGGCACACCCAACTGAAAATCACCCTGAATTTCTGATTTTTGTACAATGCCAGAAAATAACAATTGGATTAAGTGTGCAGAGGGAGTTTAGTCCAATTTTAGGACTGGTTTTTACTGGGTTTGCCTGTAAAACAAACAAAAAAATTTAATAATCACCGACAATTCCCATGCTCTATTCTCCTTTCTGTTGGAATCCTGGAGTTTGCACGAGGGCAGATCAGAAATGCAAAAAAATAACGGAGTAATTCTGGAAGCCAAATAATTTATTTAAGCTGAAAGAAAATCAGTTTAAAAAAAAAAAATGGATAGATGATTCATTTTTCAGAAGATTGAGTTGCACATCTGCAAGGCTAGTTTAAAATTTATCTGAATCTTCAGGGGCAAATTGAGTCCTGACCCAAAATCTCCTGGGCTTTCAACAAATTTACACCAAGGACGAAGTTGGAGCTTTTGAGGTGGCAAAATTTGACCAAAAAAAAAAAAAAAAAGTTGGAAAATCCAAATTTTTCGTGTTGCTGCTCAAAGCAGAGATTATGAGAGGCAGAGAAGGGAAGGAGATGTGGAGGGAATAAATCACCCAGAAAGACAAATTCTTGCTTTTCCTGGTGGATCCTTCTGCTGTGTCCGTGTTTTCTGTTTTCATCTCACCTGTCTCAGCTTCAGGTGATTAAACCTGGGCTCAGTTTTTTGCAAGCTGGGAATTTTATCATTTTTTTATTAAAAACCCCACCCAGCTGCTCAGACTAAACTTGAGTTTAAGCAGCTTGGGAGACTGGGCTCCCCAAAAAAAGCAATAATGGCAATTTTTACCAATTTTATGCATTTTTATGAGGTGATTTTTTGGGTGTTGTTTGTTTTTTTTTAAGGTTAGGATTAAAAGTGTGAGAATTTTTGTTTGGATTTGGATGTTTATTATTTTTTATTTATTTTTTCGTTTTATTGATTGTGACTGTTTTTATATGTTAAGTTAATAGAGTAGAAATGGAGTTAAAAGCTGTTTTTAAGGTTTTTTTAAGTTTAAATTATTTAATGATGAGATGTTAATTAATTTTTTAATTTAATAATTAATTATGTTTTGTACTGTGAATTATTTTAATTAATTATAGAAAATTACTTAAATTTATGAAGAAGAAGATAATGTTTTA
>VZTB01014216.1:1046139-1145985 GCA_013397245.1 Thryothorus ludovicianus | reverse complement strand
ATGTCAACTCCCTGGGGCGCCATTCAGAGCCGACAGCAAAAGGCAGAAGACCCAGGAGGGTTATTTTCAAAGGTTTATGAAGGAAATAAGACATTTGCATGCTTTTGCAATGACTTTCTGATAAAAATATTTAAATTGTGGCACCACATAACTATTATTGGCAGAAAAGCTTGAAAAGAAGATACCCTCTATTTGCATCATGCTCCAAGCACTTAGCCACAATTAAGAAATACTTTGTTGACAGCTCAGTCGTTCAGTCACTATAAAATCTGCACTGTATTTTGCAATAGACATATTGTAACACTCTTAAAAGTAATACTCAAAGGTAATACACTGTTGTAATCCTGTCACAATCTAGTAAATAACCGAAATCATTGCTGCATGTATTCATCTTTAGCATTTCTGACAGATATTTTATATTGGCTTCTTTAAAATTATCTGTACTCTATACTGCAATAAAAACTAAATGGCCACTAATGGCACACCCCGCTAAGACAAGAAAGGCAGTAGCAAATCCATGGAGATATATGAGAGCATGCCTGGATAATTTTAACATTAACACAGTACGCTACAAATTTCTGTCATGTTAGATAGAATGTGTCTGGCCTGAATTACATAGACACTCTGGAATTACAGCTTCAAAAACTGACAAAACTAGACTCAGCTCTTCATCCAAGGTAGATATAGTGTATTTCAGAAATGGAGATTCCCCAATTTGCTTGACTTGCATATTCCAGAACCAACCAAGGAAATGGCCGGCACTTGCAAAACTTTTGTATTTGTAATTTGGCGTGCACTGCTCCTCAAAATTAAAAAATGCAATCTCACTTAAACCTTTTAAGCTACATAACGGTAGGAAACAGAGGGAGAAAAATTAACTAGCGCAGTCCTCAGTCAGGGTCAGCCTTGCTGTGAAAACACCCATTTTCAGCCCTCGTATGGGGTAAGGCGTGTGCTCACACAGCCGACTGAGCTGGAGCCTCGTGCAGTTAATGCACCTTGGCACTCAGGGCCTAAAGGAAGATGGATGGCTGCATGGTATTTTCTGGGTGAATTTAGGGTTGCTGCTACTGTATAATTTCAGAATTCATTCTGGGCACAGGTCACAACACAGTGGTATACAAATCCAACTCTTTACTAATTTTAGTGCTTGCTGTTTAAAAGGTATGGTAAACAAAGCAATAAGCAGAGTATAATTTTTATGTCTACTTCAAACACCACATGCATATGTTTTACATTAATTCAGCCTAGGAAAACTTTTCTCTAAGTTTTTTAAGTATTCTAAGACTGAAATATTTTAGAAATGTTCATATGGTATATGGAATAGAACTGGTGACCCTTGTAAATGGCAACACACTACATTTGTCAGCAGGATTTAAAAATTGCCAAAATACCCCAGTTTTATTAAATATAAATACTGTAGACCTGGGTAAATGCATCTAAAATATATGAAGACTCAATTTCAGTTAAGACCAGATTTTATAAGCCTCTATTCTGAAGTATATATACTTAAAATTTCATACATTGAAGTGGGCTTCCAAATAATTTCAGGCAACCTCAGAGCTAAGACATATTATGAAGTAAGCAGTTTTAATTTCCCAGTGTTCTGAGGTAGGATTCCTAAACTTAGGAGGAATTTTGGGCAGTAATCCCATAACACAACTTATGAATACATTGTCTCATAGTAGAATTAACATTATGCTTTTCTCTCCTTACTTGTTCTTTACCAGCAGGCAGAGCACCAACAGAGGTTTTTGCAGGCCATGCAGGTTATCACCAGGTCTTTCAGACCATTCTTTTAAGGTTCCTCATATTTGCTGGAATATAGGAACAGTGGGCTCTGAAAGGCAAATCACTGCTGGATCCTAACACTCTGGTGGGCCCGTCAGAGAATGCAATAGTGGATCAGATGCAATAAGGCCTCTGTGGCCCCAGAAAGGCTGACAACTGCTATCACATGGAAAAATCACATTTTCTGTGCTGGTACCTTTATGGACACTTCACTGCACATGAGAGATCAAAAACAACCATTTTTTAAAGGTACACAGATTACCAAGGAGTTTATTCCCCTTTGGTAAATAAACCTGGATAAAGAGATACTTTCCACTGTGACAGGAAAGATTGTCACATTCCTTCTTAACACTGATCACTCACTGACTTTTGCAAAGAGCACAACTAATCAACAAACCTCAAAGAACAGTTTCCAGTAGTCTAAGACATAATGAAATAGTAACCATCTTCTGAAATACATAATGAAGCTGAAAACCTTTGAGGGGGTTCACCATACAATGTTTTGTCTTTAAAAATATACATTTCTGTAGACACAACCTACACTCACTTCTCAACTATTCCAGATGAAGATAATAGGTCCAAAAATAAATTTTTCTTTAAAACCCCCAGAATATTTTAAATTCTACACAGTTTATAAATTATGAAATATGCCATGTGCATTCACAATATTCTTGTCTTCGTTACACAGAAGACCTTCTTGTGTATGGTATTAAAATTCAATATATACTTCTTTTTTTTTCCCTATCCAATTCATGTCCCTTAGAACAGAGGTAACACAATAGAGAAATGGTACTTGCTGGAATCACTTTCTGACTGAAATTATTTGTGCATTTCTGGATAATTGAGCACTAGAATCATGGTTTTGAACTACAAAAGCAGGTGCAAAAATGGTTAAGTCTAGGCTGTAATTTCACCTATTATTTCCTGCACATAAAAAGGCAAGCAACAATTAAAAGGAAGCAATAGAAATTAAGCTTTGAATATTAAAACAAATAGGCCAACTGGTTTTCCTTCAGGCATATGAGTTCAAGGCAGTGGAAGAAATTAGCTGGAGGAAGACTAAAACATAAAAGTTAATCATATGGTAAGTAGAAAAAAATGCTTAATTGAACTTGCCACTCATCCTGCTTCCTTCCATCCTGTATAATACACATGTAAAAAAAGACTTAAAGACCAATACCAGGTTTAGTGCATTGTTGTTCATTTAGCTATTGTTATAAAAATGATGGTTTGTTTCCTTTCACCCCCCATTCTTCAGGAATCAGTTAATACGCCAAGAAAGCACAGAAGTAGCAATTACTGTTGCAACTGGTAAGTCAAAGAGATCTTTAAAACAAAAAATAAAGAGTATGCAAAAATTACAATGTATGTGCTCTAACTTACAGAAAAATACATGCAAATATTTTTTGGTGCTATACTCTTTCGGGCAATTGCAGAACAGTCACATTCCTCTGCTCCTGTGCATCATACAGAATAAAGAATTGCAAAGATCATAGCACAGAATGAGTTGCACCAGAGCTGTTCTCATTCAAGCAGCTTTCCCTGTTTTACCAATGTGGGGATAAAGAGAGAGGAGGGGAAGGAAATAATTTTTGCATCATTACTAAAGGAAATGGCACTTTCAGATCACGTATTTTCCCTAGAGGAAAAACATGATGCAACAGACCCATGTGATCAAAAAAATGCATTTCCAAAACACAATAGACTGATAGCCACAGTTTGATGTGCACTCTATTCACTTTGAGAGGAGCTGGAAAACCTAAACCTCTTCAGTTAAACCAGTTTCTGTAATATTCACCGTCCTCTAGAAAGGAGTGTTACACAGTTTAAAACCCAAATGCACCTTAAAGAACACACTAATCACTGGCCACTCCGAAGACTGTGGTAATTAAGTGAATCAAGATCTTCCCCCAGAGTTTAGGAATCAGCTCCTTACTTAGCTGCTACATTGTCAACAGCTGGCATGAATTACTGGGAACATTTGGCTAACTGGATAATAAGGAGGACAGCCTGTGGTTGGTCCAAATTCTACTTTACTGATCTGTTTCAATATATATGTTAAAAAAAAAAAATCTCATTAGAGCCGCTACCATTTTTTTAAAGGAGTAATAACCCTGCAAATACTGGCTTTTCAATTCTTTTTCCTTGTTATGTACACTGTAACTGTATAGCTCTCAGATGTTGCAAGGGCCAGTAACCAAAGCCCCAATTCCCTATAATTTAATAATGCTTTTTTGCAACACTGATTCATCCTCATCCATATCACATCTCAGCTGCTGTGGCAAAGGCTTGCTACTCTGAATATATTTTTCTACTTGCTAGCAATTCATAAGCAGCGATCACAGTAACAAAACACCCAAACTCTGTTCCCATCTATCTTACTGAGGAGAAAATATTCGTGAGACCAAGCTTTCCCCAGGCCGCAGCTTTCTTACAAGGTAAAGTCAAATTATATTATTATAGACCCATGCAACCAAATGCCACCCATTCTGACGTTATTACATTATTTGCTTTGTGCCCATGCAGTTATCAAATTGCCTTCAGCAAATCCATATAAAAACCCATTTCTGGTGGAGTAACATGCTCAAAAGTGGTTTTGTGCGTGGGTTTCTAATGGGTCCAGATTCCAGATGTATCTTTGCCACAGGAAACTGTGGTGAGTGGGTACATTTACTTGGTGGCCCTTCTCCTTTTCCTTTCAAAAGGTAACAGGGAATCCAAAGAAAACATCTCTGATTATAGTCCCTGAAGACCTGCTCAAAGCAAGAATGAGTCTGATATAAAGCAATTACTGTATTATTGCCAGGCATTAACAAAATCCCCAGGTATTCAGGTAAATTCTGCATGCATGTTACACCGTCAGGGCACTTAGTTACAGCTGTCCTTGAAAAATATTGGATTATCCACTGCTTTTCCTTCCAAAAACAAACATTTAAAGTGCTGGCATTTTTCTCCTTTTTGATAAAACAGTACTGTAACTTCTGAGGTAGAAGAGGATTAGTCTGATGCAATATCATGGCTAAAGCTGAAACCAAACAAAAAAGCTAAACCAATTTTAATTTTTTTTTAATCTTTGTTGAGACTATTCTCAGACACCTCATGAATTCTAAAAAGCATTGTGTTACCGTCAACATCTGGCAGCTTAGTGGGATGGTAAGTCACACTTTTGCTGTAAGCTGCCAGATGTTGCTGAAGGCCTTTTTAATTTAGATGGGCTAGTTCCATAAATTTATGCAACGTGTTTCAGTAATTCTCATTTGTGTTATGTTGTACTTGATTGGGATAACGAGGAACACAGAGCAGTACTACAATTCCCACATCATCACTGTTCCAGTGAGGGCCATGGCTTGTGCATCACTCTTGCACAGAGAAAGCAATTTAAGAGAAGGTCAAGCCAGCAGGATAAATGTGGCTACTTCCTGGATTTCAATCATGCCAGTCATAAGTAAGTCACCTTTTGAAAGGCAGTTAATCCTTGCTGTGCAGACTAGAATTTATTATCACACAATTGTGGCAGGTAAAAATTATAAACAGCTTTTAGATTCTTCCAATCTTTTATACCCACACACTGCTGCAGTGATTTCCAGCAGAATTTGCACTATGACAATACAGAATAATGTATAATGTTGGGGGAACAGGAGAGAAAATAGAAGAATGCATACTTTTAAAAGTACATTTTTAAAAGTATGCATTAAACGTACTTTTTATAACTTAAAAAATCCAGAAAAAAGCACTGTTAATGGGTAGCTTTTTCAAAAAGTCAGCTCTTATTTAGAAGAGCTGGCAAATGAAAAGAAATTCTACACAGAATAGGTGATTTAGTACTTTAAGACTCAAAAATTTCCCTCTGATCCACCCAGACACTGACTCTACAGCTCAGGGCTTTACTCAGCAGAGCAATGCAATGAAAAACTTTGGTGCTTTGGAAATCATTGACAACAAATGCCCAAATGCAAGACTGAAAACTGCCATTATGCTCCTTAAAAATTACACGGTAAAAGAGAAAAATGGATACAAAAATAGCTTTGCTATGACACTTCATAACTGCTCACAAGAAAAAGTGGGCACCAGCAGCAGAAGACAAAAGACTCACGTGAGAGAACCTGAATGTCCCTCCAGCTCCCTATCCTGTCATGGGCAACCCTGACCCCACCAAGGTCCAACAGGTAACAGGGAAACAAGAGGAAAACTGTCAGCAGTATTTTGTGAAGAAACTTAACAGAGAATTTCTGTAGATCCTGACAACAGTCTTAAGGAAAAGCAAGAAGGCAGCATCTCAAGAAAAGGATGAAGCTGGCTTGTGTTCTTTGAAGGAGATAAAATGACACAAAAGCAGGAAATGCTGTCCTTCCCTTATCCTGAGGACTTAATGAAAGGTCAAGTATAGCCATCAATCAAGATAAGGAAGAGGCAACCAAAGAAATGACCTTCTCTGAGGGGAAACAAGCATGTATCAGATAGCACTTTTACTGTGATGCAGTTCTCTATGTGAGAGAAAAGAGAACACAGTTTCATGGCAGTGTTAATAAAAAAACAAAAGTGAAAATTAAGCACTTGAGAGGGGAAAAAAAGACAAGCAAAAGCCTATTAAGTCAAAGGCTAGCAGCCAAGGAAAAGCTTGTTTCCAGAATCTGTGAAGAGTGCAGCAGAATTCTACTCCTCACCACTCCTGCAGATGGGCACCTGCCTTAGGAGACATCTCCTGGGGGCAGCCACCCTCACTAGTGTGTTACTGATAAGCTGCAGGCTCATTACATGCACTTTAAACTTCTGCTTTAAAGCTTGTGGCTTTTGTGAAAGAGAATAACCCATTTTTAGTTATGCTTGACCTCACACTTACAAAATTAATTTACAGTATTCCCCTGTGAGTTATGCTTATGCTGTCATTTTTGGGGATGAAAAATCAGATTGTGTGGAATTGCATCTATAGTAGATAAAAATCAAATATCCCTCAAATGTAAGTATAAATACTTCTTGGAAACAAGCCTTACTGTGACTATCTTTTGCTGGCATTTCTCAGCTGACACAATTTCTATTAGTTGGGCTAGTTTTTCAGCATGGAATTGTTTCAAAAATCACTCTTTGGGAAAGAATAACAAGTTTACCAGCTCTCGAGGTAGAAAGGCCTCCTCCTGACGAGCCACAATCAGACAGACAGTCTCGCCTTGCTTTGTGCTCCTCAGCATAGCCACAAGCTCTTCCTGGGTCCTGCCGGTGATGTCCCGTCCGTTCACCTACCAGCCACAAAAGAACACAGCGTGTCTCATCTCCGAGGGGGACTGCCTTTCAGCAGGTTTGTTAGGCTCCCCTCACCTAACACAGCTGTCATGCAGTGACTGAGAGCAAAGAAGAACCAGCAACAGCTCCCATTCTGTCTCTCCCTCTGGCCCTGCACAAATTACTTAACCTTTCTCCTCCTCATTTTCACCATCTGTTAAAGCAGCTCTGTAGTACTTACCCACCTTGCAGGGGGTTTGTGAGGCTTAATTAGTTTGTAAAGCACTTTGAAGATGAAAAGTGCAGAAACAAGACCTTAGTATTAAAACTGTTTACCTTAAGAGCTTTTTGAGGTTAGTAAGTAGAAATAACCCATTAGATAATAAGATTGTAAGTCATAAGATAGCTGAAAATTTTCAACACACTGATTTGAGCAAAATTGCCTTAAATGAGCACTTTACCAGCTTGATATTAACTGGAAATTTTTGGATGTGGCTGAAGAGGCAGGACATGTTTTGGCCCTAAAGCGATACATTTATCTGCTTTAAAACCCAAACTCTTTTCAGGTTCCCCTCATTCAAACACCCCATGGACCCTTGTGAAAAGAACCATTTTTCCACTTTACGGTATAAGACACTTGTTGACAAACAACTGGCATAGAAGTTGTGAGAGTGACTTTTTTTTAACCAAGGGCAAGAACTGTAGTTCCATACATCAATAATATGTATGAGGAAATAAAAGATTTATGACACAGCTAGCGATCAATTTTAAGCAATGTAAATATAACAAATGTTTATCCTGACCTCCAGGATTCTGTCTCCTGACTGCAAACGACCATCTTTTACTGCTGCACCCTTTGGTAAAATATTCTTCACAAAGATTGGGCCAGGACCATGCACTGAAGAGTCTCTGGTAACCACCGTGAAACCAAGTCCTTCTGGACCTAGAATGTCAGACAAAGAACTCACAATATAAATTTCAACATGTAAACGACGATCATTAGAAGTAAGCAAACAATGTCAGCAAGATAACCTGGAGACTAACTAAGGTTAACTCTTCAAATAAGAAAGCAAACAAAAAGCTGTAAACATGAGCCAATTTCCTGCATGGTCTAGAGAAGAAGTCTATTGATGTCAAAACATATACCCAAACCCTCTTACAACAGCTACAGATGGAAATACCTGGGTAAGCACATAATAAAAACGAAGAAAGAACTCTCTTTTAAAAGCATTCACCTTTTCTTTAGGTCATTTCAATATTAGTCTTCAATTTAATGTCAATCATTTGCCATAGAATCAGAGCAATTGGAATTGTTTATTTATAAGCAAAATTATAATTTAGCAGGTTTTTCTGAAATTTGGTAAATGGGGAAAATATCACATATTTGAATGCAAAACTTGATGATGTGCTGTTCAGAAAGGAAAACTGGTATTTCTAAGCTTCCATTAGTGAAGTTGTTTGCTGCTTGGAAATAAGCAACCTCAAGTGTTAACAGATATGTTATAACAAATAACTAGGGAGTACAATAAATATTAGCAGGTATTGCTTATAAGCCACTAAAATCGATGGGAATAGCAGTGCCCATAAAAATCTTTTTATCTTGAGTGGTATTACGACCCATGTGATAGTTTCCAAAGATATCATGTCAGTATCACATTGCTATAATTTCTAAAAATATAAATGTTTCAAAATCAAAAGTATTAGATCAAAAATGGGGAAATCCTTAAGTAGGTTTTATTTACACAAAGCTGAAGAGTTCAGAACTAAAAATGAGTAATTTAAGTAAAGAAAAAACAAAAATTAAGAAATAAGAGCTTGGTTACGTTCACAATGTGTTATGGAAATGAAGTTACAGGTTTAAAGGGGCAATTTCTAGAATTAAATTTAACTCTCAGCCAAATCAGAGACAGAAATCAAATAGAAAATACAAATGCTAATTGGAAATTGCTTAAGCATATTTTACTACATGTTCCTAAATCTGTTATTCCTTTCAAAGACAGACAGTTGCATGGTGCAGCATTTAAAGATAGACACAGAAATTTGGCCTCCTGAATAAATATGATAGGAAAATAAAAGAGTTTCATAGAAAATAAAAAACTGAAAGAGGTAGATCTGTGGTCAAGCTCTTGGAAAACATGAAACAGAGCAGAATAGATTTTTTAACATATCTTTAAAAGAACGTCATAGCAGTGTTGTGGTCAATTAGCAGGTTGAATAAAATAATAAAGGTCACCAGAGAATAATTCAAACTTTTATTCTATCCTTGTGAAAAGACTGAACTCTCTCTTGTTGCTAAGGGAATCGCTTCCACAGTCAGGAACAGAGATGTCCTAATCAGTAAATCTGGATAACATACATCCAAACTTTACGAGAAAGCTCACTGTAGAAAACATTACTGTTTACCTTCTTATACCTTTAGAAAGTTTTGGAACTTTTAAATGATAAATAATTTGCTTGTATTTTCAATGTCACTTGTTAAATTAAAAGTTAAGGCATCACTACAGAGAACGTGATGCCAAATTAATCATACCACCTCCAAAGACTTACCTTTTTTCAGGTCTATCTTTATTTTCTTTGCATTTCTCTTATTGCCAAAGCCCATAAGTGGAGACAGTGAGGGAGAAGAAGGCTTTCTACCCAGGCGGGGGAGGTTGGGGCTCTTCGCTTGTTGCACACCTGGCTCCAAGCTTGCTCCAGAAATATTAACTGTTTTCACAGCAGGTTTTGGATGAAGAGGAGGTGGAATTTTTGTTTTTGTAACTCCTTCTTCATTATTCAGAATAAAAAGAGGAGCAATAGCAGACTTCTCATACTGTTCTCGGTTATATGGAGGAAGGACTTCCAAGATGACACTTTGAAATTTCATTGCCTGACGGAAGATGTCCTGAGCCCTTTAAAATAAAGGTATGAAAACTCCTATGACAAACTAGAAAACTCGGGCAAAATTCGAAGTTGTTTACAGAGAATAAGATGAAAATATTTCTCATGTTCACATTTACAGAGTCCCTTTTTTAGAAAAGTACACATGAAATAAGATTTCAAAACTACAGCATTTCCTTACATTTCAAGGACGAGCAGTGTATCTGTCGGAATTCCTAAGCTGCTACGAAAACCCATCAGCCAGAATAAACTAATGAACACATTTCTTCATGCAGAGCATCAGAAAGGGAGGTTCTGATGGCAAAAGCTCATCAAAAGACTGCTCAAGTTACAGCTTGCTGCTTTTTTCAAGTGCTTGTCTGTTATGTATTTTCTTGTTGGCATAGAGGCACACTGAGCACTCATCACCAATTGTTCTGGTGAATACATCTACTCCAAGCAAGCTCAACTCTCCATTTTTTCCAAATCCAGTCTAATTGCTCCTCAGATTCCTTTGTAATCCCTAATGCAACTGCTAGCTGATTCCACAGCAATAAAAAAGGATGAGGGTGTGGGATACATAGACATTAGAAAAAATACTGGTTATCAAAACGGTGCAATTATTTGTGTTTCTACATAAATGGATAAATAAATAGGTCGATATTACTCATATCTTTCAAGCAGTAACCTTTTTCTAAGTGGATATGCAGACTTCACATAATCTGTTTTTACAGAAGTGTTCAAATGCAACATCAGAAACTGTGTTAGAGCATTTAATGGAACTACTCCCCTTGATAGTGATAGGCCAATAGAGAATGGCTTTAAACTAAAACAGAAATATTTAGACCAGACATTAAGAATAAATTCTTTACTCAGAGGGTAGTGAGGCACTTGAACAAGTTGCCCAGAGAAGCTGTGGATGCACCATCCTTGGCAATGTTCAAGGCCCTGGATGGGGCCCTGAACAACCTGATCTAGTGGGTGACATCCCTGTCCATGCCATGGGGTTGGAACACAATGATCTTTGAGGTCCCTTCCAACCCAAACCATTCTGTGATTCTGTGAACTGATACCACGGAACCATACTGTGCTCAGATTCACATGCACTGTAAGGCAATTAAAACAAAAAGAACTTTCATAAAGCCTTCCCTGGATTTTGAATAACCTGTAGATTTGATCAATCAAGCCATGTTATAAATCTTGGATTCTAAAGGAACAAAGGAGACTTCTTTCTTTCTCTCCTACCTTCTGTTGACGTAGACTGATTTTCATCCATACTGCAGAAGACCACTTGAGTACAAACAGAAGTAGCTGAAGCATATTTTGAGAATGAAAAACTGAAAACTCCTGCTTAGCTGAATTGGGGCAAGAGGGGAAGCAATGGCTACATTAAATTTTAAATAAATCATGGAGTCCTAAGAACACTTGTACTTATCTCCTACCCTTCTGTAGTGTGTTTGTCAGTCTGAGTCAGTATTTTGCTGAAGTCTTGCCTTTGGATTTACACTCAGTTATGCAACAGGAATCAATGTCAAAAGTACTTCTGAAATAGTTTTTCTTTTACACTGACACAGGAAGGAAGCCACTGCAAATATAAATGTCTTAAAAACACACCTACTGCTTTCCCAGATGAACAGAGCTGTAAAATACATCCACCTTGCAGGTGTAGGTGGTGGAAAGGAGAGGCTGTTTTAAGAGGGTTTTCTGTATCATGAAGACATCAAAGTCAGGGGTCAGTCCCAATGGATACTGCTGTGGGAAAGAACCATCCTTGCCACACCAAGTGCACGAGAATCAAGAGTCAGAATAGCAACATTCATTGACAAGCGATGCTGCCAGAGAGAAACCTCCAGCTTGGAAATGAAAGGTACCTGGGAGAATGTTTCTTTTAGCAACACCCACACGGGTTCTGTTCCAGAGCTGTAACAGGCTGTGCCCCAGTGTGTTTGCAGAGGTTCCAGGTTATCTCTGCACCTACAGCCTGTCAAAGTTCTCAAGGACAAACCTTACTCTGATAGCACAAATCACGGCACACTTCCAGCCTAAAGGATGTCAAATTTAAACTGTGTTTCTGCCACACACCATCTTCATCGCTGCAAGTAGCCACTTGGTCATATGTTACAAGGTAATTTAATAACTCAGTTTCAAAAGATTAATATTTAAAATACATGCAAGAGAAAACATAAGGTCTCCTTCAAACAAAAATTAGTGGAAATCAGTCAAGACATCCTAATGGGAAAGTCTAAATGCAGTCTTCAGGGGCAAAATAACTGGCTGCACTTCAAAGGGAAAAAATAATGAACGGAGAAATTTATATTTCTTGAGACCTCAAGTGCATTTTAAAGAAATAAGGGAGTCAGTTAAAAGAGGTGCTAGAAACTCTGCAGCACAACAGAATGTAATTGAATAGATTAGCAGCAAATGAAAAAGCAGACCAAGAGTCCCAATATATAGCTATTATAAACATAGAAATACAGAAAGCAGGCTGCTGCTCTTACAGCTGCAGAAGAAGCAATTGTCAGGAGCAATACTAGAAAGTCTCTGCTGAAATTAGAAAGAGACAGCATGTAACAGTCTAAGTGTTAAAACAGCTTTTACAAGGGTTATGAAGAAAAGTCAATTTGAAACAAGCCAACAGATTTTCCTCTCAAAGGAGAATCTGATTGCTGTTTCTGGGTCAACAGCCATTGGAACAATACTTTGTTATAGCTTTTACAATTAGTGGATTTCTATAACTTTGGACTTCTATCAGGTTAGTACAGTTACGTCATGCAAGATGAAAACTAAAAAGCAGGTTCACAGGGATTAGTTTCAACCTGGAGAGGGCCTTTCTTTAGCCCTTCTCCACAGCCAGGGAAGAGAGATGATGTGGAAAGGTATTTTGGAAAACAATTCAGCAGAACAATGCAAGATTTGGGAATAGGCTAGAGCTCATCTCAAATGTTCTCCCCAGCTCCCAAACAGACACTGAGAGCCCCAGCTCCCATACTCTTTCTCCTCAGATCCAATGCCATAACTCTTATGGTAAATAGTCCTTCCAACTCCCAAAACTTTACAGAAGCTTTTAGAAAGTAAGCGTCCTGCACGTCACATTTTGAAGGAGAGCCTGTCAGAGAACTAGAAAATTTCCTGAAGTATTTTAAATTGCTCCAAAATTGAGCAATCTTACAGAAAAACCATACAGAGTCCTCCACTCCACGAAAACCTCACAGGTTGAAAGCCTTTGGAGATCTAGTTACACTCAGAGGAAAACACAGAGGAGACAAAACATTGTGAAGAAAGGATCACATGATTTTGAAAAGAGAGGTTTTGGTTCAAGCAAAACCTAATTTTGCAAAATTCTACTACAAAACTGCTCAATAGGGCAATGAATGTTTTAACAAGACATCAACAAATATGTCCTGCTAAAATTAATATATTATTTAGGAATTTCCATGGATGGAAGAGAATGGCATGTGCTGTAACACAGCAGAGTGCTTTTACCACCAAATAAGCAGAAAGTGTAACTGAAAAGCTATCAGGACAGGAGGGAAAGAAGCACAGATTGGGAAACAAGAGTACCTACACTACAGACCCACACTGGTTTCATGAAAACCTATTTTGAAAATATTTACCCCTAACTGTGAAATTATGTATTTGATTTTAGTCTAGAAGTCTTGAACATTTGATTTTAGAAAGTCAAACCTTGACTCCCTTGACATCTCAATAGGTTTTTGTTCTATTATAAACAATCACTCAGTTGTCTAAACATATGGATTAAAAGCAAAAACAAATTACTATTTAATTACTACAGCAAGTATCTGTGAAATTTGAGAGGCTATTCTTTTGTGCAACAATGCCACATTAATTAATAGATGATCAAAACAATCTGTTAGTTAAAAAATATTTGAGACAGATAATAAATGTCAATAGACTTCTAATAAGTCATAAGAAATGAGACTTTCCATTTAGCTCAAGTAATCATAATTTGACAGTAGAGTATTTAAAAAAAAATTAATGCTCAAAAAGCTGCAGCATAATAAAAAAATCTTATTTCACTTGCAAAAGAACATTAAACACCATGCTGTGATGTTGACTCATTCTGAAGGTCTTATGAAGAAAAAATTACGAAGAGAATATGGTGAAATAACAGAAGAACTAGAAAGGGAAGATAGCAATTAAAAAACCTAACGCTATTAAATTAAATAAGCACAGTAAGTTCACTAAACTCCTCAAATTTCACCTTATTTGGAGGTTTCCGAAAGAAAATGACAAAGTTTCTGTCACATATCAATTTTATAGGCATTTTTTCTGAAATAAGTAATGATCCCTTTACAAATCACTTAAACACAGCACTGTATAAAACTCTGGCTAGTTAAAACTATTAGTAAAGCAGCACTTACTGTGCAAAGGTTTTATCTGTAAGGTCCACATGGTTTATCTTCACAATGCATTCATTTTCATGGAAAAGACCATCACGCCTAGATCTACTGTTTTCCTCAATACCACGGAACCAGAGTCCCAGCATCCTAAAATGCAAAACATAGGTGAAAAATACCCTTATTTCACTGATACAAACTTACAGCAACTAAAATCCAGATATTAATCTCTACTGTGTATGAAATGATAGAATAGACTGCCTATCTATGAAGTGCTTAATCTAGAGAAAGATTTCAGTTGACTTATTAACAAAAAAGGAGGGGATTCCAAAAAATACCATGAAAATAGCTGTACACTAATGCTTCACTACTTGCTAGAACTTGGGGAGCATAAAGTCTTGTATGTCAGACTTGGAGAAACAGAGGAAAACACCTAGAACCCTCTCCAGTTAAAAATGTCAGTGTAGCTTTGTGATATTTTTCTGCCACTGCTGCAAAGAAAAGCACAAACAGATTAAAAGTAATTTTCTACCCTAACTATAATAAAATAAACAGGAGTTAGAATGAGACAAAAAAATAACTGACTGTTCTACTTCTGAAAATGTCTCTGAAACTTTTCAGTTGCCAAAGCCCCTTGCTTTGATACAAGACAGCAACACTGCTCATTCCTGTGGCGGGACAGCGGCAGAACTTCAACACCCAAGCTGTTTGTTAACAAGATAAGTGCAAGTGAAAACAGAGGTGCAGAATAATGCCATAAGTGAACCAGTGTGAGTGGTGCAAAATTTCAGTGTTGATAACTCTGCTTAGAGCACTAGGCTAATCCTGACCTGGAACACCTCTGTACTGCAAACTATAATTCAACATAGCTATATCCATAGTGTCCAAAAAATCCCAACAGCTGCGTGTTTGTGAAGAACTTTATTATAATCAATCTTTGTCCACTAAATTTCCATACCATTTCAGCATCAAAGATGGTCATCAAAGATGACCTTTAGAGACCACTTTCTATTGGTTAAACTCCATAAAATATTAATGTGCAATTTTCAACATGCCAGTACTCCAATCATAAAACAGAAGTCCTGTATTTTTGTCTCAGATTCATGACTGTCCCTCATATCTAAGTCCATTCAACAGATTCACAGTATGCCATTAACTATTTCAAGTGACAATGCATTCACTGTGCATCTGATTTTAGATTTACTAAGAACATTAAAAAAATTGTACTTCTGTCCTATCAGTTACTAAGAGAAAAATTGGTTCCTAGTGAATATTAATTCTTTGAAGTATCTAACAGAAAAAAGTGATTTAATAGCATAAGAATTCTCTTGAAAAAAGTGTTAGCCTTCTCTAAAGGACTAAAAAGGGCAGTGGTGGTGAGCCACAGTCCTTTTGATGACATCCAACTAGTGGCAATCAAAAACCTTAACCCTAAGAACTAATTAAATACAACTATGTTAAAATGCAAACCAGTAGAAGTAGAGAAATAAACAAAATTACAAATTAAGTTGGTTGCTCACTAATCCTGTGTGCTTGGATACTGCATTCACACAATGCAACAGGATTGCCTAATTGTCTGAAATGTGTGTGCTGTACTACCCATGTAGCTTGAGTTACATAGACTGAGGCAGCTTGAATTCATCCCTTCATTACCTTTTTTCCACAGCCTAAATTTTAGCATTTTAATGCACTATTAAATTTTAATTTCCTGTTTTTAATGATATTTAAGTATAAAAGAAAGGGGGAAATGATTTCTATTACTTTCATAGTTCCTGTATAAACTAAGATTTTGTAAATTAATATGATGTTTTAATGACCTGTAGAAAAACTTTGGCCTGCAGCAGCACCAGGCTAAAGCTAGCATTACCTTATTAGAAGATAACTTTGCAATTGAAATGCCAGACCCAGTTAGTCATGGCCAGCATGTCCCCATAAATTCTATCATGTCACCAAAAGATATAAAAGATGCTCTTCTGTACTTTCTCATGTTATGATGAATTACAATTTATACTCTAGTCTCAGGCTAGATTAAAAAAGAGAGTCAAACCATTTAACTCAGTCCAGTGCTTTAACAAAGGTATTAGTACAGCTCTGCCAGGGCTCACCAAAAGGTAAAGACAGCTACCTAAACAACCAGTAGTTCATGTGTCAAAGACCCCTCTACCCCAGCTGATGCCCAAAAGCATTTTTAAGTAAGGACACATTAACATGAATACAATGTAGACCAAGGAACACTTCTTGCAGGTCTTTAAAAGCTGCACTCAACGCAGTGACACATGAGTACAAAACTGCATTTCAGTCACAACAATTACTGATTTTTATAGCTTGCAATTTCATCAACATTGTTTTACTGAAAGATCTTGAAACATAGTCTATGGCATGCCTATATCAAAAAGCTCCAGCCTACATTTCAGAATGGGTAACAAACACAAGTGGCAGCCCATAAAGCCATGGACACAACTCAGATCTTCAACATTGCCATTGAAGACCAACTTTCTTCTTGACACAGTGATGCCATTTTTACAGGCAGCAGATGGACATTTATTTTTCCTTTTGGTAAATAAAACAATCTGAATTAATTTGGGTCCACTTACAAATTCAGATCTTGCCAAGAAAACAGACCTTTACAAGGTAATTCAATCCTTCACATTCCCTGTCCTACATGAAAGTTGACAAGTAAAGAAACATTTAAGAATTAGACAATTTTTCCTTTTGCAATAATTGGCTTTGTGTAACAGGCAGCCATTTTACTATAAAGCAGTGTCATTTATGGCTCTGGCAATTTCCCATCTCTTATTCACGGCTGCCAGTGTCAAATTAACTCTCTGGCTAAGCCTCTGTATGTCAAATTTCAGCCTAGATTTTTTTTTTTTAAACACATCCAAGTTACATAGCTTGGAAAACAGCTATAATGAAAATGCTGACGCAGTCTTAACTACAGCACATCAATATGAGCATGCTGCTATAATAGGCTTTTGTGATCTCGACGGACTTTGTTAAATCATTTATAATTAAAGTAATTGTATTGTGACAAAGAAAGGTTCATAGTATAGAGCACATTTTATAAATGCTATGCAATCAAATCTGAAAGATGGCTTGAAAAATATGAGGTATGAGCAGGCAAGCAATTTTTTTGACTCTTCTTGTCCTGTATGTCACCAAGGAAGAGCTTATGTAGAGATATTCAATTAGGAAAAACAAAACAACAAACACAAACAAACAAGCCCACAACAGCACAACAAAACCAACCCAACACCACACAAAACTACTGGGTCCAGTTTACCACTCAGAATAAAACCAGATACAATTAAAAGGGCATCTATGAATGAAGATGTTAGTATTGACTGAAAGTGATTGGACATGGCACTTCATGCCATGGTCTACTTGACAAGATGGAGATCAGACTCAAGTATCTTTGAGGTATTTTCCAATCTAAACTATTCTGTGATTGCCTTATACAGAACTTGGACTAGTAAATATTTTGGAAATGGAAGACAGTGTCACAGACCAATTTTTATTTTCCTTTTGGTACATAGTAGGTATTTTAAGATAAGCACAACAGAAATTCTTTCATCAATATACTTCTGGAGCAATGCAGGAAATGTCTTACCTTCCACTCAAGGATGAAAAAAAGGGCACTACATGTATTCCCAAGGGTCCACCTTCCCCAGAAATCTCCACTGTTTTTGTCATTTCACTAAAAAAGAGGACAGGGAAACAGATCTCATAAGCTTATTCAGAGAATTTTCCATATTAAAAACAAATTCCTGATTGATCAGACAGCAGAAAGGGTAGAAAAAAATATTTAATTCAGAGCTCACTAATATATGAAAAATAAAATAGCCATGAAATTCTTTAGTTGTTTTAGATTAGCATTTGTGTTTTTTAAAAGGGAAAGAAATCAAAAACTAGACATTTTCCTAAGTTAACCTTCAAGTAAATTAATTAGAATATTAAAGAATAAGCTTTCAAGTGAGGAGAGATTTCATCATTAAAAAAAAAGGAGGGGAGGTTATTTTACATGTTCTTAATATAAGCTCCATGTTAGTTGCTTCAATCATCCCACGTGGCCACATTATAAACATGAAGATCACACAGAAAGGACATTGAGACTTTCACGTCAAATCATATTTAAATACACTGATTTCTTCCTTCAGTTGCATATAACCTCTCTGACAAACAAAGAACAAAACAAATTGGGACCAGTAGTGCAACTCAGCTCATTTTATTAAGAAGTTTCCTTCCTCAAACACCATTTTTAAAAACCTCTTTATTATCTCTGACAGACTTATGCTGTTTCATGGCATGTGCTGTTTCACTTCCTATTGACTATTTTGCACTGCCAGACTTACAGTGACCTTAACTCTATTCTGGGTGACCATGATTTGAAAAGGAAGGTACTTGAACTGGCTAGAACCTTAAAAAAATTAGCATTGTCCATATTTCAGCAGATCTTGTTCCTTCTTTCCATAAGTGTCCATTTTCCAAAGTACTCCCTGCCCTCCCACGGCGCTGAACACCCGCAGCACTCAGGATCTGTGGCCAGCAGACGTTCCTGGGCACATCATTCACAACACCCTGGCTGTGAGCTGTGTGTGCCTGCCAGCCCTACAGTGTGACAGAGCCTGTGAAACTGAACCAAACGGCCACTCCAGACACTGCCCTGAGTTAGACTCAGTGTAGCTGACCGAGTGCAGCTCTGATCTTTCCCTGTACACATCTGCTAGATAAGATGACCAGGCCAACTCTTTCCTACCACCCTGCCCTCCCCGCCTCAGATGATTTTTCCCTAGTACCACAACTTCCTCTGGCACCAGCTGACTGATTTTGCTGACCCATGGTCTTTTGATCATTTGATTTGATGCAAGAGTCAGTAACAATGCACGGAAACCCATCAGGAATCTGCGATCACCCTTGAAGTGGCAGCACAGTTACACCACGTTAGGTACAACACGAACCCACATGTCACAGCTAAGCCCTCTCACAAGGAGCACAGGTACTGTAAATGACCTCAGACAAAATCTGGCATTGCTTCCTCATAGCACAGGATTATTTTGTTGTTGTTATGAACCTTTATCCAGTTGCAATGATTAATGAGAAGCAATTTACCCTAAATACAATAATTCTTAGTTTGATTGGCTAAATATGGAATAAGACTGGAAAATAAGTTTATAATTTATTTTTTTTTAATTAGGGAACAGATTGAGTTTTGGGGAGCTTTTTTTTTTGTAAACTGTTCTTCCAGAAATGCTGGCACTGTAATGAATTTATGTTCTCTAGATATTAAATGGAAAGACTCTGAACAACAAGCCACCACTGATCCCAATGCAGCAGATTTACATGTTACTGTATTTATAACACAGACACCATCAACAGGCATTTGTGGATTTTTCTTTCCTGTATTCCTCCACTTCATTAATCAAATGGGCAAATCCTGTAAGTTTTTTTTATTACATTTTTTTCTGGTGAAGCTAGTTAGAAAAGCTAATCAGGGTGGTTACCAAAAACCTGAACAATGCATACATAGGAAATTAACTCCTCTTTCAGTTCCATCTTCTACTTCCTCCAATTCTCTTAACACACAAAGAAAGATAATTAAAGGGCTACTTTTATTGTCTTTTGAACTTCTACAAAATCAAAACGCATAAGTAAATTAAGCAGCCAAGCCCTTTAGATTCAGAAAATAATCAGAAGTAGTGAATGGGCTTCCATTTGTACAGGGAAAATTTAAGTAAGTTATAGCTGTCCCCAAATAACCCTGTGTGCTCTAGGGAGGAGTAAAACCGAGCAGGAATTTTTTTGAGGGCTATCACAACAGACAGGTGAGCTGTCATATTAAATCAATGCACTTACAGTCATAAGTAGGCTGAAAGCCAAAGAAAACATCGAAACTTATTTTTAAACTGAACATGAAATCTACACACTAAGAAAAATAGGCTTCTTTGTGAAAACAAATAGTCCACATGCACATTATGTATTACTTTAAAAAGTTTTGGTACATCCTAAAACTTATGGGTATTCTAGAGCACTAAATTTTCAGAATAAGAGCACACTCTGTATACAAGTATTTTGGAATTATAATTTTAATCAAAAACTGAGGACTCTAATTAGAAGTTCCTTCTCAAACACATGTGACTCAGTTAAATCCAAGAACAGTCTCACACCAACTTCCATGGATCTTTGAGGACATGTTATTTTCACATTATACCTACAGAAATGTGACAGCCAAAAAATTTAAAAACCAAAACATTTGGGATTTGATTTGATTTTTTAAATTTGTTTAAGAACCTCAAAGATTAGAGATTCAGACACATTGGGTATCATTCACTTGCTCTGTCCCTCTTTGGGGTTTAATCTGCCCCCAAGGACAGCTGAACTCAGCACTATACCATTTCACGCTGGCTTACAGTTTGTACTGTACTGGGGAAATTATTCAGGAACAGGGCATGGCTGAGTGACATTCTAAATAGGATGAGCTCTAAGAATACTAATTACTAAACAAAGGCACATGGGACACACAGGTGCTAGGGCTCTACAGTCTGACAGAGCTAGGTTAAAATAATTAAAGAAAGGAATAGGAGAAAGCAGAATTACTGTCTTACAGGTTGATAACTGTGACAAGAGAGAATACAATGTACAGATTTTTTGCAATATTCAACGCATTTCAAAAACAGATAAACACCCAAAAAGGGAAAAAAATAAATTCCAGAAGTTAGTAACCTACTTGTGACCTACTGCTCCTTGAAATCTCCCCTACGGATCTCAAATCTTTTTGCAGTAAAAAACCCCACAAGTCTGGCCCATCAAGTCAGTATAAAAGATGTGGAGTAAAATTCCTAGCTGGGGATGAGAGGCTGGGAGCACTGGTGAGCGATGCACAAAGGGTGCCTCAGTAGGCTGCACTCTGAGTATCTCCTGCTTGTTCAAGGAGCAGACAGAGCTCTCACCTTGGGAAATCCTGCCCTTGCTGAACTTGGAACCAAGTCTCTATGGAATACATAGAGGTGCATTCTCACAGCAGTCAAAAAGACTGAACTTTAAAAAAGCCTTTATGTCAATGAAATTTCTCCTAAGTGCAAGGTCCACCCCAACCAGAAGCACAGCACTCAGGCACCTTCCAACACATGATGGCACCTTCCCCTTTCTGCACTGAAAGTATCTCAGGGGAGAACAGCTGTCCAGCATGACCTGATCCCAGATGCTGTACTATTGATTTCTAACCTGAAGAAGCTGTTGTTATTTACTATTTAAATTTTTCTTTGTTTGATAGTATTGATTCCTGACAGATTCTTTGCTGTCTATTACATTTGTCAACAAAGCATATTATTAAAAACGCTGATAAGTACTGTTCAGCAAAGAGACAGAGAAAGTGTACACATGAGCAGTGAGCATGCACAGCATTGGCAACATGGAAAGTGAAATTTAAATGGAGTGCTGCACTTTTAATGGTCATATTTAGTTGTGAATTGATCTGATTCTCATATTTGCAGTGTCCTCGCTGTGGAACACTATAGCTCCCTCTCCTGAAACCTGTATCAAGAATTAGCAGTTTGTGAGTTACATAAAGAGAGAAGATCTGTTAGCTGAAAGCTTTTCTGCACACTACCCAAGAACACTGAAGAACTGATCCCAACCAATGAGCACACAGATGCTTAAAAGGGAACCCTCTCCAGAAATAAATGTTACGCGTTGTTGCAGCAAGACTGAGTTCACTGAGGTGCTTTGACCTTCCCCAGCTACAAATGCTTGGTAGGATTGCTCTTGGAGAATGCAGCAGGCACAGCCTAAAGCAGATTAATTGTTTTGCAACACAGTGAAGACAGTAACTCAGAAAAGCTGCTTACTGCATGAATTACTGGGCAAAACTTGTCATCATGTGTATGTCACAAGAACCTACTGCTTGAGTAAACACAAAATATTTACCATTCCAATGGCATTTTCCTTTGCAGTTTTAGCTATATTCAACACTTTCTCAAGTGTTTTTAAGAAAAGGTACAGATCAGTAAGATGACATATCTGAAAAAAAAAATCTTTTAGTGCAGAATGTCAATGTTTCCCTTGCAAGCAGAAAAGCCCAGCTGATATTCTGAACATGCTATGTGGTGTTTTTATTGACCACAGCCAAGTAAAAGGCAAATTAAATGTCAGGCAGATGTAGAGAGCTCACAGATGTAGTTACTAAGCCGTATCTCCTTGCTTGTTCTTCACTTGCACCTTCAGTTCCATGCCTCTTCCTCCAATGCTGCCATTCCAGCAGAGAGAGCATCCATTGACAAATCAAGGTGTTGATGTTTGGCAGAGAGCACAGGGCTACAGGGACATCAAATTCCGATGGGGCATTTTAAAGAGAAGTATGCACAGATTTACCCAAATAAAGAATCTGATCACTCTGCCACGTGCATGCTAAACCAATACACTTACTGATGATAATAAAGCATTTGTGCCCATTCATCCAGAGAAGGCTTGCAGAGTAGTCAGCTAAGCTAAACTTGTCACATAGCACACTTCCCACCCACCTCCTCCCCTTTTCTGCATATTTCCTTCCCTCTTTTCAACTAGGTGCTCAAACCTTTGATGAAAATATCTTGAAAGCCCTGAAGAAGGAGCTGGAACTCAAGATGTTATGTCGTGTGAACACACTCAAATGATGAAAATCAGAACAGTATCTAAATAGAGCTAGAGAGCACCCTACAAGGAGAAGAGAAAGTAACTCAGTGTGGAGGCAGGGATAAGCTTTCCAGATAAAGTTAAGGAAACTAGTCACTCTTTTATAAGAGACAGGAACACAGTAGCTTCTCCATTCTACACAACACTAAACAAACTATCCACAAAGTTCAAATATTTACTATGAAATAATGTCACAATCTTCCAGTTTCAGGTTTGAAGAGGAAACAAATCACCTTCTCCAAACTAAAATGCATTAATCTAGTTATTCCAGACATTTTTTTCCACATTAAAATTAGTTAATTTTCACAAGATTAATTCTGAAGTTTTAGAGAGAAATCAGACAGTCTGCAAGTACTGGGGCTATGTGTCTTTTTTTCTTTAAATCAAATTGTTCCAATTCTCTGTTGTTAGACCAATGAAAGACACAGTAGGTTAAAAATAGGAAAACACAGAGAAGGAAAAAATGCTTCAGCTACATTTAATTATGTATCTACAGTGCTTAAACCAAGGAACTGACCCTGACCTCTGCTAAAAAGAAGTGGGAAGACAGCAAAAGCGAGCATAATGAAAACACGTAATGAATTATCTATGCATAAATTACCCTTTGCGTTCCAACTAATCCACTGCTATTAAGCTAAACATCCACTTCCAAGCAGAGTTGTGTTTACAGTTCCTCAACACAGAAAAGCAAGCTTTTCAAAACCAGTTCTGAATTCCCATGTTTGGCGTGCTAAGGAATTCAGTGCTAAAAGCTGTGACAAGTATCTACCTGACCATCTAGAGAGTGTCAAAACCCTGCTCTTACTATGAAAATCTTTCAGACCTACTATAGAACATGAAAAAAACCAAAGAGAAATACAGATTTCTTTACAGTGATGGTGTTAGCTTGGCTTCTTTTACCCTGAACATCATCTTTAAATGCAAACAAACAAAAAAAAAAGTCACCTTCAGAATTTACAAGAGGATCATCATTATTTATTCTATTAAAAAACATTCCAATGACCCAATGTTTCAAGTCTCTCCCATAGTAAAGTTCAACTCTCAAAATGTCAAATTTTGATACAGTCCTGAAAAGTTTCCCAGTACTTCTGCAGTGAAGTGCTTTAACAGAATCTAAGCAAAGGCACTTCCCATTAACTCCTAAGTAGAGGAGCCAAATCCCCCCATACTGACACTCATTGACTCTATGTACAACTGATTTCACCTGCTTCAACCAGTGAACTGACTTCCTTCAAATCAAACAGTTTTCCTGCTTGAGTGAGGAATATAAAATAATCCCAGTCTGGATCTTAAAGTTCAACTGACTAGGCTTTTCAATCATGAAATATTAATCATGGCAGTCTTTTTCTCTGCTTCCCTCTGACATACCCATTATTGGCTGCAGCTAGAGAGGGACTCTGACCTCAGACAGGTTGGTGTTCAGATGAGCAGGCTCAGATCATTTTCTCAGGTGATGAGCTGCTGTTTTGCTCAAGCATTACAGACCTTTAAGCTCACCAAACCCAGTGACAGGAAGGAAAGCAGAGAAAGCAGCAGAGCCAGTAGCAGTTTTCTTTTTTCCATAGCCTTTTCTCCACAGCATGGAGTAGCTCACAATGAGGCTGAAATATTACCTTTATTAACATCTCTTGATGTGGCTTATTTAAATGAAGGGTTAATGACCTGGTGGTCTCTCATGGCCCTAATGACTTTAAAATTCAACAAGAAAAATACCTGAATAAATCAGAATTACAAGTAACACTTTCCTTCAGAAAGGAGACAAATTAGATATTAAGGTTTTTTTTTACAGCTTGTGCGAAAAATAGTTTCATTATTTAATATTATTTTATTAATAAAACCTTCCTTACTTACATTCAATCAAATAAAGATAATTGAGACAAACAGATGGTCTCTAGTGACTCATTATGTCCCTTTATAAACCCACTCCTAATGAAAACACTTTTGGAAAAAATAGTTTAAAAAACTTGACTTACAAGAAAAAAGCCATACAAAAATCAAATCATAAAATTTAAATCCTTTGAGTTTTGAAATTCCTGTGGATTTCACAGAGCTACGAACTAACTTTGCTTTACAAATACTGTGTTGAGTATTTCTCCCATGTTCACTGTTTGAGGAAAGAAGAATATTTTACAAATACTCCGAAATAATTCATAATTTTGGTGAAAAATTCCCCATAGCACCCATCTCAATTCTTGCAGGCAAAACAGTGTTTTTAAAAATCTCAGAACAAAGGAAGCACAAACAAGGCATATTTTGATAGAATTACTCTACTGTGACTCCATGAAAAACTGCTCCTTTCTCTCCACTTCATTTTGATTTTCATTTGCTTGGTTGATTTTGGCCAATATTTCTCAGACAATACAATCTCAATCAAGATTAAGATAATTCATCTCAAAAAAAAAAAAAAAAAGAGAAAAAAACCCAATTACTACCAATGCAAAGAGATTCTTGGGAATACCCTGTTCTGGCCAGCCTTCCCTCTGCTCCCTAGCTGTTCAACACTTACTTGACTGATATTCCAGCATCAGTCACGTGGGTCCCAATCTATATTCTTTATCACTTTTCCTTCCATGTTCCTATGACAAGACAGTTGGCAGAATTCAGTAAAAATTCCAAGAGACCTACAGAAACCTAAGCTTATTCCTGTCTGGTTCATGACATGCCAGAGAAGACCTGGCTGCTTCAGAAAACCCAATACCTCTGAAAAGTATCACAGGGGGTGCTGTCATTGTCAGTGTTTCCAATAGCCACCGAATTATGAAGCAAACAAGTATCATAACCTTTGTCTGAAGAATCCCAAATGCAAGCAACGAATTGTTTAACTCAATAAACAATAATATGCTCTCAGAAAATTCCTGAGAGGACTTAGATAGTCTAAAACACCCTAGCAAAGGCATAAGGAAAACAGTAAATACCAACAGTGTGCACAGAGCTTGATTAATCCCCATTACAAATTAACGGATCAAGAGACAAATGAGTGCATACATTTGGTGATGCATAATAATCACCTCAGGTGAAACAAGCTGTGGAAGTCTTTAGCAACATTCCACGAACAGAAAATACGCATTAGCGACTGAGCTGAGATCTGTACCTGCATGATGAACGCTAATCAGCAGGCGCGTAACTCAGAGGCCCGGCAGGTGCAGGGAAAGCTGGAAAAGCACTCCAGCTCCTTTTCATGATGAGACCATTCTAAAAATATGTATCAGCATCGGCAGGAAGGAGAAGGAACTACAAAATGGCATAGGTGCGGGGTGACAAAGAGGCCTCCAAGAGGGAGGATAGAACCCAGACAGATTGAGCTGAAAAACACAACCGCACCAAGATGATAAAATCGCCCATAAAATCACTGAACTTATGACTCAAAGAATGAGAAAAACTGAGGAATTAAATCCCTTGTAAGGAAAAGATATTTTTGACATACTCTGAAAGGAAAGGTGATCCTTCTCCACAAACGCTAGCATGGCCCAGACCACCAGCATGCTTGAGTCCCTGCTCTCACAGATTTCCCCAAAGGCGAGGGGTACATATTCATGCCTCTTTCCCAGACCCCATGTAGGTAAAATGAGAATATTAAGACTTGTTTTTTTCTCAGATGTTTGCAAGAATAAATGCTCTAAGATTAAGGCATGCAGATACTGTTTATTTCATGAGTTTTATCTTATACTGTTTTGACAAACAACTATAAGCTGCAGAATTATTGCAAATGACTATCTGCCATCATTAAAATTGAAACAGATTAATTTTTCACATTTTAGCTGTCACATAGAAGTTTGTCATGTAACACTTCTTAATTTAATTATATAACGTGCTATATATATCTCAAGAGTTCTGCAACAAACACAAGATGCTGGACAAAGTACTGAATTCCTCTACCTACTCAAAAAGGTGACTTCAGCACGACCTGAGCCACCAGTCAAAACTGAAATTTAGGCTTATAATGCAATAGAAAAACAGCAGCATGAAAACACTCCACCACCACCACTGAGGATCTGACCAATTTACTCTCTGACACTATGGCACCCTGGTTTGATAATTTGGTGCAACAAGTGCTATATACAGAATCATTATTTTTCAATTTCATTTCAGCCATTTAGAATTTTACCTTTAATTTCAGGAGCAATAAACATTGTTTAAACCTCTTGAGAACACCTAATTTCCTCTCCTCTTGTTTTGGCTATGCAGCTCTCAAGTTTTACTCCACTGGTTTCCAGTGTAGATTATATATTTACCTAAGAGTTCAAAATACAGATTGGCTTAAATAAAAGTTATTTCCCAAAATGTCAATGGGACCATGACCACATTCAGATACAACAGCACAGGCCATCTCTAGGTATGTCATAAATGAAGAGAAGAAAAGGATTTATTCCACCTGACTTCTCTAGTCAGGAATGCACAGGGAAATATTGCAAATATTAGCAATAGTTTACTCTGTGTATAAACACAGATACAAAATCTACTACAAGATATAGCAAAGTAATAACCTTACCACTCAATACTGGAAGTGACACTTAAACCAAAGGAGATAATTCTAGGGTTATATGGTTCAGTTAAACAGTTATTTATTGAAATATAATATATGATTTAAGAGCATCCTCTATCTCAAGACACGAAACACTTGCAGGACTGAATAGAATAGAAACCAAAACTCAGATTTCTCCCTTGCCCTTATACTACAAAAAGCACAAAAATCATTCATATTCATCAACGAGGGTAAGAGATTGTCATGCTCAAATATGTGCTCTGGTATGTGAATCAAATGCAATTTTAGGGTGGGAAAGGTGGGAGGAGGAAGAGATCATGGTGATGAGAAGCACAGTGCAGAACCAGAGGTGCAGCTGGAATGAGAAGTCAGTCTTGTATTGCATAAATTGATAAATCACACTGGGACCAGCAGCAAACAGATGTTCCTACCTGCTCGGGAGCCGGGCCCTCTGAGCCAACAGCAGTTCTGTGGGTCCAGTGAGGTTCATCTCCCCATCCTGAAAGGATGCCTGGGAAGCACCCTGTTGAGAGATTTCAAACACGTATTGAACCTACGTACATAATCATGCCTATAGAACAATGCTGTGTTTGTGTTTTTAAGTCTGTACTCGGAACAGAAAGTCAGTCATAAAATAACATCATCTCACACACAGTGAGGACTGAAAGGCCCATTCTGGATGGAGAACCTGTGACACAGCATTTGGAGAAACACGAGGGTATCTGCTCCTCGTGTCCATCCCATCACCCTTTCTCTGGAGGAGCTTAATGTTGCACTACTTATATGTTATAAAGTTGTACTGCTTTACCTTCTTCTCTGTCTATCTAACCTGAATTCTCTCTCACTCTGCGCTGCCTCGTTTCTCCCAAGAGTTCACACAAACCTTGAGTAAACTCAACAGCTTTTTTTTGTGCTCTATCCCTTGGCAGCGTTTATCTGGCAAAGACATATTTTCAGAGCAGCTTCCCAGAAAAAGAAATTATGCAGCCATTTGGACAATCAGACACAAAAATTCAGTGCACACAGAGTCCAGACATCAATGCTAAAGCTCTTGAAAACTATTATTTAAGTTTCTTTTGGTGATCCTTGCACTCAATGTTTGCATTTTTTTCATACTGGAAGAGGGAAATAGTTACCAATGAGATAAGACCACTGTCAGCAGGTGATGTATTAGCTTTAACATACTGTACTTCATCCCAACCCTTATGGCACTAATGTAAACAGAGCAAAATCCGTAACAAAGACCTTTTTTGGAGAGGTCACTTCTGTCAACTCTGCAACAGGAATGGAGCTGGAAGACATAAATCTTCAGCTGTCAACACACTAAGAGAATTCAATTCAGAGCCTGATCTTAACTAGATAAAGGCTAAAGTTAATAATTTTTTGTTGTTGTTGTTGCAGTGGTACAGTTTTCCAGTGTATACACTTGCCATATTAAGTTGTCTCAAGGCAAAAGTTAGCAATGCTATAAATTAATTTCAAAGAACAAAGCCAGCTAGATAGGTAAATTAATTTTCAATAAAAGTTCTACACTGTTTATTAGAAGTTCCAGCTTCTCTAAAAAGATGGTCCTATTCAAAAGATTGCTTTAAAGGTTTGGTGTTTTGAGTCTCTGAAAGATTTGTAGAACTTATTTTTATTTTAAAAGTACCAAGAGAGTTGGGGGCAAGTGTGAGTTACCTTACACTTTAAAATCATGAGCAGCCTTGCAAGCAAACCCTTGAGATATAAACCAGGCTGGATCCTTTTTGGTTCACATGGTGCTTTTGAACCTATAATACTGGTAGTGATGCTCCTTGTGTGTTAACTAGAGCAGAAGCCAACAGACTTGGCTTCAGCTGCAAGACCAATATAGAACTTCTGTCACTAATAAAGAACCACTTTTAAAAGTCGTGTATTGAGTACATGCCATCACCTCCATTCACTTTTCACAGTGGAACCACATGTCAAGGAAGAATTCTTGTTATATGAAGTATATTCCATACTAATCTTGTAATCAAGAGTTCAATGTCAGGCAGTGCATTACCAACAGAAATCAGACACAGAGCCTTCCTATGTTAAAAATTCATCTCGGCTGAAGCTTTATGAAGAAGGTGTCTCGGTAGCAGCAGATGCTGTAAGCAGACAAACTCTTTAACAATAATGCTCCCAACAAAGCCTCCCTCTGTTAGCCTGCCACTGAAAACACTGGTGCTACAAAGGCTCTGCTTTATGGAAATTTAAATATAGTCATGCCAAGAGCAGATTCGGGGCTGTGATTAACTAGACCCTTTTCTCCCAGACACTGGCTGCAAGACAGTACATCACAGAGAACATGCTACTCATGCCTCAGAACTGTTTTGCCATCTGAAGCCTCCCTTGCAGTCTACACAAGCTACATAAGCTGTGCTGGGCTTTTGGTTACTGTTGTTTTTGCTGTGGTGAGATGAAATCCATGCTTGTCCCCTATCTCCCACTTCTTGGGAAACAGATTTCCCAGCAATGATAAACACTGATGTCCAAAACACAATCTCATTATCTTGTTTCTGTTGACTGATTCACAGATTCTTTGACCAGAAAGAAAAAAAACTTTGATCAACAAGTATAATCTCATAATTCAATTTGCTCTGTGACACAGCACAACATTGCTAAGAGCACAGTCACACTCCAAGATAAGCGAGACGTCCTTACAGAAAGATGGCAACGAACAGCTTTCTCT
Source organism: Thryothorus ludovicianus (assembly GCA_013397245.1). Taxonomy (NCBI): domain Eukaryota; kingdom Metazoa; phylum Chordata; class Aves; order Passeriformes; family Certhiidae; genus Thryothorus; species Thryothorus ludovicianus. Next base: position 1,115,912 of record VZTB01014216.1, on the reverse strand, counting down.
TCTATTAAGGGCCAGACCAGCAGAAAGGATCCTGAACTTGGAGGATTATTATATATACTAGAGGTATCAGACCTTTGGAAGAGGTCTTCAAAAACAGATTTATAAACATGTCTCATGTTTCAAGGTATGATCATTCCTGTGCCAGAAAATAATAGGGTAACCTTGTGAGGCACCTGATTTATACATGTCCACATTTTAATCTTTTTACAAGATAAAACTTTATGAGGAATTATAGGATGAAGTTTGGAATCCGTAATGCTTACAGCTTGATTTTTTTGTTTATGTTTTTTTAGCTTGGTGTGTGTGTTTGTTTGTTTATTGTGGTGTGGAGGTTTTGCTTGTTTAAATTGAAGAGTAAAAACGTCTTAAGAAAAGCTATCCTCTCCTGACTGGAGAGAAGTGTGCTGAAGGATTTCAGAAAAAGTTCAGTGTCAGAGCCCCCATCCTGCTCACCACTGCCTGTTTAGATTTGCAAGAGTATAGTGCTCCTACATATCACAGATTATCACATGCTCAAGTCAATAAACACAAAGCCAGATATATTCAAAGGCTTAACTGATCAAGGAAGCACAAATCATAACACTGACATTATAAGTGATCTCTCTGAGAATGACATTAGAGCTCCAGTCATGTAACAATCACTATAAATGGACAAATTCCTTTCATGCTTGAGCATTACTTTAGAAGCACAGTAAAATTAAACAGATCATCTCCTGACAAACAAGCAAAATAATAGCAAACCAAAAATGCACAATTAAAGACACTGTCAAAAGACAATGATCCAACATACACAAAAATGCTCAATCTCTTGTTCAGTTTTTAAAGACTGATTGTCAGTTTCTCAATAGTAGCAGAATTAAGGACACTGACTAACAAACCTTGACTCAAACTCAGCTGACACTGTAACAGATTTACAGTGACAGAATTACAGTTTTCACTTTGGACATAGGAAAAAAATGCAAAACGGTGCAGTAAAAACAAAAGCCAAGGAAGCATATGTACCTAAGAGCAGTGGAAATTTTAAAATTTATTTATATAGGGATAATTTGAGTTAAGCAATTCATCTTAGTGCTACAAAAGTAGGTTCTTCAAATTAGGGGTAAGCAGAAGAGAGTGATTCTATTAAATAATAGTCCTCTACAAACAACTGCAATCCAAATGCTAGAAAGAGTCTTGTCCTCATTATGTGACATCTCTCAAGTTAGGTAAACATGGGGCAGTAGAAGGAGTGACAGAGTACATACCAATAGTGACATTTTCTACTTTGTGAACATCCACTCTTCTCAATTCAACAGCCAGCATGGGCATATGTTAGCCCTAGCAATGAATAAGATGCAGTCAGTCATGGTCTGACTGAGCTTAGGGAGTATGACCAAGCCTGTTGTTTTTTAATTTATGGAAAGGCTTATTTCATAAAACCCACAAAATATCAGAGGGGAAAAGCAATAGTGGCACTTTTGGACAGAGACATGGAAGCAGCCATTTTTGGCTAGCAAAAGAGATGGAGAGAGACAGAACTGACTGAAAATGGTCAAACCAATCATTTATGTTACAAAGGGTGCAGTCCTGAGCAGCCAACAGAGCAGTGGCTGCCCCCACAGCCAGGCTGCCCACTGGTCCCACTGTTCTGTTTTCTCACTATCATTGCAACCCAAAAAATCTGGATTTCAGTATCCTCAAAAAAACTGCACTACATCCATTTACTACCTAAACTCTGGCTAGAGTGTAGTTTTGAATTCCATTTTAGATAAAAACAAATCTTTTGTTGAGGTGCTTCTGCAGCTGAAGTTTGCACATTCATGCAAGACCAGACTATATCACCTAGCTCAGCAAGAAAACTTTAGAAATATTCACAGGCCACCAGTGGCTATAGAAGGGCCCTAAATCACTTCAAATCTGCCTGGTAGGCTCAGAACACAATTCATTCTTAAGACAAATTTTTGGGTAGCATAAAATTGCCGATACATCATTTTTAGGAAAGCTGTGTAGCAAAAACCATCCTATCTTCTTTGAAAAAAAAACTTAATATACAATAACCAACATGAGAAAAACTTCAAAATAGATAAATTTAGAGAAAAAGGACTTTAAATAAAGAACTGGAGAAAATACTGAGTGCAAGATACACTTGGAGTATAAAATGGTCATCAAACACAAGCAATAAACTTGAAGGAAATTAGTAAGAACTATTAATAGAATAAATACATGTATCTACTCAAATTAGGACTCAAACAGTTTGGTATACCCAAGGGAAAGTATCTTTATCTAACACTTTCTTCTAATGACAAAGTTAAAAGTGAAAATGTATGCCTGAAGTTCCAGTTTCCAGTACTGTATTCCCTGAGGGCCTCAGCTCTTTAGAACAAAGGAGAAGTATCCAAATCAAAGAGCAGGAGGTCATGGAGCAGGGTGCAGGCTGCAGAGCTCCCTCTCCCTACTTGGCCAACAGCAAACCTTCTTCCAAGCAGGTTCAGTAAGAGTTCAGATCCCACCAACATAAACAGTGAGATTCAAGGAAACCTGGGGGTGAAAGGGATGCTTGGTTTACAAATGCAGGAAATGTCTCATCTACTGCTCTCACAACAGACAATTTTAATTACCGCATTTAAAAATTGAACATTTTTAGCAGCACTTTCAGGATCATGTGAGCATTTCTGACAGCCAGAATGAGTTTAAAAAACCATAGCACTATATTTAGCTTTAAAAATCAACACTTTCATAAATATTCCCAAACCAATTAGCTTGTGTTACAAAGTTGTTTACCTTCACCTAGAACAAATGCAATACCTGACATTGCATACAGAAAACCACATAACCCATGGAACACAAACATAAAGGCCCCTTGTTGTTCAGTAATAATGTGACCAAGCACAGGTTAAAATAGGATAATCCTATCTGAACCAAAGTTATACATATCTTGCTGTAATACCCAGCAGTAACATTCTATGCTGTTTTCAAGTTCTGGCCAACTAGGCATGACTTTTTAGGCCCAAAAGGCTTCTCTGTGGCTCACTTGGTCTGTTGGGACAAAACACAAGTTGTGTGTTCCTAAAATAGCTAAGAAACTTCATTCAACCACAATAAACACTGCCCTTCATTATGATACTGGCCAGCCTCAGTTTGCACAAAAGAAGAATGCAGCACACCACAAGCTTTCAAAACATTTCAGACTGAAAATCAGTATCTCTCTTCCTCCATTTAGCCCTAAATCCACAATGGGCCTAATTGAAGATATGGCACTAAAGCACTTCACTAAGGAAACATTTATCTTATCATTATTGCTTTCTATGTGCAGAGTCAGGTTATCCCTAGGCCAGGGAACAATCTGGCAAGTGAAATACATAACAAGCTTCCAGCAAGAGAGACCTGTACTATAACTGTAGCAGTAACACCTCCGTGTAGGAGAAAACTTTTGTAACTGAGAAATCTTGGTCTGGACTGGGACAGAATTAATTTTCTTCCTAGTACCTGGCACAGTGCTATGTCTGGGATTTAGTGAGAGAATAATGTTAATAAACTACTGATATTTTGGTTGTCTGAGTAGTGCTAGCCCCAAGCCAAGGACTTCTCAGTTTCCCATGCTGTGCCAGAGAGGGGGTGCACCAGAAGCCTTGAGGGAGCACAGCTGGGACAGGGGATACTCCACAGGACATGAACTGGGGGGGTTGGCTGGGCCAGAGGACAATCTGTGGTCAGATTGCTCAACCAGTGGTCAGTGAGTAACTGTGCCAGGCATCACTTGGTTTTTTTGGGTGTTATTCACAATCATTCAAGGATTAGGTATGAAGTTGGTGTCAACATCTGCGTTTCATTTACTTGGCTAATTTTTCATTACCAAGATAATAACAGACTAATTTCCAATCTTCCAGTCCACACAGCTTTATATAACATCCTAAATCACTTCCTGAAATATATGCAAGAATGGTTTAGCATTGAAAAAAGCACAACAATGCCTAAAAAAAATTCCAGATTAATTTTTTAACATAGCTTTCCTTTTTTTCTTCTAAATAAGCATAATAAGATATAATTCACACCGTATTGCTAACATCAATACATCAAGGGTGGAAACTAACGCAAAGGAGGCTAACAAAATGCTGCTAAACTAAAGGAAAAGTATTAATGTTTGTTACTGTGTATTTCTTATTTTTCCAGTGGTCTGCTTGATTGAAATCACTGTGCCATAGAACGTGGGAAGTATTTCTAAACAGCGTACAATACTTCCATTCCACTTACTGATTAAACTACATCATCCTCTCAACTATTCAGAATGAAATTAATTTGAAATGGGTAATTGATGCAATTGTGTCGCATCTACAAATGCAATTAATCACTTGCTAAAGATGATTTTTAGGCAGTCAACTATCACAAAAATAAGAATCACACAGCCTCTTTCAATCTTGTCAATTGAAATGTATTCAACGGGACTGGTAAAAGATATTTTTCAACATAAGAAGAGCTGTATGTCTTCAGATATTTTTAATAACATCCAAGTGGATTCATGTTTAATTAGCACAGCACAAAGAAAAGCTATAATATAGTACAGCTTTTAGCAATTACATGACAGTTTCAGGAACCACAACAGCAATATTTTCCCCCTCAACTACCAAGGGATTTCTTGAATATTGTAGTGAGTTGTGATGTTTGCATTTAAAAGGTTATTTTAAACCCAGGGCACAAATGGACACTCTCCTGAGAATCAGTCTGGGATAAGAAATTATTGCCCCAAATTGTTTGTTAACAACTCTCTGCTGAGGGTCATCATCACTGCACTGGTGGATTACATCCTCTCAGTGCAGTGCAAACACTGAGCTGCCTGAAACCCCCGTCCCCAGCACATCCAAGTGCTCCGGCTGAGCTGGCACTGAAGCGGATTCGGAGCAACTGTATCACATGTGCAGTCCAAGGGAAGTGCTCAGTATCTTTAGGAAAAGTGGAACAGGAACATCACTCACACAGACACACATTTTCAAAGTCATTGCTTATGCTTTAGCTCAGTGGCCAACAAATTCAGTCAGAATAACATGAGGGCAAATTCTCAGCAGCAAACAGGATGTGCTGAGCCCACGACACCAGGGAAGGGTACCCAGCTCCTGGGTTAAACGTGGGAGGCAACCTCGTCTACATCTTCCCAGTTACTACTGGCCCCGAGCCAGCAGACACCTTGGAGTCCCTGCCTTCTACATCAGGAATATAAACACAGCTCCCAGGGAGCACCAGAATCAGCAGGAACCAAAACCAGGGGAGCTCCAGTTCTTCAGGGACTCAAGCTACACCAGCCAGGTTTCCTCCTCTGCACTCCCACTGAGCTCTTCTGGACACGTTCAACTTCTGCATGTAAAACACACCTTGCCAAGGTCAACCTTCCAAATGCTCTCCCTGACTCTTCCTGCTATACCCATTCCCAGTTTGTTTCATCGTAACCATTCAAAAATCTAGCTGAGGAGCATTCTCTGCTTGGAAAAAGCAACGCTCTGTTTCTTATGATCCTACACAAACAGTAAATTCTTTATCATCAAGAGTACCAAGGATTACTTTAGGCCTGTGGATCAAGATTGTTACATATGATTTTGGCAAGGGAACTCCAAGAATCCTCATATGAAAAGCTTCTCTATCACTGAGAAAAAGATTTCACTAGTTATAACAGTACTGCAAAGATCACATCTTCCTTGGCAGTTGTTTTGCATGGGTGAAGGGAAAGAAGAGGTGCAGCTGGAGTGCCTAAATACTTCAATTTGTGATGGGCAGAGAGAAAAAGAAAAACACAAAAAATACCTCAGTTAAACATCTATTTCCTAAAAGTAGCTTTCCTACACATAAAACTCTGGACTTAGGCCCAACATTTTTAACAATTTCTAAGCTGAGGTGTGAGCAATGCCTTTTCCAAAACAGCAGAAAGCTGCTTTTGAAAGCATTGATGGTATATTGATAAATATTAGGATTTGGCACCTCTACTGGCCAAGAACCAACTCTTAAAGTAAATGGAAATGTTCCAGTAAGGGTGGAAAAAAAGCTCCAAACCAAACAACCCACACACCAACACCAACCAAAATATTACTGGAAACATAAGTAATACAGTATATGTTCACAACTTTTAGGAGCTGTCAATATTGCAGTAATTATCCAAAGGATGTAGTTAACTGGCCAGCCATATGATCACTGGCACCTTTGAAAAAGAGGATATGTTTATTAGCTCTCTCCCCATCCATCATGCTGGTTTTAATTGCCTATGAGCTCTCTGTCTGTACTGCAAGCCGACAGAGGCACTACAGAGCAATATCAGGAGGACTTTCTGCCTGAGTTTGTAGCATTTGCATCTCAGCAAGATTATTAATTAGAACTAAGCCATGCTTTAGAGCACTTGAAATATTTTGGCTGACCTGCTATCTGCAAGGACATTAATATTTTTATTTTATTTACCTTGAAGTGTTTTTATTATACTTTCATATTTTAAGGACTGTTGCTAAATTTACTGTTCAGAAATACATGGGTGGCCTCTTATTTATAAGGAATATTTAACAGTGGTATCAACTGTGCAAGGCAGCAAAGAAGCAGGTGTTCCCAAGCTAAAATTCGTGATTTTTTTCTGTATCTTTCATTTGGAGACAAAAATATATGTTTAAAAAAGATGCATAAACTTTGGACATCTGAGTTACTATATAAATTATTTGTAAGCAATTATTCCCATGGCAACAAGCATCATTTAAAAGTGCACTATCATTAGCTCCACAAATGCACACTAATCCCTTCTGTTGGTTGGAAACTGCCACTGAGCAATTAATATTGCAAGAAAAGGGAAAGAAATAAATGTTTCCACAAGAAAATCTACCAAATTTTCTCAGACCAAGAGAACACCAGCATGACCTTTCCTGGCTTGACTCCTCCCAAGATCTTTAATGGACAAAACATTTTACAAGAGATTTGCAAACTACAAAGCTGCATTTTGACTAATTTCTTCTTTGTTTAGAGAGGAACTGCTTGTATTCTTTTTTGAAGAAAAGAAAAAAGTCTCCTAACCCACTATGCATTACATCAGGATAACTTCTTCATAAAAGCAGTACTTAAAGGACAGCTAAATCTTATCTAGACAGTATTATGCATGATGCTGCATCCCTACTTCTCCCACAAATAAAATGTGAATTTTATTCTCACCACATAGAGATACTAATTCTGAACACTCAAAAAAAAAAATCCCACAAACCTAAAGCACAATAAAGAAAACTTTACAAGTGTAATTGCACTACTGAATCAAAACTTTCTGCTTTTGTTACAACAATATGCCCTCAATATTATCTGAAAGCCTTCTAAAAATGTGTATTATCTAAGAGCTCAATGTACAAGTGATACTTGAACCTGCACCTCTATTCTTTGCAATAAATTCTTAACAGACTTCACTTGTTCTTTTATCAAAATTAAAAATACACGTGTCTTCACCACCACCAATGACAGTGAGAGTGAACAACAAGGATTTCCAAAATTCAAAAATAAAATTCATTTTCAAAGTTAAAATGGGTTTTCATTAAAGACTGCATTTGATATTTTGCTGCTGATTCCCTTTACGAATGGCACGTATAATGAGATGCCTTAAACAAGCTAGGTTGGTGAGCAGGAATCCATAGATCCATTGATTCTGTAACCACACTGTTACCATCAGCTGACCAAGCACCACTGCCAGCCTGTGAGAGCCAGTGTTGAGCTTTGACTTGGATCAGAAATTTCCACTCATTGCTTTGGAACAGTAACATCAGGAAGGTGCTGCAATGGTACAAGAATACTTTTGCTCTTACTTCAGCAGTCACAGCTGTATCGACAACCAACACCAGAAGAAACTATGAAAAAGACTGCCCCATCTTCTCAGCCATGCCTTTTAGTAACACCCCACTCACTGGGGACAGCCTGACATGGTCCCTGCACCAGTAATCCCTGGGTCACACACTCAAAGACAGGGCAATCCAGTCCCCACCTGGCCACCTCTCCTCCCAGGACACGGAGCTGTGCCACAGAACACAAGGCCTGGCTGGGGCACGGCCCTGCTCCCGCTGATCTGCCTTTGCCCTGTGCATTTTGCATTACTGTTACAGTGTATTATGTTAAGTTTTCCTCTGAGTGCAATGTATGTTAGTAATTGCTAGTTACGTTACTACTATTCCTCATATGGGATTATCATAGTGGAGCAACAGCACTGATTAATCAATTAGCATGGATTCATTAGAGATGAGCGATAGGGCAATGTAATTGTGTTTACTGAACAATGGATGACAGTGTGCTTAAAGCCCAGGATTTCTAATAATGATATATACATAACATTATGAATATTTAGAGCACCCTCACTGCAAAGCTAGAGAGACAACAATCAGGATGTGATTCTGTGTGCAAGTAATGCTGGAGGCTCAAGAATGCATAGATGAGAGAGCCACAAGACAGATGGCACAGTTAGATGACTTTTTTTAGCTTTGACTAAATCTTTGTAGAACAGCTACAGCATTTCCTGTACTCCAGAATGCACAGGCATGTCTACACAAAACAGTGGCCAACAGTGTAAACAGTCAAAGCCCCAGGTGTCTCAGAAACATCAACCATGTCAAGCAAAAGAACATGAAAAAACTCAGAGCCCACTCTTATGAAATAACCAGAAGCATACAAGGGTAACTTAAAACTTTTTCTCCAGCTGACTGAGGTGTACACGCCTTGCTGTCCCCTTATCAATGGCTGAACACTAAGCTTACAACAGCCATTAAAGATCATGAGCTCCCAGACACATCTCTCAATATGTGATCAGTGCCCTTTAGGTCCTAATGCAATAGTCACAGACCCTTCTTCTGTCTAATGGTGGTTCACAGACTCACCAGCAATTCACATGGATATCAAGAGATGAGACAATGATTAATTTCTTGAAAATATGGTGCAAAGAAGAGATATTGAAATATAGCTTCTGCTGCATTCTGCCTGAAAAGAAAAACACTAAGAAGGAATATAAAATGTTACAGGGGAAATACTTTGCAAAAAGGTTAAAGTAGAAAACATGTTCTCTATTATACTCCAGGAAATCAGAAATCTTCACGTAAGTCCAATACCTGGGCCCCATGAGAGAGCTAATCTACAGCATGACAAGGACCTGAATGCTCTCAGAGATCACTCAGTCAGTATTTTCCCAAGATGCTTCCACAATGTCCCAGGGAACCAGTCTGTGATTAACATAGAGCTTCCTCAGCTTGGAATGCAGCCCTTGAATACAAGGTACTAAGAATTACATTGCCTCTTTAGATCAAAGGCACTTTCATTCCTGCAGGGAGTTAAGTATTCTTCCTTAACTTTGTGAGCTGCAAATTTATTTACTTTGCAAAAGATTCCTCCAGTTGAAGCAACTTACTGAATCAGTGGCTAACAGTATACTGTCCTGCAGACATCTTTATATTTAACCATTTGCTCCATATGCTTAGAGATGCTGAAGTCTCAAAAGAAACTTTTTAAATTTATACGTACATGTATAAAAATACACCTCTGTGTGTGTGTGTGTATGTGCATGTGTGAATGCAATAGTTGCAGATTGTCCATCAACCCAGGACACCCAGGACAACCCAGATGAAGTTCTGCCAAAAATCTTATCTGGTCACAAAGATAATATGGAGGTCTCACAATATATCTCAGTACAGGAAGGAATTATCTTTTAAAATTCTCTCCTTGGCTCTGGGCATTCTACAAACCACAATGCCCATCTTCATTGTCAACAAAACCTCCCCAACACTGTGGCAAGGAAAATACATGATGGCCTAAGGAAAACAGAACACAAATTCATCTTGACAGGCAAGCCCTAGACTACTCCTAAATTTCTCTGTTGCTACACTTTAAACCAAATTTTAAAAAGAATTGGTCAGAGAAGAAAAACAAGCCATCTATTTTGAAGATTTTTGTAAGAGACCATGAGAACATCTTTACCTACAGAACACCAAACCTGTAAAAAAGGGTTAAAATATTGTCTGACTCTCTTCAAAGAGCTGAGTTGCTTGCATCCAAATGGGAGAAAACACACTGTCCTACATAAACCCCTTGATCTCAATCCCAATTCTCAATGGAAATTAAGGCAACTGTGTAGCATTTTAATTCTGCTGAACTGTATACAAAACCTTGTTTTAGGATCTGAAAGTACAGGCACAGTGTTATCCTGAATTTATGAGTGAATATTATTAATAAACCTGAGTTGACTCTTGTGAGCCAAGACATTACTATCACTGGCTTATCTTAAACCTAGCAGGCAATTTAGACTAGAGAGAGACCACCTGAGAGTATACTGTTATTCCCAATAAATCCTTATGAAGCATAATGGTATTTTCAATCTCTCCTAGGGTTTTTAAAAGTCAGAATAAAATAACCTTTCATAAAATGATCTAGTTCCATGTTAATTATTAACTACATATTGAAATAACAGCACTGGTTAGTAAATAACTTGACAGCACTAAAAATTGCAGAGTAAAAAGACAGGATTTATCATACAATTGAAAGGAAGCTGGGTGAAGAAAATATCTTGAGCAAAGATATATCAGCTGGGAATGAAACAGAACAGCAATTATAAGACCTTACAGATTAATTAAGCTCAGGATATTTTAATGAGCACAGTTGTATCTACTAATCAGATTATGATGAGGACTCTCAAAACCACTTTTTTTATTATTTGAAGAGAATAAGCAAACAAAGTCCCCTGAGTAACTCTAATTTCACACTACAAAGTTATTATCATCAGAAACAGCTTTTTTAAGGTTACAGGTGGACTCAATTGTACTAGAGTTGTTGACTAACAGCAGCATCTCTCATTGCAAAAACAAAGGTCAGAGAAGACATTGCTGTTGTTCAGGTGAGCACAACAGGTGACATGGACAAATGAGCAACTCTCCAAAACACAAAGCAGCAGAAGATACCAACTGTCCTGTTTCTTGCATGTGGCTCCTGGATAAACACACTGTTTCATCAATTCAGTGCCTGTTTCCTTGCTTTTGAGAAAAATACAAGGAAGGTATACAAACAGAAGTGTTGGTAACAAAATGGCCTTTCAGCAAAACTCCCAATTTTTGCCTATTCCTATTTTAAAACAGTTAAATTTTAATTCTATCAGTGATTTCCTAGAAACAAAATGTCACAGAGACAAATTTAGTACACAAGTGTTTGCCATGAAGTGGAAGGAAATAGCTATAACCTGTCTCCTTGCATGCCTTTGTGAAGCTCTACCATTTCCTAACCTCCCCACACAAGATGCTCAAGCTGGTTTCAGATACACAGAGAAACTACACACTGAGACAAAAAAATTCCCTTGTTCCCAGCTCCTCAGAACTTGGAAACCAAAAGTATGGCACCGAATAGCAGAATAAATCAAGTCTGGCTACCTGAGAGGGCCGAGGTCAGCTAAGACAAAGTGAGGAATGTGACAGATGCACGAGTGACAAGGTTCAGTACATCTCAGCTCTTTATGAGGCATTTCAGCTAAGGCAAGTGAAGCCAGATTGATTTAAACATGAGTATTTCCTTAACTTACAGTTCCCTTAATTTTAAGAAATGTGTTGACAGAAAATTTGAGTGGCCTGAAAAGTTAGCAAAGTTTTTATACATGTGAATTATTTAAGCTTTAAAACTTCAGTACAATATGCTTAGATACAAAGCACAGTACAGTTTTATATATCAGTGAAATGTTTCAAATGGTATTACTTATGAAGAAATTCAATGTTACTTATCCAGGTCAGATGGTAATTAAAAATACTTCAAAACCAGAAATGCAGGGAGACTGGCAGCATGCTGGAGGTATGGGTGTGGGTTCTGGTTTATGGATTTTTTTTTATTTGTCTCACTCCTACTACCTATGCCAAGTTCATCAAAATGTACTATTTAGAAAAACAAATTTAAAAGCATTTTATACAGTCAAATTTCTCCTGCTATCACACAGAAAAGCAAAGTTTTTTTTCTGAAGATTTTATAATTGCTTTATAATAACCCAAAGCACTGTAAGCTACAAGAGTTTGCTTGCATCTTTCTGATATTGAGCACTACTGATCTGCATATTTAATGGCTCCACATCACTGTAATGCATTCTGGGTACTCACAAGTAAAGACATTACCTTTTCTTGTAGAAAAAAAAAGGTAGAAAGAAATAGCTTCAATGAGTTACTTTGTGAAGGAAAGAACAAGGTAGACTTCCTAAAGAAAAGCCTCTCATTCAGAGATGAACTTTACCAAATTCAAAAGCAACCAAAGGAAGCATTCACTGCTTTCTTCTGAAAATGAGCTTAATAGTCCAGGAGCTGATACATCCTGCAGGCAAGAGCAATACATCTTGGACAAAAGTTGCCCCCAGTAGAAAAGAGGATCATGGAGGGAATGGCATTTTTTTCAAGTATCTGTGCATAATCTCATGCAGGGCTTTAAATTTCAACCAAAAAAAAGGACTGTGAATTAGGCTTAATATTTTAATAGAAACTACTGGATACATGAAACAAAACACTGAAATAGCAGCGTAATACTGATCTGTGTTGCTAAACTGATGTACTGATGCATTTAAAGCTACTCAGAGCTTCTGCAATTTACATTCACTCCTGTACAATGGTAATGAAGTGATCAAGCCTGGAGATCACAAATACAGGGGCCTGGGGAGCTGAACTCCAGCTCAGAAACTAGTCTGAACAGTTTCCTCAAGCGTGAACTGACTACAGCACCGTGTCGTGAGCACAGAAGGAGTCCAGGTTCTAAGAGGACAGAGATAAGGCTTTCTATTTGCTTTATCCTCTCCCAGCAAATAACCCTTTCCTGTTTAAATGGCTACAAATTTCAATAGAGACAAGTTCAGTCAGTGAACATTCACTGGAACTTAAAACAGGAACCCAACCAGAACACTTTCAGGTATAATTACACCTGATCTGGACCAAAAATTAATTTGTTTCCTTTGTGCAAGTATCCCCATGGCTGTACCCAATTCCAACAGCTTGATAGGAACCATCAAGCCTGGAAAACACAAATAGAAGGACTGAGGGAGCTGAGCACAAACTGAAATAAAGTTTGAACAGTTTATTTTTGTTTGGTTTGTTTTCCTTAAGTCTGAATGGTCTTACATACTGGTAACAATTAAACAGGAACTGCTTAGCATATGAAAGTAAATATTATTTCTGTTGTTATGGCTATTTGGACATCTGATAGCCTCAGGCAACCCAAAGGGGCCCCAACAACAACAGCTTAGCTTAAAAGTCCAAGGGCAGATACTTTTGAAGTGAGAGATGACACAGAAACAGCAGTAAACCTTGAAGACAGAAAGAACCTGAACATTTCAGAGTAAATTCTATTCATCCTCACAATTCTCTTGAAGGCAAAATAGGCACAACGATGCAGAATGCCAAAAAACCTAAGGACAAAATGCTCTCCCCACAAATTCCTCCTGTATGGCAACAGGAAAGGCTACCAGCATTTCAGAGGGGTGCAGCAAACAGTGCTGGGGAGTGATTCTTAAAGTTGTTAATATTTTGTGACCTAGTTAACTTTTATTGTCTGGCAAATATGATGGAGAACCTCTGTCAAAGAAAACATTAGCAGGGTCTAGTAAGAGGATCCTTTGATTCTTTGGCATCAAGGCTGAACAGGCATAGAAGTTTTAGATAAGAGTGTGTGAAGACTACTGCTCATGAGCCTGTTCAAACTAGTGGAAAAGACAAGACGGAATTTCCAGTTCTGCAAACAGATTGATTTTTAAAGACTTACAGCACAATTCAGGACACAGATAAGGTACAGTCTGGAAAATAAATGCTGGGCTCTAGATGCAAGTAGTTCCAAAGTGGAAGCTCACAGTTGTGTCTCCCAGATCTTTACCTGTATCCCCCACCGCTGACGATACTGAACGGCGCGGGAGAAACAAAATGGCAACTCCCTTTCTAAAGGAAAGGGGAACATGAGCCACTCCTGCACAGGTAAGACTGTTGGGAAGGACCTCACCCTGTCCCTTTGGAGAATCACACTTGTGCAGTTGCTACTTCTCACCAGTAAAGAGAGGCGCATAAATGTGGATAAAAGGCTTCCATAGGGATATAAAAGATGTTACATATTATGTGATTTTCAAAGCTGGTCATGGGACAAGGACTTGTCAATTCCCCTTTAAATCACAGAATAATAGTAACTGTGCACCCAAGAATTGCAACAGTAAGAGTATATTTGCTACTGGTATTTTTTATTTTATTGCTGCAGACAATGACTTCAATTTGTGGTCAACAGACCTCAAAATTCCTTGACTACTTTTAGAACATCATAAAAAAAAACAGTGAAGATCTAGCATAAGATATATCTTCACTGGAAAGTTTTTGGGAGTCAACAAACCAAAAAAAGTAAAGTTATAAGCCATACTTCAGATTATAAATTGGTTGGCATTTCTGACATCGACAAAGGCAATAACTTTCTTGGGTGGGTTTTTTTTAGTGAAGGGACAGAAAATTCCTGGCTTTTTTTTTTCAGAGATAAAACTGAAATGTATCAAGGACTACTGTTGGTTTTTCTCCTGGATTCACTTCTGATTTATTTATAGCAGGGCTTTCCACCTTTACCTGCAAATGTCACAACTGAGCTTGTGACTTTTATATAGTTTCTTGGTTTAATAACTATGGCAGGTACAGCACACGTTCTGCCTCTGCCCCTCTCCAAAAATAAACAAAACCTAATCACGTCTAAAAACTAGTTTATATCTCACTGTTCATAGCAAATAGAAAGAGTTGGGCACAGATAACCTAATTTTCACCTGTTTCTGCTTACTGCATACACACTAACTCAATTTAGATTGATCTGCTAATGTTTGCAGACTTACTACAGTGGCACAAGGGTACTACATCCATTCAGCTTATTCTTAAAAAAGACAAACCAAGATGAAATGTTGTTCATACTCTTTTTTAATTTTATTTTAGCTCTTTGTTTATCTCTTCACTTCAAAGTGCTTCCAATATGAGGCACAGTTTCAGTGTGACAACTTTGTAAAATTAAAATAGAAAAAATGTGCCAGCATCAATCTGCTTTACATTGGAAAGCACAACAGCCTTGAGACAGAAATGACGACTTGTGAGAGTAAGCTATAATGAACCCAGAAGTGCTATCTGCAGTACGAAAAATATATTAGACTGGAGGCTGAACACTCCTGAAATAATTTGTCTTCCTCAATAGGAGTCTCCTATTCCCCAGTTGCAGTGTACAGCCAAGTCTGACTCCAAAAGCAAGGGAAAACTATCAATATGAATCCCCAACAATTCTGTTGGCTATCATTTCTTATTTGACTTGGAGCTACTTAAAGCCCAAATTAAAAAAAAAACAAAACAGCCCAGAATAAAGCTGTATCTGCAAGGGACATCCCCCTTGTGATCCCACCTGTGAGTGGCTGGGCAGGAAGGCAGGAACCCAGCTGGCAGCAGGAAGCCCACAGGGCGATCCCACGGAGCCAGGGCAGTATCCAGGCAGGGCGGGGGGAGCTGAGGCTGGGCAGCAGCCGCACAGACAGCGAGGTGACAACGGGGCTGAGCCAGCCTGTCTGCCCCAACCCCGGGCCTCTGCAGCAGCAGGGCAGGGGAAACAGCCCTGCACACAGGAGCACACCAAACCTGCCCGCTCCATCCCCAGCTCCCCAGTTCAAACAGGCACAAGGCCATGGCAGGGCAAGCACATCAGTAAATGTGGTCCCTGTTAAGAGGGAGGCTACAGAGGTCAAGGGGCTGATCCCGAGAGTACCAGTCAGGATCTGTGGCAGGTGCACCCAGGCACCCGGGCCCTTCTCAAATTTCAGTGTTGCTAGAAAATAAGTTTTACTCTCTAGTGAGCTGTATTGTCAGACTCCTTTGCACAGACATCCTTTCAGTACCTGTGAGCTGAAATATATTGATCTAGTTCCTATTCTTTACACAACAATGTAGCTGAGCCGCAAATTCAGCTCTCAAAACACATCCTTGGCAAAGGGCATCACATGAATATATATGCGACATATGCATGTACAGAATTAGTGGGTAGCATTACTTTATATTGCTTTCCCAAAGACATGCTCTCATGCTAAAAGGAGCTTCCAGTAGGCTCTCCCAATAGGCAAAGACATTTTTCGGTCTTCTGCTTGAAAATTACTTTGTTTTCCTTAGAGAGCTGGTGAAAGCTATGAACTTGCTTTCCAACTTTAATGTGTACCTTTTAACTTAGCACCTGTTCATCAAAAGACTAGATTATTTTAACTACTTTAAAAGAAAAATAAAGCTGTTATAAATTGCATATATTACACCAAGGAGTATTTTCCCACTTGATTTTTGCTGTCCAGACTTGCCAACCAGTCCTGAATGTGCATGTTCAGCTGTTACAGAACAAAATACTACCAGCAACGGAAGAGAAAGCTAGACTTGAATTAATCTCACTTATTAAAAAAATAATAAACTATTTATGTGATAGTCAACATCATATATATGAATATAGAATGATGTGTAATAAATTCTAAATATTGAATGGTTTCAAGAAAATTTAAATCACTATAAACCTAGAACCTGCATGCTGCTCCTGACCTTAACAGGGAACCAACACATCAGACACTAGAGGTCTGATAAAAGTAATTTTAACAGAACTAACATCAATAATTTGATGTTTTAGGCACTTGTGTAGTATTATAAATACATGTAATTGGCAGCAGATTAATTTCCCAAAAGTCTTATAATCTTTTGGCATACTGCCAACATGGTTAAAAAAAACATTATTTTATTTATAAGTGCACACATCTGGTTCTAATGAACTAACTTTACCTGTAAATATCAGTGTTTGTGTAAGTGACAACATTAACACAATAAAGTTATCAATATGCCACTCAAAACACCCTTCTGAAAGTGACAACTGCACACAAAGTAGACAATGAAAGGCAGAAAGGCAGCAAATCACAGCCAGGCATTAAGAAATCATCAGGTTCAGTGTTTTGTAAACACAAGGGTAGCTTTGTTGTCATTAACATGGTAATCCCTGATCTAACAGTACTTCTGAAGTGCTTCAAAGAGAAAAAACATACACCACAAATTCTCGAGTGTACTAACCAGACCATCAATTTGACCATAGGACAGCATCCATCTCACACCATCCCGTTATCGATGGATGGACCTGCCTATGGACAGCAATCCAATCTCCCTTCTCTCCTGGATGATGGGATGGAACATTTGCCCAGGCCTAACAACAGCCAACCAGAGACAGAATGGTCTGAAGACTGAAGTGTGACTGACTTCTTTTACCCTAAATTAATTCTGCTATTCAGAAATTCACAGTACAATTAATAAATAATACAAATACTGTATATAAACTTCTCCAGCCCATTCTGTCTCTACTCCCCTGAATCTCCTTGGAAGGAACATAAGGACTCACAATAAAGAATTCTGCATTTTTTCCACAAGGAGCAAAACATTGTTTTGAGGTGTTCTCACTACTACACAGCAGACCACCTCAGTCACCAACATTTACCAGGTACTTTTTGTAGATTATTCTTCCTTCAGATATACAACATTACTGAATTCACTCTCTCAAATAAAAATCCCCAAACATCCAAGGCAGCTCATACTTCTCATGAAGGAAACGCAGACACATTTATACATCAGTCACACTGATCTCATAGCTGGTCTTTGTGTAACAAAATTTTCAACAATACTATTAATTAAAAATCCCCACAGCTTTGCAGAAGCACACAGCAAAATGGGATACTGAGGCAGCTATGGTGATGCTACACATATCGGAGGAAAACCTCTTGATATTCTTTTAAAACAAATATACAGTTAAGACTATACTCCTTGGCTGAAAAGAATACCACAACAGAAATGTCTGAGCAACAAACACATTTGTCTGTAAGAACTGTGATATTTCACAGCCTTGACTGATTTATTTATTTATTTTTAAGATTAAACATCCACATTTTGGCGACACCTTTTAAAATCAAATTGAAAGGGATATCATTCTACCTGGTGATAAAGATTTTTTTTTTATTTGTGACTTAAAATTCATTTAATCTGGTTTTGTCCCCCAGCCTCTCCTCCTTTTATCAAGCTTATAATTTCTCATAGAAGTGTTTTATAAAATTCCCCTTGGAATATGCCTCTTCTGCATATTCTGAAAGAGAATTCATTTGGACTTTTATGGAAAGTGTCAAAAAATGAGACAACAAAGACTAACTAGCCATTGCTCAGTAGTGCTCCTTGCAGAACTTACTTTACCCCAAAACAATGTATTTCCGTTTGATTCTCATCCTGCTGTTTGAAGGACAGAAAAATGCATGAAGATCATAAAAGAAAGGGAGGAGTGGGGCTGGAAGTGAACATCACATCTGAGGAACCTTCGCCGTATTCTTTGACAGAGGTGAGGCCAGGTGAAAAGAAGGGATTCCTTTTGTTTGTGTAAAGCTGACAGATGTACCATGAACTTGACTGTACTTTGTTATTCCAAGAGGCAGAGCAAAGAAAAAGGAGGAGGACACTTTATCTCCACAGGTGTTCAAACATGTAATCATCTCGGATGCACCCTGTTAGGTGAATGGAGCAAGCATGCTAAAAGAAACAGCAGCTCCTCATTACAGCTCCAAGTTCATATCACTCCAAGACAGCTGCTACAGAGACAACAGCACAAATACCAACACAGAGAGTAACTCTAAGATACCATGATAGGCTCTGAAAGATACCACCAGATGCTTCAGTGCAGTCACATTACATGGTATGGTTCAAATTCTCAAATATAAAGAAGGTAGTACAGCCTTCTTGGGACTGACACAAAAAGGAAGCTTCTCACTTGAATCTTAGAGAGGAGCTTGAGAACCCGTATTGAAACTTATATTAAATCAAGATAAATTAAAGGCAAAACTTTTTGTTACTAGTAGTTTAAAGCAGACAATTAATTAAAAAAAATAGCACAAGCCACTGCTCAATTTGTTCAGAAAAAAATCCCCAAATAATCTTATAGAAACAACTGTTCTATAAGATCTCTCTGAGGGGCATTATTTTTCCTCTTATGATACTGCTTGGAATGTGTAACACTTTGAACTGGCAAATATGATTCTTAGGATCTGAAAAATATCATAAGAACAACTGAGAGACCACAGGTATGTCCACCTTTGAATACCAGGCTGCCTCACAAAGTGCTAATTATTGTCCCTCATAGTACAGAGAAACAGTGGCAACAATTTGCTCTTGGATCCAAGTTTACACAATTATTTTACAGTCTAATCACTTCCTTCTAGCTGAAGATTTGCATATTTACTATATTGTTCATGTCCTAATTTTATTTATTTAAAGTTATTTCAGAGAAATGATACTGCTGACATTACAATAAAAGGTCACACTAGAGGCCAGAAGCAATCCTTGCAATTACTGACAAAAATCAAAAGTGGGATGTTTGTTCAAAATCCTGAAGCTCACTGACTCACCCTTACTATTTTAGTCTATATTCACACTGATCTGAGTTTATTATCCCCGACTCCAACATGTCAGAACACCTGCAACACAGTAAAAAGGACACAGTATACAGAAGCGCTAAAATATTCCTCCCTTCATTTCAGTTGTCAACGTCAGAAATTGTTTCATTGGCATGGAAGAAAATCAGGACTTGCTGCCATAAAAAAAATCCAATGGAATTGCAGGTTTCAAAGAGACCTATATTGTTATTATCACAGCACAAAAAACTGTAAATCCAGATTAGCTGAGACACCAGCTACACAGAAGAACAAATCTCCAGATTAAAGTGTCCAACAAGGTGGGTAATTTAGTGGTGAAGAGGCCTCACCTAACAAAATAAATTTCAAAAAAGAAATCCCATCTCTTTAGAGCGTGAATAACTTTCAACCCTGTAAGAGAAACAAAGCAACATATCTGACTTCTGCCAAAACACAAATATTAACCAAACAAGAGTAGAACTTCATACAACAATGCACTGGAAGAAAAATCCAAAACTAACGTAACAGCAACACTTGTTGTTAGTGTCTAGGTAAGTGTCAAAGATCTTTGCCATTATTCCTAGTTGTCCATTAGATTGCTACATTTATGGAAAAAGTTTCTTAGCAGCAAACATTTCAGTAGGACACTGACTGAGAACCCATTTTATTCTAGCTAAACGTTTCTAGAGCTCGACAGTAAATGATATGCATGAGCCATGTTGACTGTCATCTTCCACTTTTGACTGTCAGACATGGAAGTAAGTTGCTAATGTTTCATTCCAATTTCAGCACCATGAGCCTGTTGCATAAGCTGCCTGCTAAAAGCTGTTCCAGATGGAATGACAGTATTTTGTAGGACCCCAAAGATGTAACTATAGAGATGAATATGTGTCAACAGCATTGACAGCATAACCTTTTTTCTCTTTTTTTGTCAACAGTTCTTATTTCCACCCTTTAATTTTTCCACATTCCCTGTAAGACAGGCCACATAAGATAACAAAGAGTTTCAGACTCTCAGCCATCTTGGATCACCTACAATCTTACCTGACTGCACAAGGCAGAGGACAAGGGACGCAGGTGTATAAACAATAAGGTAGTTTCAAAATTATAGCCAAGGCGCAAAATTCATTTTAAAGAGGAAGCAAAATCCACTCTCCTACTAACATAAGAACAATGAAGAGCTTTGATGATTTTCATTAGAGATACTTTCTTTAATGAATAGTCAGTAAAATTCCAGTACTCCTCACATTGAAAACAACCTGTTAACAATGAGTAACAACTTCTACTGATTACACCATTTTTACTGATAATTTATATACTATATTAACATCACAGAACATTCATTACTAGCTCTTATTACAATAAATCACAAAAAGTCTACTTATCCTGCTGAAATAAAAAATATGTAAATTACACCCACTGCTCATTTTAAACAATACAGGTAAAACAATTCAATTTTTCTGACACACAGACTGTGCAAGGAACACAAAGAGCATTTCTCCACACATACACATATACTGCTTTGCACCCTCAAAAGAGGAAATTACCACAGGGCACTTCTGTCCTTTTTCAGATGAACAATTTAGTATTCTGACAAACATTTAATTTACAGTTTTTAGTTTTTCCTCTAAAATATGACATAATTTATTTTTGATACAGAATGCCACAGCATACGGTACAAGAAGGGGAAAAAAAAGGAGTGCAGGGCTGGAAGGCAGCAGAGAGAATTGAGAAGGAATGGCTTTTGTTATTTCGACAGCTCGCTGCATAGTTGGATTTATAATGTGTTCTTTAAGAGCAGCAGTTTTCATGGTGTAAGAGTGCCACACAGCTCTGGCTCCTGCAGTGCTCACACCAACAACTTCAAAACTAACTCACTGCAGATGTCCCTATGATCATCTAATCAGACATCAAAAGCAATATACTGACAAGCTCCTGCGCTGATTAGAAGTGTTCTATGTATGTTTCACAGCGTAAACAGACACACAGTAGTTGCTTTATAAATGGATTCACCCACATCAGAATTCCCTTTTAAAAAATTCCAACTGTTTGGAACTCCCCAGCTGAATGACAGAAAATCCTTTTAAATCTTCCCAGATCTTCTGTTCAGTTCCACATTGCAGTATTTCAAGAGCAAGAGTTAAATTATTAATAGGAAAACTTTTACCAGAAAAAAGTAAATGCCTTCCAGAATTTAAAAACCTTGCTATTCTGAATGACAGCCTGAAACCACACCACATCAGGGAGGCAGTCTTGCCTCTACCCTCTAATACACATGGTAATATCTAAAATCTGTTTCCAAATTTACTTTGATCTCTGATTATTATACACCAACAAGCATGGATTGAATGCATTACAAGTGCACCAGCACTGCTAGTTCCTGAAAAATACTGTGTTTCTTCCAATATCTGGTTTCCTTCTCAGAGTTCACTTCCTGCAATACTTAAAGAGCATCAGTAAGAAAGATGGGAACGACTTTTAGTTGGGATAGAACAATAGGTAATGGTTTTAAACTAAAAGAGGGTAGATTTAAACTAAAAAAAGAAAGGTATTTTTTTACAAAGTGAGTGACAAAGGACTGAAACAGGCTGCCTGGAGAGGTGGGAGATGTCCTGTCCCTGGAAACATTCAGGGTCAGGCTGGATGGGGCTCTGAGTAACCTGATCAAGCGGGAAATGTTCATGCTTATGGTAAGAGGGATGAAACCAGACAATCTTTAAGGGTCCCTTCAAACCCAAAGTGTTGTGTGATTCTACACATAACTATGGGAGAATTTCATAATGAAACTCTAACACATACAGAAGGACCAGAAAGTAAAACTATCTGACCTAGTCCAGTAAACATACTGGACAAAAGTTCTATCTTCTAAATCCAGACACAGAATACAACCCTCACGGCAGTGCAGTCTCTTAGCAGAAATCTGCTGAATCAAGTTAGGAACTCTATGGAATTATTCCACCACTGTGCCAAGAAAGACCTTCTCTGCCCTGACCTACTTTTAAATAGCATGATTACATGAACTAATATTTCTGGTTTCGCTTTTTACTGAAATACTCACACATTTTGTAAGTACTGCTCATAGCTGAATTTGTATCATATCTTTACGTTTATGTATGTATATACCATACAGAAAAGGAACAAATCATGAAGCTGCATGCTTACACATGTGGCCATTATGCTAATTTGCAGACTCCTAATCAGGAAGGCTAATACACCACAAGCACAATTAACAGCCAGAAGAACCAGAGGAGGTTTTGACCCTTTTTAACAACAGCTTGAAACATAAAAATGTTCTAATTATATATCAACCTTATTCAAAATTGCAAATTACATGTCCACAATGCATAAAATACAGCCAATTTCAAGTCATATCTAGGCAAAAATTGAAACTGTATTGAGCCACTGGAGCAGCTCTTCAATTGATCCAGCATCTCATTGTATCTTTAAATATGGATAAATACAATTTAACCTGCCAGTCCTATTGATTAACTCCAAGATAACCTACGTATTTGTCCAGAAAACATGTAACTATAAAAGAAAGTCATGCAGAAAATAGCACACAATAATAATCAGCAAGTTAACAAGAATTAATGTACAATTCTTATCAATTCAAATAGAATCACAGTCCTCTGTCTAAAACTCATGACAAATCAAGTCTTATGGTAGTAGAGGAAGTCTGTGCCTGGGCAAAAACAGAGACAAGCTCCAGAAACAGAAGTTCAGATGTTATAATTATACATTAAAAATTACTACCTGAATGAACTGGTCTGAGTAGAAGCAGCAAAACGTCTTCTGCTCCCTAACACAAAACCAACAGAGCCACACAGTTCAAGCTTTCTGCCTTTCTGTAACTCAAAGGCAGAGGGATCCAGTCAGGAACTGCTGAGTTGGTGAAGAAAGTATGAAACTGCAGCTCTGCTCACCAAACTGGGGACAAGTTTTGAGCAAGTATTAAGTGCCTCGAGAGCACTTGTTTCTTCTGAAAGGTTTCAACCACCTCAATCCCACTGCACGGCCTCAATCCAGAGGAGATCCCCAGCTGAAGTCCATGTGCCCATGGCTAAACCCACTTTGTGAGGCCAGGCCATTTGCAGTCAGAAAGCAGCTGGACCAGCCCTTGGCCTTTGCAATAGCAAAACTATGTGCACAGAACTTTCCAGAGAAGTAGAATCACAGAATTCTAGAATGGCTTGGGTTGGAAGGGGCCATAAAGATCACCTAATCCCAATGTCCCTGATACAGGCAGGGACACCTCCCACCAGACCAGGATGCTCAGAGCCCCATCCAACCTGGCCTTGAACACATCCAGGGATGGGCATCCACAGCTTCTCTGGGCAACCTGTGCCACCATCACACCACTCTCATCATAAAGAATTTCTTCCTCATATCTAACCTAAATATCCCCTCATAGTTTTCACCCATTATTACCTTGTCCTGTCACTACAGTTCCTGATGAAGAGTCCCTCTCTGGCTTCCTTGCAGGCCCCCTTCAGATACTGGAAGGTTCCTATGACATCTCCACACAACCTCCTCTTCTCCAAGCTGAACAGCCCCAGCTTTCTCAGCCTGTGTTCCCTGGGGAGGTGCTCTAGGCTCCTTGCCAACCCTCTCTGGACACACTCCAAGGTCCATGTCTTTCCTGCACCAGGGACCCCAGAGATGGATGCGACACTCCAGGGGGGTCTCACCAGAATGGAGCAGAGAGGCAGAATCCTCTCCCTTGACCTGCTGGTCCTGCTTTTTTTGCAGCTCAGGGGACAAGTGACTTTCTTGGCTGCAACTGCACATTGCTGGCTCATGTTGAGTTTTTCATCAGTCATCACCCCTCCCATCCTTCTTTGCAGGGCTGCTCTCAATCACTTCTCTGCCCAACCCACAGGTGTACTTGAGTACATTAAACTAATTCTGTATCCCTGAAGTCCTCTCTGGATACCCAGGGAAGAAAGTTTTCATTCTTGAAAGCCTGGCCAGGGCTCTGTGATCCTAACTAGGCAGAACAGCTAAAGTGGAGCTTTAATAAAATCAAAAATTCATTAACAAATATTTTTTCTTCAATAACAATTTCTGATGTGTTACCCCTATTTTTCCTTGATTATTGTCTCTAAATTTTTCAGTGGCAGCTATCACAATAAGGAAAGAGAGGTTTGGATGAAAAAAGATACTCAAATTTTGTACCATCTGTTAAATGACTTCCAGTCTGAGGGAACAGATGCTGGACTTCACTATCAATTTTTGATTGATCTAGAAGTATTTTGTTAATTGGGGCTAAAACTACAGCTAAGATGTGTCAGAGAAAATAGGAAAGAATAGCTCAAATTCTCCTCAAACTACCTGGTCACTCAGAAAAGGTTTTGTTATTTTTGTAATCATCATATAGCATTAAAAAAATCAGCTCTTCCTTTGAATGAATGGGACAACATCTGAAAAACAGAACACAAGCTCTGCTTGATGCCATAAATACTGTGTACAGCTCAAATGGTTCATCAGGTTCAACCAGGTCACCTGAATGGGATAGAAAAGTTCTTTTCTCGTATTACTGCATGTTTGCTGTCCTATTTCATTAATTACTCATTGTAGAACTGGAGGGCCCTTTCCAGGATGTAAATCAGCATTGTCTTCAGAGCATCCCATGGCAGTCACCTGTCAAACATCTGCTGAAGCGCTGGTGTGTCAGTGTAAGGCAGCACACGGGTATTGCTGCACAGCCCACTGCCAGTTCCACATGCACCAAACACCAAAGTGCCAAAACACCTCAGCTAATTATGAAAGGCAGATTCAATTACAAAATAATTGCTAAGATAATTGTGGCATAAGTACAGAGACTTAATTTTCACAACATGCACTGAAGAATGTTTCTTCCAGCAACAGTTCTGGGTTTTCTAACTTGCATGTGACTAAAGGAAGCAGTTTAACAAGAAAAAGCTCTGGCTTGTAGCAAAAGAAATTCAGTACTACTTTTAAATTTTCAGCAGCAATGCACAAAACTGATTTTTTTCTACATAGTGCTTTAACACTTGAAAGACTATAGCTATTTTCAAAATGCAGTGTTCAGTTATTTCTGCCATGTTTTTTCATTTGTCAGATATTGATTTTTCTTCATGTTTTAAAACAATCTGTACCTAATTTAACCTATGTTATTTAAGCTTTCTGTGTTTCCCAGAACATTATGCCAAAGCATATTTCAGTATGATTGACGATGAGAGTTTTAGAAATGGTACTGTTGAGAAAATAAGAGTTAGTGTAACGTATTTTGCTGGAATAGATTTTTGCTTTCACAAAAAAAAACAGAACATCAAACCACAACTATCTGCGTCTCCCTTCCTCCACTTTACATTATAGATTAGAAAAAAATCCTCCACTCCTATTTTGCTTTCACATTTGACTGTCACCCCTACAGCTGACAGAGGGATGCTCTGTATTTTAGCACAGAGAATTCCTTTAGGTCTAGAGGACTCTTTTGTACTGATGCAAGTCAGTGAAGCATGGTGAGGTTTTAACCTCCAAGTATTGCTGCAATTCTCATGTAATGGCATAAAATGCACTTATCACCAATAAAATTACATTAAAAAACCCAACTCAACAAAATGCTATTTTTTTCTTCTTAATGGTCTATAAAGCATTCAAAACACACCTCAGAATTAAACAGATTCCACTTATTTTTCTACCATTTTTTGCCATTTTCATGGTTGTAAAATACCAGGGGTCAGCATTATGTACTGACACACTCACTTTATGTTTCTCAGCTTTGCCAAGAGCGTGAGATCTGCACTGTTAACCAAGAAGTCTTCTTTGAACATCCATTCATCAGACTAAGTCAGTATTTCATTAATATGTATATGATTGCAACAAACATCAAGAAAAACCTCTCAGCTCAAACAGGTCTGACAAATGCTGCAGAACTTTGACAAAGTTCAGCCCTCTGTAACATCATAATGTACTTGAAGAGCAACCGAGACTTTTAAAATTGCACCACTTAGCAAATTGTAGACACAAGCCATTGCAAAATAAGGTGTACACTAAATATTTAGATGCACATGCATCTGACCATGCAAAGAGAAACAATGAACAATCAACTAAAATTCTGAGTGTTGTTTTGTTTTGAAATACACCAGCAAAAAATCATTTTGCACAGCTGGGGACAGAGAGTGAACTGCAACATTGTATAGAGAATCTAAAGGGGAAAAGGAATAAATATTACAAGCAAATGAAAGCAGCAGCATCATTTAAGCCAGCATTCAGTGGCCAGTGGTCTAAAGAAGAGCAGAATTAGACCAACCAGAGCTTTCTAGGCAAACACTAAAAAAGTAGCTTTATTCTGTTTGAGAAACTTATGTGTTGCAGATGACACTTAGAGATTCTAAAGAATTTCATTGATTTATAAGTAATGTAGAAACACTTTCCCCACACACAAAGCTTCAGGTCTTAAAACTGCAAAGTAGAACACGCGGCCCAAGTGTGACTAAGACAGCATCACTTTAAGAAGATTAAAGACAGTCTGCAAAAGCATATGATTAAGAGTTACTGCATCTTCGCTAATTGTGGCTTTGCAACAGAACTTAGCAATAATTATATTGAAAACAAATTTGTCCTCAAAAGGGAAGAGTCGTGTGAAACAGAAAAGTGAAATGAAGAAAAGGTCCTGCAGGATAGTAGCAGAGTATCAAAGATGACAGAGGTGCCATAAGAAAACAAGAAAAGTGAAAAAGGGTGCAAGACCAAAGAAGCAATGGTAAACTGGACAACATGAAACTGAATAAATAAATAAATAACAGCTGAAAGTTCAGTTCATATTCCAATGCTGTAAGACACCACTGAGCTTTATGTAAATCTCTTATTAAAAAAAACAAACAACAGAACCACTGCTAATTGATTGCATCATCTAAAATAACTGTTTTTGCAGAGGAAACCCTCTACTTTAAAGAAAATGAGTATGATGCATTTTGTTATAGATCCAAATACACATATAGCTTATTAAACTACTATATACCAATAGGTAAGAGGAGTTTTGGTCTTAAGAAAAAGGTGAGTTACATGACACCTACTGCCACAACATGCTTGAGACCGTGGTCACTGGGGTGAGAACCACCTGGGAAGTCGGCGGGCGCGCCCAGAGCTGGGTCACTGCTCCTCCGCACCAGCAGCGGCGTGCCTGCGAGAAAACAGAATTCAAACAATCAGGGAGGCCAAACCTGCACAAGGGAAAGCCTCATGCTGTTAAAGAAGAGACGTGCAGCACTTAAACATAAGCTTATCTGTGGCAATAGCCACCTGTTAAATTACTAGATTTGATAGGGTTGTACCATTTCAGATTTACTTAGCTAAAGAAATGACATTTTTACACGCTGATGTAATAGACTTCGACCCATGAGCTACCTAAATTAGGTAAAAACTGCTGACAAACAGGAGAAAAAGGCACCTCCCCAGAAAAACAAATGACTAGTTGCACATACCTGTGACCACATGTACCATCATGTGAGTGAAATTAAGATTTTAGCTGTCAATTATAATACTAATTACAGTGGCTGGGACTGATGGCAGCCGTAATTATTAGATATATAAAACAGTTTTCTCGTTAGATGCTAACAAAGCTGTAGTGACTCTACTACATTCACTTTCAGCACAACTTTGTCAATACAGCTGGAATAAGCACCAGTACCTGATGAGGGGCAATGAGAGAACCTAATGCTCCTAACCCTTATGGTGAACAAGTTTTTATATGCAGGTAATCCCTTCTATGCTCACTTCTGTAGGAAACCAGTAAGAAAAGCAGAAGTAAGACTTAAATTTGTGTCCTGGTATTAAGGGAATTCTTAAATATCAGAAGGTGAATATTGGTTTTCCTGCCAAGCGATTATTATCTTTGTACTGAGAGCATGTATTTACAAGGAGGTTAGGTAGAAAGGGATTGATCACCAAATTTTGTGTGATTTTCCAGAAGTGTCAATCAGTCAAAATGAACCAAATCTCTTCACCCAAATATTCTTGTTCTTCACATGAAGCTCAGGAGAAATTTGTTCATCCTCTAGGCACATTTGGTAAGAAGGTGTATAAAAGCTAAATACAAGTTACTCCTTTCTTCAAGATAAATACTTATACCATAAAATTAATTTTTTTGTGTATGACTAAAGTTTCTTGTGGCCTGTATCCAATTTTTTTTCTCTCTTCAATACAACAGTTTGAAAACAGATGCTAAAACATTTTTGTGTGATTCAACACAATTTAGTCTCCAACTTCTTTTGACATAAACATGAACAATACAGAGAAACTATTGAAAATCCTTTGCATTGGTACTTTCATTTGTAGAACTTGCACAACTCAATGAACATACTGTTCCTTACACTCAAAGTCATCATCCCAGCCCCTTTCCTCATTTCTGTCCTCCTTTTTCCAAGGTGAGAAATCCACAGTAACACAAAGAGGCTACAAAAAAGTCCCCACAGTCAACTTCAGAGGTCAAAGGGAGGGGGATGAGTGATCCCACACAAAATAATCATTTATATCAACCTCATCCTCCTCCCAAAGCCAACACTTTGAAATTAGATTTCTCCTTTTTTCCTGGGCTGTCTTCTACAACTAACTCCTCATTTCTTCCCCATTCCTGTGGCTGACAGGAAGATGAAGGCTCCCAGTCCTGTGACTGCTGTGAGACAAGAACCCTGCTTGTTCCAGGGCTTTCCAGCAGCTACACAGCAGGTGAAAGAAGATGTCTCCTGTACCACACCACTTCAGCATTTTCTGTCTGCTCTTTGTATTGACTGCTTCAAGATGCTTCTTCTTACCACATTCCCCATCCTCAGTTCTGAGTATCTCCTTTCATTTGCTTTTTGTCAGTGTTTTCCAAAGAAACTGAAACAAAATTTACAACCATCTAAACTCCGAAACCAAAGTCTGCAGGAATAGCAGGATTTTAGAGAACACCATTCTCCAGTTTGGAGAGATGGACTTGCAGCTAATTTCTTTCTTTTTATTCCTGCAAATTTTTGCTTATTGCCATGATGCAATGAAATTTATGATGCTCATCTGGAATGCTTCCCTACTTGCAGAAAAACAACTGGACTTTTTGGCTATTATATACAGTGTTTTCTCTTTCCTCCCAGTATGTTGTAAATTTTAGGGTCCTATAGATCATTTTTCACTTGAAGAGAAAACCAGAGTCTATTTTCTTCATTTTTAAAATGTATTTACAGACATGCAACATAATTTCTTGTACAGAAATATCACACGTCATAACATCTCTGTGAAACACGTCAGCTGTAGTCTTTAGCTAAAATTATACAAAACAGTCCCCCTGGCCCTTGATATTTTACATGTGCACTCACAAACACACAAAAGGAACCTTTTATTAGACAGTTAAACTGAACCAAAATAAGCTTGTTAATAGAAAAAATCCACAGCAAAGAGGACAAAAAAATGGATGAAAGAGATGAGAAGAAGCTGTACAGCCTGTCCTTTGCAGGAGAGTCCCTTATTCCCTTTCATGAGACAGCAACTCTCAGCACTCCCAGAGCTAACAAACTGCTCCATCTCCCCTCATCTCCTCTGTGGCTCAGGCTGTTCCCTGCCACAGAACACACTCCATGCCACTCGCTTCATTCCAGCCTGTGCCTCTCCCACAGGCTCCTTTCTTTTTCCAGCCTTTCCCCACCTCCTCTGCACTGCACACTCAGGTCTCTCGAAAGCAAGCACGCTCCCTTGCATTCCCAACGAGAAACCTCCCCACATCTACTGCCCCAGGCTCAACCTGACTCAGGAGCTGGACCACGTACACTATCCACACATACCTTCAATTCCTTCATCCCCATCTTCCTCAGCCATGCACAAAATGCACTGAAGAACCATCAGCGATACTGTTTATTACAGACTGTGCTGTAGAAAATTACATGCATTGTCTTTAGGGATTCTGTCATCCTTTTTCTTCTGTCAGGAAACGGAATGCTGCATTTTTCCTTACAGCTTTCCTTTAGTCATGCTGTGTTTCCATGTTATTCTACTCACGCCCTTACATTTGTGCTGAACATTTATAACAACCAATGTAAGTTCAAACACAAAATCCATCTTTACCTGAACGATGAGAGAGAGAGAAACTCCTTCCTGCATACCAAGTTGATCACAGAAACACGTTTTTTAATAAGCACTACTGTTTTGTGCCAGAGGAGCACTTTGTATTTTAAACTTAGGATAACTATTTTTTAAAACTGAGTTCTGCATCTTGCAGCAGTGCATCAGGAGCTTCCAGACAACAAAAACTGAAACACATGTCCAAAAATTTTTCTCATAATCACAGTCTTTAATCTCAATCACTTCAGGGTGTACTTCTCATTCTTTCAAAATTTGCAGAGTGCCTTTTAGTATGGTACCATAACACCTTCTGTGTCAGCCTTATTCACAGCATATACTCTTAGACAAAGCTGGTAGAGAAAAAGTCCTGCAGTTTTACTTGTTTAAAATTTATCACTTATTTTCAACCAACGCAGATCAATCTTTTCTTTTTTGCCAGCATCACCCTCAAAAATTAGTATCTACACAGACTCATGGTTAACAGTGTATTTTCCCTGAACTCTTATGTTTTGGAAATATTTTTTTAACTGCAAATATGGTTGAAACAAGCATATGGTAGAAACCACAATTAGATTTAAATTGGTTGCATTAGGGAAGAAAAAGAAACAGAAGAGAGATTTCTGCCATTTGTGTACAATTAAAAAGTAAAAACTTTCATCAACACAATGGCAGAAGAAACATCTCCATACCAGATGTAACCCGATTGTCTTAGTTTGTTTTGCTAGTTATTTGAATTTCACCAAAAAGCTGTACACAGACATTAACACATACCGTGATCAGGACTGCGCTCTGCCTCACTGAAACCCTCTGGCAGTTCAAAAATCAGCATCTGAGGTTAGGAGGGCCCTGAAAAACTAATAGTGAATGTTCAAGAATACTGTGCAACTGCAGGTAAACAATGCAAGGTCTGGATTTCAGGACCTGAACATGGTCAGGGGAACTTCGGAGCTCCAGCTGCCTCTGCTGGGGAGCCCCAAAGCTCTACAAGGTTTCCAGGCTCTGAGTGCTGGCATCAGATTTCAGGCCTACATTTAGACACTTGAGCATCACTCATTATGACCAATATCACAAAAAAGTATTATTCCTATCCTTCCTTAATTTCACTCATTTGCTCTCATGTTTGTTTGCTCAGAAAAGCACAGTCCACCTCCAGCCTGAAATCCCTTTATTCTTTGAGATTTAGGTTGTAGGTTGCTGAAAAATGCTGAAGACAACCAGACTTTATCACCCATAGGAATTTTTGGCAGGCTGAGCTATCTATAATGCAGTCAAATCATGTACTAAAAGTCTATTTTAGCAATGCTTTGGATGCAAACACTGTCAGATGACTTTTAGGTAAGCTGACAAAACAAGGAACACAGGAAACACAAGCACAGGTGTATTGTGCTACTGCATCAGTGACAACTCTCTGAGGTTGGTTGGTTTGTTTTTCTAGGTAAAAGGGAAGAATTATTCTAGAGCAGAACTACACTTGGACAGAATACTGTAAGTGGGCAGAAAGAGACTTACAATAAACCACCTAGACAGTTAAAGTCATAATTTAGAATTCTGGTCCTGAATATAAAAATGCTGACTATGATGGGGAAAGAGCTGTCCATCAAGTGTGTATCAAACTATCAGCTGCTGAAGGCCATACCAATGCCAATTACCCTGCTGCCTGCTTCCAAATTACCCCTGCCTGGACAGACAAATTACTTTCTTACCTGTAGATGCCTCCAAATATTTTTTTAGAGCTCCTTTCAAGTCAGTTGAAACAAAACGCCTAAACACTATATGCATACACACACTGATGTAAAATAGCACTTTAGCATGAACAATTCTTGGATAGTAGAGCTCTGAACAGACACGAAACAAACAATTACCATTTATATGGAGAAGTCAAAATTGCTTTTAAACTGATCTTGTCGTGAAACAGGTCAGGCCCTGGAAACAAAGTTACAAGCAAGCTTTTAATTTATATTTAAATATATAGAAGATTATATGTCCCTATTTTTCTCCTTTTTATCAGATAATTTTCAGACAGTTCTTCCACACTTTTTTCAGAGCAGTAAGCAATCAATGTGTGTAAATTTGGTCACCCTCAGTTATATATGGATGTATTTACCACCACTTGAGGCATCAGGGAATGGTTCTGCCATGTATTTCATATGTAGCTGACACAGGCTTCTATGTTCTACCTTGGATGGTGCTGCACAGCTTTTTTAATTTTTCAAATATGCAGTGCTATGATGATGTGACTTCTGTGTTTAAAGCTAACTCAAATTGCTTATAATAGCACCTCTGAATACAATTTCAAATCTACAGCTGTGCTTCCCAAAGTGCACAGCACAGTGCAGCTCTTAAATTCCCATGGATAGAAGATTAATGAACTAGGATGGTGTAACAGTTAAGGCAACTGACTTAAATCTACAAACAGGTGAAAAACCAGTTCCAGCAAGAGCTGTCTTTTACACATAATCCAGCAGAAAGCACTTCCCTACTGCTCCAAAGGAGGTACAACTTTTCTTACAGAGAAAAATTAAAGCATTGGCCTGCAAGTAAAACTCAGTAATGGCTTTAAACAGATACTGTTTTAGGGTGATATTTTTCAGTGCCAGTTATTTCCAAAAAACTATTTTCTCTGGTTGCATGTGCTATAATGCATTAAGTCAGGTTTCAGTTAAGAAGCACAAGAACTGTTCTCCCAGTTTTATGACCAGAATGGAATTTCTTTGGTGTTAGCAGGGCCTAATGAAACAGCTGTGGAATGTTTACATTTACAGCTTTTGCAGTTTCAAAGATGGACATGTAAGAATAACTTACACACATTATTTCAATCATAAAAATCCTGTTTCCAAGATCAAAATCCACATCCATACAATAAGAAGTTAACCACTTCTCAAGGCACTAGGCCATATCCTACAGAGAATGTGCAAATAATGCTGGTACTTTCCTCCCACTTAAACATTTTTTTCAAAAGAGTTTCCAGAAGGACAGGACTCGAGTTTGGACCTTAACCAGGTATTCGGTCACAACACATGCCAGACACAGAGTAATTTCAGGATCTTCTCACTTCTCTCAACACAGTGCTCCTATTTTCAGCTCCTCATCAGACAGACAGGGAACATCCAGACTTACTGGAGCCCAGGGAACACCATGACTCTGCTCCAAAGGATCTTGGCTACAGGTACCACATGAAGAGACTGGGTAAGAGGGACAGAGCGACAGCAGAATCCTGTATCAAGGATCAATCAGCTCACAGCAGGCAGTTGTGATTATTTTTTTTTCTCCCAACTCGAACTCAAGCAAAATGTGCACCTCCTTCTCTTGCTGGGCAGACTGGTCAGGAGTCTTGTGAAAACACATTGGCTATTACAAAAAAAAAAGCACTTTCCAGTACGGGCCAGGCTTTTTCTTATTCTTGTACAAGAGAAGCATCTTCATGAATCTCAGTATTTTCCATCTACTGACTGATGTACATCCTACAATTTAAGTCTTTAGACACAAGATTAAAAGTTACAGCCCCTTCAAACATCTTACATTTTTCAATTATTATTTTGGGGAGAAAAAATGTTGTGCTACATTAGAATTTCCCTTCACACATATACACGGGGGGGTTTGCTTAGGTTTTGATCATTTGTTTGGGGGGGTTGAGATTGGGAGGTTTTGCTTGGGTTTCTGCTTTGATTGGTTATTTTTTTAAGCTTAAAATCCTTACAATGGCATTCAGATGTCAAAAGAAACTGAACTCCAGATATACTTAATACACAAGTTGTCCTAGTCATCCAACTTGCTGAACACAGCAAGGAGTATTCATCTTATTAAATATATTGGGTTTTTAAATAGTATATTACCTGTAGTTACTGAATTTAAATAAATCATTTCAGGGTAATATATCCTATAAGATTTTAAAACTAATAGATCTTAGACTCTCGCACCTTATTTGTATTCACAAATTGAAAGGTGAAAATAAGTATTTCTTCTATTTCAATTCCCAGCCCATTTCTCAACTTCAAATGAAATACTTAATGAACTGTACTAGTTGAATAAACTGACACAAAGAAAATATTCTGTGCACCTGCAAAAGAGGCCATGCTGCCAAAAGCTGGTTTAGCACTTCAGCTAACATCAGTTACAGGTGCTTATGCAGTCACTTTTCCACGGTTCAATGATTTAATTTTCTTTAAAACTTTGGCAGCTAAACTGTATGGCTTGAATATCACTTTGGCAGCATTTTATTGCAAGTAGCAGAGTTGCAAAGTAATCTTTTGAGTATTTTAATTGTATTTTAAAGGATGATCACAAATTACAGCATTAGTACACATTTCTGTAATAATTAAATATGACCGGTGTTTTACATATCTAATTTAAATTAAGAACCTTTTCTGTTTTGATGTTTCCATAAAAAGAGATGTCTTACTCTTGCAGATGTTATTATTTTCTATTCTGGTCATGGTAAACTAGTTTTAGTCTTAAATTTCAATCTTGTTCCTGACATATTTCAAAGATAGAACAGTGAAACCTCCTGAACCTGGAACTTTCTGCGAGGTTGCAAGGAATAAGAACACAAGAGGAGCTATACTGGGTCTACCAGGTCACCCAGTATCCTGATTCTAACAGTGGTAGCAAAGACTCAGGGAGAAAGCCTAAGAGTGTTGTATCCTACCAGCTTGCAAAAAAATAACCTTTGAAATATTTCCAGATCTGTAGGGCATCTAGACAACTGTATGTCAAGACACTGATGAGCCATGTCCTGTGGATTTGTCTAATCCTATTGGAACTCATCAATTTTTGGTGTGTTACATCAAATTTTATGGTTTAGTTGAACACTTCGTGAGAAAAACAGCATAGGGTTGTTTTGCTTTGCAACTTACTGAACAATAGTTGTGTTTGATACTTGAGTTTTTACTTGGTGAGGAAATTGAATAATAACTTCTTATTGATCTAGCACCTTGAGACCTTTAGCTGAAGTCCCAATTGTTTTAACTTGAACAATTTCAAACTATCAATCAGCCAGGCTTAGCAGGCTCATTTTCTACCTGAAATACACATTTTGCCATATTGCCTCAGAGCTAATGCACCACAAGTACTGCACAGAATTACAAACAGACACACTCTCCTCTGTCTTACTCAACACTAGAGGGGATTGACAGAGACTGCACTATGGTTTTGAAGTATGATATCATACTACAGCCTTTCAAAACCTTCAGCTGCAAATACTTAGCCAAGTGGGTTGGTCTTTTTCTTTTTAGAAGATACTAACTCTAAAAGCAGCTACGCAAAATAATACAAAAATACCAACAAAACCAGCAACAGCGCAAAATCCACATAAAATCTGAGTAGAAGCACTGACATCAAACAAAGTGTGTCAAAAAGCATCCTTCACTTTTATAATGAAATTTATTCCATCATTTTAAGTCCCATTCATTACCTTCCCCAAAACCTTCCCCAAGGCAATAAAAGGCTGGAAATCAACATCCCATCTAGAGAGCTACTGCAGAAAACTGTCTAACTTGTGATGGAAAAATGTTTTTCTCTCTAGTTAACATATTTTCATGAAGATACCCCTCTTACTCAAAAGTAAGGCATATTAAACCAAGTGCAAAGGGAATAGAAACAGGCAGAATAATTGATGAGGAACAATCTTTGGGGAAATCAGAGACAGAAGGGCTATTAAAAAAAGAGATACTTTGGTAACAAACTATGCACATAAATTTATTACCTACCCTAGCACTAAATTCCTAGGTACAGTGAAAGGAAGGAAAGACTGGCTTGTTTTGTAAATAGGCAGCTCAAAGACATAAAAACACATGGAAATTTTATATACATCTTTACAGAAACCATTACTGTATTCTTTTGCTGCAATACAAAGATAAAGCAAAACTCATTTCCATGAATCAAGGACAACTGAATAAGACCAAGCTTAAGTCATGAGGTCAAAACATACCAGACTTTCCCTCTGACTGAAATGAAAAGTTATCTTCAAACCTTTAGCTTGCCTGAGAACAGAAACCATTTGTTTTAGAAATGCAAGTGGACTTGAAATGATCATCACAATTCTTTTAAAGCAGATTACACCAGATGCCAGAGAGGAGAAAAATCTATCAAGTACAGCATCATCCTCACAACGCCCATGGCAAACAGCAGAGAACAACACTTGATATCATTACTATGAGAGGAGCCCTCCAGTGCAGTGAAAGAGAATACAGCCATATTTCCTTAGAGAAATCAGCAGTATTCCCTCAAACTACAGAAAACAGCATGTTCTTCCATAATGCATTTCTTCTGAAATGTACCAATTTCAAAATGTTAGTTTGTTCAGAACCTTATGGGAGAGAATTGTTACTTGAATGCTGGGTACTGACAAAGATCAGAATGCTCAGCCAATAAACTGACGTTGCAAGATTAAGAAGAAAAGGATGGCTCTTATGCAAGAAAAAGTGTCTTTCCTACTTACTCTTACTCTTGTATGATGTATAAAAGGCATTAGCAACATTTCGTTTATCAGATTAATAGTTTTACATTGAATGTTTTCACAGATTTTAGAAATATATAATAATGTGGTTTCCTCTGTATTTAAAAACACAGTCTGCATATCTGTAGTATCTCAGCTCCAACATGAAAGGGGACTAATCAAATATATGTTGTTTAAAATGCCCCCCAGCCTACTCACAATGCTCCCACTTCAAAGAGGATGAGAAAGAAAAGAAATTCTTTCTGAGCTCTGAAGTTACACAGAAATTGTCAACATCCGTACCCTGGAGGTAACAATTTAATCCCTGTCAGGCCTATCAGGGCAGAAACTTCCAAAAACTCCTGGAAGAAACCTTCTCTTCAATTCCCTTAGACTTCAAACTAAGACACTGCTAATGAAAGCATCTCTACTGACTAACTTAGCAACCCAAATACATAGGGCAAATCAAAGTGTTTTAAAGAATCCCATGAAGCAAAATTTGAGCAAAAAAACTAGAGAAAACCCCAAATCATGGGAATACATTAAGGTAAGTGAGTATAGTCTCTGTCTGAAGCACCTTCAAGGCAATTCTGTAAGAGTGCACAGTAACCTTTCACAAATGTCAAAAAGACATGGCCAGAACACCATCAACTGCATCAAAACAGGAAAATTAAATCCTTCTAGGCTATACTCTTATTATCCTGTACTAACTAGCCCTTCTGAGAGTTGAAGCATTCCCTGAAATCTCTGTTTTCAGGGGAAAAAAAAAGTCCACTGAGAAGAAACTACATAAACTGTCCAGAACCAAAAGAACTGACTGCTCAAAAGCACCATGCCTGCATGTAGCTTTAACTCCAACTACCACTATCATTCATAAGCTTATTTTAGGAGAGGGACTGTAATCAGTCATTCCAACCATTATTAGCACCTTAGCCTTCCACTTGCCTAGAACAGTGATCAGATGTACAGACATGTACATATAAAAGGAGAAAATCTCAGAGATTTGCTATAAAACAAAGTCATGCAAAATCTGAAATACCGAAGTAAGATCTTTCAGTGGGAAAACCAGGACACTGCTCTATCCAACAGTGAAAGCCTGCAAAGGGAGGAGTTAACTCCTGGAGTTTACAAGAGTATTTTTTAACCTGCTATCAATAACTGTTACAAGGAATTATTTATCTAATCTCAACTTTAAATGAAGTTACTAGTTTAGACCAGTAAAGGTATCAATCGATTAAGAGCATAATTTTATTGTAATGGCCAACAAACTAATCTAATTCTCTCTGCTTCCAGACTGTATTCAGAAAACAGCTTCAGGATTCTTCAAACCAATTCCCACATAAAGAGAAAAAGAAAAAATAAAACAACAGACAAATAAAAATCATAGAAATGCCTACTTTAGGCCTTACTTTTTCTATACCTTAGTATTCAAAAGCAACAAGTATCTTTGAATACTGCCTGCCTTCCTCCAGGCAAAATCCTGACTACTTAACACCAAGGAGACGAGCAAGACAAAAGCAACAACTAATTTTGTGTGTAGTCGACCATCATTTACCAAATGAAGCAAACAAGACACTGAGCCAGTCATGAAGGCATTTCCAGATCAGAGTGACTTGTCCATAAAACGGATCCTCTGTAAATAAATTAGTGCTCTCTCCTTCCTGCCCATATGGACTGAAAAGGAAAAAACAAATTGACATAATGAAAATAACTCCCCCCTTCCTGTTTCACGACCTACCATGTGGGGAAAATCACTAGAAAACAATAATAAACTATGAGGTGCAAAAGGAAAACAGGAGCACTACTGGCATGCTTACAGGTGCACAGAAAATTACGAGATGGTTTATGAGGGCTTTAATCTCTTTCCTTGGGATGTGTGCTGCCTTACACTCACCATGGGCTGAAGTCATGCAGCTACAAAATATTCAACACACTGTGATTTCACTGTTCATTGCAGGGTTGTCTGTACACTGTTTTATAATTAAGAAACACAGTACAAAAAAAAGGCAGTGAAGAAATTGCAATGGTATTTGTGGTTAGAGATGTTGAAGTTTATCTCCAGTACATTTTTCAAATGTACATCAGCTATTTCAGCATTTAGCTGCCCGTATCATTCTTTGAAAACTGTTGTCATGGCCACATCATTATTGTACTCTGGGAAATTCTACTCACAAGAAACAGTAATGCAAGACAAGCTCTGCTGCCATCTTAGCAACTGTCTCAATGCTCTCATATCCACAGAAATAACAAAATCAGTAGATCAATTTCTTCCCCGTTTCAAACAGCTGCCTGAACACATTAAACAGCTGTGTGCTTCTCTAAATTTCCTGATATATCTTAGCAGGTGCTTTATACCATTTTTATTGTAGCATGAAATGTTTTCTTTACCCGAGCACAGGTTCTGTCAAATTGGGATTTTCGCTTTCTCACTATTAAAAGACACTGTCAGCAACAGTACCTGATAATCCAGTGATGTGGGACAGGGAGAGAGGCACTTAAATCTCACTTCATGTTATGGACACAGAAGATACTGTGTCCATGAACACTTGAAGTCATTCTGCAATTTTCTTAAATATAAGAATCCACAATTGTTCCTGTTTGGGAACAAAGCTAGCTTTAAAAGCAGAGCAGTGCTTATTTTAGGGAAAAGAAAACAAATAGCTGAATAATTTCCTAAACTGTTTTAAGGAGATATATACTAAGAAAGTAATTTGATATCAAATAAATTAAAAATCTTGTTTTGCTCTCAAATTTTGCCAAAATATGGAAATAATGTAAAATATAAAGTTATTTCAGCTTTGGATTCAAATAGAAGATATTTTTTATTCTGGTTCACTTTCAGAGTTACATAGGATAAAGGGAAAAATAAAGAGTTACCAACTACATTATGGAAAATCTATGATTTCAGACAGTCAAGTTGATCAGTATTCTAGAATAACAAACAGAAAAACACCCTCAAAGAAGTAACCATACAATAAAAATACCAAAAAGTAAAATTATTGTCATCTCTATCTAAACAGGGAAGGGCTTTAAGATTTGGTATAATATAAAATTAACCCAGCTAGGTCACTTACACAATTCATAAAAGACAGAAATGTTTTGAGGCAGTATCTCATGTGTCTGTTCTAAGCCAGTGGCAGTTCTCTCACATGTGGCAAGAGCAGTGTTTAGTTTCACGTGCTCATTGAGCACCAAGCACTAAGTATTTCACAAGCAGATCATTAGCCAGACATGGTTTCTACATAAAGCCATGGATCTGATACCGTAAAATATAAAACATCCAACAGAAATTAACAGGCACAATTGTTCCACAATCCAACAATTCACATAACAATGAATTCCCTGTCTTTCCCTCCTAAAAGCATTCTGGCAAAATACTCGCCAAGGTAAGTACCTGACAGTTCTTGAAGCACAGCTCTGCCATGGAAAGCAACACTTTTTCCTACATATATATTCAATCACATCCTTGGTCTCAAAATAAGAACAGCTTTATAAATTAATATTATTTATTTCTGCTAGCAAGTGGGAGTCAATTCAATAATTAGACAGGAAGCCAGATTACTGTGGTTCATGCATCAATGATATTGATGCAACCAAATTGTCCTATTTCTTGATTTACTTTTCAATTTGTCTTTAATGGAAATGGCCACATAATTCAAGGACCAGGGACTTGTACACAAAAGACAAAGGCAAAAATTAAGTCCGAAGGATTGTAAACTATGATGTAAAATCCAGAAGAGAAAACAATCATATTTCAGAGTACAAAGTTACAGAACTAACAGGTAGAAAATCTTTCACTTACCGTATAAAATAAACCAATCTGAAACAGAACTGATGAGACAAACCCACTATATTTATGATGTCTTATTTTAAGAAGTAAATACCATTTTAACTCCAAATATATGTCAGTATTGCACTGAAAACAAAATAGAACCCTGACTGCTCTTTCCACATGTTATTTCATGTCCTTTATGCTCTACAGCAGGATTTCATAAACACTAGGACAGTAACTATGTGGTAGCTTACTGATGAGCTCAAGAGCTTGAGCACTTAATTGCTTTACATAAAATTGTGTGAAGCTGAAGTACTCCTCTCTCCAACCCTCAACTTACCTAACAAC
Organism: Thryothorus ludovicianus; assembly: GCA_013397245.1. Lineage (NCBI taxonomy): Eukaryota > Metazoa > Chordata > Aves > Passeriformes > Certhiidae > Thryothorus > Thryothorus ludovicianus. Next base: position 1,074,887 of record VZTB01014216.1, on the reverse strand, counting down.
ACTACGCAAAACAAAACATTTTTTTTTAAATAGTGCTCAGAGGTATTTGAAAAACAATCTCTACTTTCTGAAACATGCTAAAATGTGGTGACAGTGCAATTTAAAAAAATGTAATAAATGAAGTGGTAAAACTTTCAACTACTAAACCTTGAGCTACAAGTTATTCTGTATCTCATACTTACCAAAAAACACAGACAAATACACACAAGTCTTGTCTCAAGATTTTTAATGATGATAAATTCCTGTGTGTCATTAAATATGGAAAAATATTTTTCTATTTTAGAATATAGAAAAAAAAAGATACTATCCATTAACACAATTTTTACTCTAACAATTCTCATGCAGCGTGAATTTAAGCATTTTCTACAGCAAGCACAAAAATAAACAGACTTCTGTTAGAAGTTACACAGCTTCATCCAGTAAACTTTAGTTGAAATTTTATTTTAGCTCACTGCTTTTTTCATTTAGCCTTTTCCTTTAAAAACGTAATTAAAATAGACAAGTGAACATTCCATTTCTCAAGCTGTAATCAGACTACTCCACAAGAGTAACACAACTAGAGATAGTACTTCAACCCTTCCCCCAGCTGCTTACACCCAGATTTCACTGCACAGCATTTGGAGGGTGCCAGCAGCACTCAGGCACACAGGGTGGCTGGGCACTGGTGGGACACAGCAGTGTCCCCTGAGCAGTATTCATTTGCTTTACAGGCAGACAGTCACAGCATTCCCTTCAATCTGCTTTTGAAAGCTTCTGTATCCAGTGTTTAGGTGACAGCTCAGCCTGCTCTCAATCCAAGACAGTTTTTCAAACTTTTTTGTGTGCAATGTACAAGACTCCAGCTGTTAACAACTGGAAAGCAGTCTGAACTCCTGGTCATCTGGGCACACTCAACACAGGGCACAGAGCTGCAGCAATTCCTGCAGTACCCTCTGATGTAAGAGGGATTTAAGCAGCAGCCTTTCGTCTGCTCACTTGAAAGTCAGACAGGCAAATGGGCCCACAGTTGTGCAACTTCTTCAAAGGCAAAGAGCTGAACTGTTTGCAGCCAGCACATTCCTCTTCCCACCTCCCACACCCAAAACAGGGCACCAGCTCAGACAACTGGTAAAAGTACGTGCACACAACAGTTTCACACTCATTGAACCCAGGTTTGTCAAAAAACCTGGGTTTGTTTGTGGGCTTTTTCAATGACTGTGGTATTTGAAAATGTTCAGCAAAGGTTTCATCTCGTGTGCTCTCAGAATACTATGATGGATTGTCAGCAACTCCTGGCCCAGTGCAGGACATATCCAAGAGGCACCCTATGACCCAAAGAGAGTTGTCCAAATGCTGTCCTGCTGTTCAGGTTCCCAACCTTCCTCTGGGTGAAGAACCATTCTGTAATATTCAACTCAAACCTCCCCTGACTCAGCTTCATGTCATTCCCTTGGGTCCTGTCACTGATCACCAGAGACCAGTGCCGGGCCCTCCACGTCCCCTCACAAGGAAGCTGCAGATCACAATGAGGTCTCCCTCAGCCTTCCCTTTTCCAGGCTGAACAGACCAAGTGACCTCAGACATCCCCATTTGGCTTCCCCTCAAGGCCCCTCATTGAACTGCAAGGCAAACAGTGGGATGGCTGAAAGAAATAAATCTTTAAACATATAAAATCGGATTGCAGACATACACAGAACAAGAAAAATGAAAGAAAAAAACCCTGCAAGATATACATACCCAGTTTTAGGGCAGAAGGAGTAACTTCAATCTCACCAATGGGCTGAAAGGCAGCGAGCTGAGTTGCTACCTCCGTCTCAAAGGAGTCTGGGCTGTTTCTGTCTGTCAAATTCCCATTGGTGCCATCAGTCTTTCGGGGAGTTTCTTGTTCGTCATAAACGGCAATCAGCTGTCAAAACAAAAGATAATGCTATTTGTATATTTAAAGTATTTCACAACTTCACTCTTAAAAAAAAACCAAAAAAACACAACAAAACTTATACTTCCTTTAAAGTACAAAAATAATAGTCTTATTTCAGAATAGCTAACAACAAACACACAGATTCCAGAAAGCACAGACATTTGTGTTTAGATACATTGACTTCAATATGATTTAAGTATATGCTTCAGCACTGCCCTGTGCTGACACACATTTTTCGGAGTTAGCATGCTACCATTAGTGAGCATTTTATATTATTTCAAAACACTTAGAGATGAGAATGTTTAAAAACACAGAACAGCATTTAATTCTTGGGGGTAGAGGGTGTTATTAAGTCTAAAAGACTTTAGTGCTAATGACTGACATGCTGCACAAAGGTAACACAACCACAGAAGCTGCAGAAAGAGAGCAGATGCACGTTTTACTTGTAAGATATAATAACTACATTCCAAGGACGAGATCCATCCAGCACAATGACAGAGCATGAGGCCTCCCTAGCTGTCCAACCTGTGTCTCCATAAGGATGAAATTTCTTGGTCCAGCACAGCACATACACCACCACCTACCTGTTCCTTCCTCCCATCCTGCCCTGCAAGCCTGGACCAGGTACATGCTTTTGAAAACTGTCACTCAGTCACTGTCTCTTATGCCAGTCCAGGCACACAGGAAGGCTCCAAAGTCTGCTGTCCAAGGTCACATCAATGTGGCCATGAAAATGATAAAAACGACCAAAATAATGATTTTTTGCCTCTGTTAACCTTTCACAAAGGTCATCCTCTTGGTCTCTATTAATATAAAGTGATCAGACGGTGGTTATGCAGCCTCATCAAGAAGTGACTCACACACGTGGCTGGTGTAAATTGCATTAAAGTTCCAGGAAAACAGTTAAGCATGTTACAGCTCTGGGAAAACAAACCAAAATATGATTAAAATTAAATAGAAGACATGATGTTCTCAACTCTGGGATGCTTGGCACTCCAGAGTCCTCACCAAAAGCAGAGGAGGCAAGAGCAGCAGTTCAAGTGTTTTCCCTTCCCCACCACCTGGCATGACATAGTTCTTGTGCCATTTAAATGGCAAACACTTTGCCTAAGGTGCTCATTTATTTTACTTCTTCTGAACTCCTTTAGATTACCCTATTGTTTTCCCAGCTAATCATGAAGAATACCACAACACACACAACTGGCTAAGCAATGTTGAGATATACACAGAAACAAGTTTAAAAGATTGATTTACTACTTTTTATCTCTCTGTGTTATTTTAAGGTATGCATACGCTCTCTCTTATAAAAATATGAGTACATCAAATCTCTTCTGACACTTCCAAGAAGTGTCAACAATTATATCCCATGAAAAACAGTATACTGAAACAAACGTTTAAACAAATCATTTGCCCAAGGGAAGAAATGAATGTATGAAGGAAAAGGAAAGAAAAATCCTGAAGTGCTTCTAAAAGGAAGAAACTGACATTTTCAGGTCTTCCACTCATTTATAATTTGGTTGCTAGAAATGTGTCAGCTCATATTTACCAAGGCACATTTCAGAGACACACAAAACCCTTTCAATAATTAGGTAGAAAACTTGCTCTCTTTTTCCATGTGGAGCCTGTTTCTGTTCCATGGCCATACTACTAAGGTTTTGCAACACACAATTTGCTTTTTACTTGTCCAAAGAATATAGAAAAGATTCACTCCAGTAATAAGGACAACTCTCTTTGTAGTTTATTCCTGCATAACATGTAAAGTACCCAAGTGTTCACACTGCATTCGTTATGTCCCAAAATTACATATAGCCAAAAAAACTGACTGAGATCCAGATATGAACAGATCACAGCGATTTTCTCCAGTACCAAGAAGAAACAAATCAAAACCCCCATCTTATTGTATCTTTCATTTGTTTCTAAAATGACGATTCATGTTCCTGCTATTATGGCAGCTCATTCTGATTCAGTAAATTCCACCAGCATTGTACACCAAAAGGTTTGCTTTCTCAGTCTCACTTTTGCTGTGGAAATTTAATTTCTGCAAAAGAGGTTGCTACTAATGAAGAGGAAATTGAAGATTGTGTAGGACTTTGGCACTGAAAGCACTTTAGGTAATAGCAAGATACAAAGTTCATTTGAGCGTCCACAATATAAAATGGAATAAATGGAACTCAGTTGTTATTTGATGGGAACAACTGAATTCCTCAACCAGACCAAGCTGAGTTTCCCCTTGGTTTCACACCATTGAAATCATATTAAATGCTAAATTACTTTGAGATATTCTACGCTTACTACGTCAGGATGTTGCAGAGGTGAAAAGTAGGTATTGGTTTAAAAAAAATTAGACAAAGACATGGAAAACACCAGGAAGAACAGTTAAACAGATAGGTACAAGCACTAGCTCAGACTCAGAAACTTCCCAAACATGCAGTAGTATAAACTCAAAGAGCAAACCAGGACACACTGATGCTATAATTACTCTACTTCTATGAGCTTTCTGCAAGTATTTTCCACTGGTCACAGGCAGAGACCAGGGCAGCAACCAGGTACTATTGCACACTGTGGTTTCTAAGCACCACACCTTTCCTCAGTCCCCTAAAGTTCAAACGAATCTTGTGCAGAAATGATAATACAAAATTATTTTAACAGGAGAGTTGGGTCCCAGACTCCTGACACTGTGAGATATGGTGGGCACAGCCATTTTCCTGCATTCCCGGCAAGGCTGCTCCTGCTCCTCCCCACGGTCACTGTCACTTCCCCAGGGTGGGTGACCATGTCCCCACAGCTCCTTTGAAGGGCCCCTCAGTGCAGGGACACGGGTGGGTGGGTGGGTGGGTGCTGACCCTGTGGGCCAAGGGAGTCCTGCATTCAAAAGCCCTGCCCTGCACAAGGCCAAGGACATCAGTGGTGCCCACCCCACCTGCAGAGGGCCCAGGTTAAAATAAAGTTTCGACTGCAACGGCAATATCCTCGTGTCACCGAGGGCTCCTAAAGCAACTGCCACTGTCACTTGGGTGACAGTGCCCAAGAGCTGAGGCTACAAGTGAAACAGCTCCCTCGGCACCTGCTCAGACATGAGCTGGGTTCAGGCAGGCTGAGGGGCAGAAGCTGCAGCACCTGAGTGCGGATGAAGCCCCCAGATGTTCTCCTTGTATAAAAGGATTACAAACAAGTGATTCCATGCTGCTGCCAGCTCTGCCCCTCGATGGACCTGCTGCTCCACTCACCAGTGGAGAAGGTTCAGCACACAGAGGTGCTGGCTCCTCTCCTCCCAGCTCCCGCGGCAGAGGCACGAGAAGAGATGACAACACTACGTCCCTTCCCAAGTGTCCCCACCCCAGCACTCCATTTCCACACTCTGAGCCCGAGCAGACAGGGCACAGCTGCAAGCCAACACCTGCAATACAGCCTGGCAAACAGCTGGAAGAACATCCCACCTGAGCCACACCACACAGGCCCAACATCTGCCTGAAAAAAGGAAGCCTCTTACTGCTGACATTCTGTGAGTAACTTCTGAGAGAAACCTACAGTTCCTTAGTCTACACCCAGGCACTATTTTAACAGATTTAAAAAAACCCAAGCAAAATCTTTTTCTTTACCGTATGGAACACACCTAGATCTAAATTCTCATTTTTTTACAGTGTGGAAAGGAGATGCTACAGTACTGCCTGTGGAGGTAGCAAAGATGTGATGCCTTTCCTCCTCAGTGAAATAAACAGCCTTTGCTTTCTAAAATGTTTACTTGGGAGAGAACTCCTCAGGACCACAATTGCAGCAGCATCTTATCAGTAGCAATTCTAACACAAATACACACTGCTAATCTAAGTATTATAAATATCTGCATCAGCTTTTCAAAGGGAATTAATACAATTAAGTTTATGTAAATTAACAAGTCAAAAACAATTCTTACAACTGACTTCTTATTTCCAGTACGGAAAATTCTTTAATTGGAACAGACTGCCAAAATCTTCTGATTGAAATGAATTTCAGGATGCATTAAGAAATCCTCCCATACACATCAATAAAATAACACAACTGTTTGCAACACTAGTTTATTCTTTACCAGTTCAATATTTACAAATATTGAGAATTCAGTAGGTCAGCTGATTGGAGTTTTCTTAACACATGAAAATATTACTGTAGACATTTGTAAATTGAGCAATTTGTACAATTTTGTACACTTGTTTTAGTCAGACATCTCTTTTTTAAAAGGTTATTTAAAGGATACAAATATTTATTGTGAAAGATATATATGTATTTCTGTATAGGTGAAATGGGTCTACAACCAGTATTATTGTTATTGCAATATATATTAACATCCTACCAGTAACATAGAAAATCAATAATTATCAAAATTTAGTACTTATCCATCATTTTTGATTACTAAACTCTCTCTACCAATGCTGACAGTTATAACACAAGGCAACAATAACTAACATTTCCATTTTATTAGCATTTTTGGGGGTATCTTATTACAAGACACTGTGATACAGCCAAATTTTAACTTTGCATGCTGCCCTGTGGCACAGTTCTTCCAATGCTTTACTGACATTTCAATTGCAAAGCTTGCAGAAAAGCAAAACAAGATTATGTACAAATTATGTGTCTCCATTCCCCAAGGCACCCACTGGATTAAGATCCAGCGAAGGGCGCACACTGCAGCCGTGCCTCCCTGGGCTCTGCGAGAGGCACCACACACACGAGGCAGCAAAAGAACTCCTTCCAAATTAATACTGCAAAAGTTTTGTTTCAGTCCTCGCTAATTGAGCTTAATTAAACATAACTTCATAGAGTTTCAGAATTCTAAAGAAAGACATCCTCACCTTTGAGCAAACAGCAGCAATTTAAAGCACTTGTTTGTTAAGTCAGAAACAGCTGACTTCACACTGCCCTATACACCATTTTAAATAAAAGGTTTCATAATTATTTCTCTTCAAACTACACTTTTGACAACTAGATTATTGTTAATAAGGTTAAAACCTGTATATTTTACTAGCTTTTCTGTACTGAATTAGAAAATCGACACCACTACTTTCCTTCTGACCCCAAACACCAGGCATTTACATGAAGTACTAAGGAAGAAATGGCAAAATACAAGCTTGTTTGCAATTAAATTAATCAGCTTTCAATTACTGTCAGGATAAAATCACTAAGAAAAGTTCTCAGTCACAGACTAGCATTGGTACATGATTGAAAAGACATAATTTTAAACAGCTGAAATTAAATTCTCAAAAACACAAAAAGCAATTAAATGCTCAACTTCTATTAAATTTTTCATTCAAGTTGGATGGAAATTTTTTCCTCTTAATTTTTTTTTTCCACGTTCACTTTATCTAGATTCTTCTCTCACTTAGGGACAACTGCAAGCAGTAAAATTGTGGATTTGTTCCAGAGATGTTTGTTTTCTGTTCAGGTACTCTCTATCCATGATTTCAAATGCCTATTTAGGAAAAAAGACTTTTTTTAACCATATCTTTTCTTCTGATGGCCAGTGCTCCTGTGAGAGTGAGTCTAAGCTACTTATAAAATAATATGGCTGAAAAATTTTCCCTTTTTTGGGTTCATTAGCAAAAGACTTTCAACAGAAAGCACCTGAATTTTAACAAAGAGCTGTCAGGAGGAGTGAATGAAAAGCTCAGTGACTATTTCATTGAGCTTCATGGCTTAAGCTACAGCAGAAGCTGAGATTCACCACAGGACCAGATTACCCTGATCTCTGGTCCCTCAATTTGGGATCTGTAGGACTAATCTTGCATTTTTGCCTACACACAGGTAACAAAGAGATACAAGGATCCATAGTGTCTCTGAATGTGACAAACTGATACCAGAACACAGCAATGTTCAAAATAACATTTGAAAATAATTTTAAAAATCAGAATTTCATCAATGATTCATACTTTTAACTTATTCCCACAAGGGGACAGGAAGACTGTACATCGAGGCAAGAAGACTGAGAATAAAGTGTACCATATGTTGAACTGAAATAAGGAAAAAAGTATTCACAAAGACACTGTGAAACTTGCTTCAGAACTCCACAAACCAATTAATGTAAAATCAGATTTTATATATTACTTATGAAAGAGTCCTGTTCAAATGGTTAAAAGATGAAAGCCTGGTAACAGTGCAACATAGAATAAGGTAATTAGGGTACCTCAAAATGGATGAAAGCGTTATTTAATTTTTCAATTTAAAACTTTCCTGGAGCTCTACAACCTTTCTTCAATATTCTTTCAAGGTATTCATACTGATGAGTGTTTGAAATTGTATTCTTGCATAATAGTATGCCTTGGAATTCCTTAAACTTAAAATAAAGGCTGTCAAGGAAAAATACCAATATACACACCATATGGCAAGCCTTCCTTCACACCTACATATGAAAACAAATTACAGATATATTACATGAAAGCTATGGTGATTAGCTCATCTTGTTTACCTACATGTCAAAATGACATACACCAAAGTGTCTTCCCAAAGACCACTTGACACTTTTCCTATCCTTGTTATTCAGATTTTCTTGGTACTGTCCAAAAGCAGTCAAGAACAGAATCCTACTACACACATACAAACACTGGCAGCCTCTGCTCTGGAAAGTCTCCAAGAATAGAAGAGTATTAAACAGAAAGAGATGCAGTATGCCTAGCAGCTGCCAGGCCCAGCTCAAGACCCAGCTATTTCAGGAAGAAGGGAAAGGAGTTTTTGAAAGGTCATGAAAAAACATTACCTGATTGATAAGCCCTTCTATAATTCTTCTTCCTGTCCAACCTATTCCTCCGTGGGTGCACGTGACTGTACTTCAAACAATGCAGCTGATTGGGCACTTAACGTTGATATTTGTGGCAAAGTTTGATGAGCCCTTCAAGCATGACTGAGATGTAATTTTTTAAGCCACTTAGTAACTACTTGAGACCTGTTATGGAGATCCATAGTACAATACAGACATTCCTTGAGGGCTGACTTCGGGGAGCTTCCCTGGCAGATATAAATGCTAGTGCTAAAATGTCAAGGATTTATAATTATGATGACGGATGCATAAAACACATAAAACAAGCCTTATTAGGGTTGATTGAAGTAAATATAGCAAAGGACATTTCTCCTTTCTTCTGTAAAAGATTCATGTTCAGTGCTATTTGTAGCCTGTCACACTCATTATGTTTTCATGTGAAATAGCTTCTGAGTTTTGCTAGATAACAAATGCCCTTTGCTTTTATTCTTCCTCGATCCAAGTGAAAAAAACAAATTGAAGAAGGACTGTGGAATGCAAGACTGATTATTTCCCTTCTGCTTAACTTGAAACTGAGTACTTTCACCTATATGGACTTTACAAAAGATGAGTTAATTTTGGAGAGTCCATTTAAAATGGCACTATAAAAATGTAGATAATTAATACCAAAGACTGCATTATTTACTAGAACCATGCTTGTCAAATGCACTTACTGGAATCAGTCATTGAAAAGGAAAAATTTAATGTACCATAAAAAAAGTCTATACTTAGAAATGGAAGTGACATCTTAGTTACTATATTGTGAGTAAGCAGCAATGAATGTTCATTCTCATAATATGAATTACAGCAACTTCATAATATGAATTTTACCTCAGAATACTACTGCAATGCTAAATTATCTGCTTAGTTACACAACAACACAAACGCCGCCTGACAGAACAAGCATCTTTGCTGAGAGAGAGCCCACAGGAACTCTGGACACTCCGAGCCACACAGGGTCAGTGGAGGTGTGGGGGGAAGCCAAACGAGAGCTCAAGCTGCTCCCAGCTCCTGCTGTGGCACAGCATTCCCACTCCTACTTTCAGCAGGCACCTCGCCTGGCATTCAGCAATGCTGACTTCTCCAGCACCGACCTCTTCTCGCTCCTTTCCACATGCTTTTCAAGCCCTGAGCTGGCATCAAATAAACTTTGGATTATATGAAAATCTTCAGAATTTTAAACCAAAATAAACTGTGGTGAAGAGACATTATAGCACTTCAACTAAGACCAGAGGGCATAACTGAAATCTTTAGGAATTTGCATGGCTCTCCATACTCTAGGCATTTATGATGTTAAAAAACACTATGTATTGAGCATTTTCCAGATTCCAGTTTAATGGGGGCACACAGAACAATTTAGGTTGAAAGGGATCTCTGGAAGTCACTGGTCCACTCTTTCACTCAAAGTATGGCCATACTGGCACTTGGCTCAAAAGTTGACTCTAGTTGCTTAGAGTCAAACCAATTTTTGTGCATCTCCAAGGATGAATATTTCACTTGTCTCTGGGCATCTGTTTCAGTGCTCAACCACCCTTGTAGTGCAAGAAAAGTCTCTCATATCTTAACAGAATCTTCCTCATGACCATTTTAAAGTCCATTATCTCTTCTTTTCTCACTGTGGACTTCCAAGAAAATAGAGTCTAATCTCCTCTACACTCTTCCCTTATCCTATGAAGTTCACTTACCCTTTCTCCCCAAGTCCAATGTTCAATCCCTGATCTTGCTGATGATCCTGTGCTGAGCTGGCTTCAAACATGTCAGTGTCTTTCTTGCATGAAAGGAAACCAAAACTGAACACAACAGCTCAGCTGTGGCCTCACAAGTGCCAAACAGATGGAATTGCTTCCCTTGGCTACTGTCTTGAATGTGTATTTAGCTTTCTTAGATGCAAACCTGAGACAAACCTAGAACAAATTCTACCAAGTCACTCTTTCTTATTTTCTCTCATTAATCTACATCATGTGCAAAAATATGTTTTTGCCTTAGCCCCAAATGCTCAATGACAGCATATGAATTAGCTGTTTGTTTGATTTAAATAGCTCTGATCTTTTTAGAGGACATTACAGGAAGGGGCAATGGAACTTTGGAAGTAGAAAAAAAAAAAAAAAAAAAAAAAGCAGCACAAAAAATGCTTGAATTGTAAAATCCATCAGAAAGTGTAAAACCATCTGTACAGCATAGCACACGCAACAACTTCTATTAGTACAGACAAGCTTGATATATCTTGGGATGTTGCCACACGTCATGCAGTTCTCACACTGTGTTTCTGTCTGTGCAGAAAAACATTTCAGTATTTACAACTGCCAAGAGTCCTATTCCTACTGATGCCTTGCTCAGTGAGACTGCATTATTTGCCCTGTCTCTGACAGTTTATATGTCAGGCTCTAGAAAGGCAAAAGTAAGCTTACAAAACTGGTTGTCACCTTGATGAGGAAAGGTCTGTCCCTAATGATAAACTAATGCTATCAGTCTCTCCTAGTTTGTTATTAATTCTGTCAATACACAGTATTCCTAGCCACTTTCTAGTGCATTATAATAAAGTATGCACAGCCCTTTGAAAAAACTAGAAAATAAATACTTTTTGCCTTTCTCAGAGTGACCTCATTTGCAGAAGCATCACGACCCTATATGCTTCAGTAGTAGAAGTCAGCTGACCTTGACCTCTAGCAGCCGTGTCTCCAAAGAAAGCTCCTAAACATCATGATGCTCTTACACATAAAATTTGAGAGAGGAAAATGAGGAGAGGGAAGAGAGGTTTAAAAGAAATGCAACGGTATCACCAAATTCCTCAGAATTATTAGTATTTAGTAATTGGCAGCTTCACATGAATTGTTTCACCATACTCATTAATAGAAGACTACAAAGTCACTCACAGAAGAATTCTGTTTTCTTTTTTCTTTTTTTAAAGACAAATCAGTTTATGAAGACTACAGCAACTGAAGAAGAAACCTATAAAGTTATGCAGTCTCAGAAGATCAGTAACAGGCAAAATTGTGAAATATATAGGAAATTTACAAGCAGTGCAACGACTACAAACACAAATACATATTCCCAAATGAATTACCAGAACAGAAGGGCTAGAAAAAAATTATTTTTGACTTGACACTGTAATGCACCATTACTGTGAAAACAATGAAACTAAAAGTAACATTTCCAGAGATAGTCACATCCCTGGCAATAACAAAAAACCCTTCAATAAGAATTACTCATTTCAGCAATCAGTTCATAACAGACATCCTACTGCTGCCTTGCTCATTATACTCCTTAAAAGAATGATCTACATATTATACATTTCAGTCATTTTTTTTTTACCCTAACATTAGCTGCCCACAGCATAATTGCATAGATGAGTTTCTTAATTTCTTAGTAAACAAATTAAATACTAACATCGTGTCCAAGATGCACAGTAAAATCAAGTATCTTTTTAAGGTTTTCTGAGCATTAAAATTCAGAATTCAATTGAGCAAAATGTCATTTGCAAAGTTAGTAGCAGCTATGTATGTACATGTGTGTTATGCACACCTTGGACACGTGTGTGTTTGCAGGCAGACAAGACCTCACATAAATACCCTTCTACTACCTATGGAGTGATCCTGGTTATTCATATAAGAACATGTTCTATTTAAACAGATTGATCAAGAAAAAATAACACTCAGAAAATTGCAATAGTAGTGATGCTCTTGTCCTTCCACAACAGGATAGAATCCAAAAGGTAAAACCAAAGCGTATTTTCTGTAAGTGATATTATAATTGCTCATTAGATGGATTTTGACAGAAACCTCATTCCTAAGGCTTAATTTTGATACCCTATTAAGTACACTGTTGAATGTCTACTTGATGCAAAGTTTTGTGTAACATTTAGCTATAAAAATGTGGACTACAAGTCTAACCTCTGAGCAATGATTAAAATTATCTGAACATTTCTTAACGAGACTATTTTCTGCAAGAAAAATCTTGAAAGAAAAGGGAATTCTTTGTTTTACTGAATATACTGCAATATATTGAGCATTGTTTCTTACCTACCCTAATTAAACTAAAAATTTTTAGTAGATAATAAAAAACACAGAAGAATACATTTAGCCAAGATGTAGAATTCAATTAACAGAGTCCTATCACCCTGAATTACTGGTTTAATGTGATCCAAAGCTTTCTTTTTTGGGAAGAAATAATCTTCATGCTTAGGGCATAGTTTAATTTTGATTACAGTAGTTTGAATATTCTGCAAAACAGTGATATGTCTTGGGAATAAACGACTTCAGACCATTCAGATCATTACTCAGAAATTTCAAACGTGATTTTTCAGAGAGGAGCTTGTTCATCCATTTTCCACTCCTCATTACAAATGATTAAATTATATTCATAAAGCAAAGCACTTTTATATAAAAACCCTCAAAGTGAATGATATACCAGGCTCCACTTTCAAAAGCAAGCTAAACTACTTAATAAACAACACAATGGGAAAGGCGTAAAGTACTTTCAGCTAATTGAAAACTCTCCTGAAATTTTTCAGTTGTCCTACATCTTCCAAAATCATGAACATCATCATCAAAATTGGAGGCAAACAACCAGCTCGGTATTTTAGGCACCTCCAGAAAAGTGAACATGGCTATTTCCTGACCTATCCATGCTGAAGTCTCACCAGACAAAGAATTCATGTTTTTGCAGCTTTATTGCTACTACTTGAAAGGATTCACAGGAGAAACCCACTGCCTTGTTCATCACCTTGTTACCCAGCACTATTCAAAGGGTTTGAAACACATGAACATTTAAGTTGTTAGAAAAAGCTAATAATATTGACTCAGTTCTTTGTCAAGTTTTATGGAAGATTTTTTTAACATTTTTCTTCCGGTGTGGGAAAAGAAGCCAATACCATATTATGAGAATGACATTCCTGCTCCTCTGACTCAGTTCTTGCCTGCCCATGGCTTTCTGTTCTTCTGTGGCTATGCCACACTGAGCATTCAGTCCCCTCCAGGTAAGGCCACTTTCATAATGGCATGCTGCTCTTTGATGCTTCTGAGGCTTTAGAAAACCCAAGGGGAAAAAAAATCCACACAGAAAAATTCCAGACAAGTTACAAATATATTAATTCTGCCTTGAATCCTTATCCTCGAGTCAAATTATTTTCTGTCCAAGAGACTAAAAGTGTTTTTTCACAGTTAGCTGAAATCAAGTCTCAGGGGTTTCTATCTAATGTAAGTTAAATAGCTTTTTATTAGTAATTCGCCCACACACACTGCAAAACTTGACACTGGTCTTCACATAGGTCCCTGAAAGTACATTTATTTCTTATTTAAAGATCTATGTGCCTTTGAAAAAGAAACCACTCCAAAACCATACCTACAAACATACAAGAAAAAGTCCAAACCGAAACATGATACACTCCATTAGTGATGAATGGGAGCCACAGCTGGCAATCCCCAGGATGTCCACTATTCACTTCAACACCAATTGGAGAGAGATGTCTGAGACAAAAAGATGCCACTCCTTTCTCTCCCAGGTTGTGCTTCAGAAGTTAAATCAGGGCACAGGCCGATGCTGCAGCCGGGTGCCCAGAGGCCAGGCTCAGTTTGGCTGTTCTCTGGGAGCTCCATGGTCGAACACTGACACCATGCCAGAATGGCATTTCTGACTGGACGTCAACGCTCAGGAGAATGCATCCCCCACATATCCCTTGCATGGGGATTCAGGATTTCAGAAAAGCTGAAGACTACACAAATTCATCTACTCTTCAAATACATTACATGACAAAGTAAAATCTGCCAAATATCTACTACATGGGATACAGCAAAACAGAACTGAACATTGTGTGCAGATAAAAGACATTCTTTTCCTACATTTGAACTTGGAATTGATTTTAAGTAAGTTTGGCTAACACAAATGCAACACAAAGACATTATAAAAAATGTGACAAGGGATACATACTCTAAACAGAAGTTCTGACCATATTTGTGATAAGATTGATTTTTTTTTTTTTTTCTCTTTGCATTTTCCTATACATGCTGCTTAGGTTACACGAGAATAGCATGCAGTTTGGAATCAAAATGAAGTTTACAGAGTTGTGCTTCCAAGTCTGCTGGATCCTTCCCTCTATCAGTAGCCTACTAATAACTCCTTAGTACTTGGCCCCTTGGCCTTCAGGGCTTTTGTACAGGGAAGAGGCAAGGAAGGCAGCTCCATCCTCTACCCTGGGCTCCAGTCCAAAGTCACCACAGTGATTACTAGGATGCTTCATTTTGCCTCCTCTCTCATTCTGTGCTTTCAGACTCGATCAGGAAACTCTACAGCTTCTCTGAGGCATCAGTCTGGACGTGTCACTCCATTCCACCAGAATTCTAACTGTGTACTAATAATTTCCTATCTACTCTTCAGCCACAGCTCGGCAGCATGAGACAGGTAGGCTGCTGCATCATCTGCGAGGCAATGCAAATTAGACTAAAAAAAGTAGGAGGATTCCACAGTCAATTCCTACCCTCCAAAGAACTGCTCACAAGAAGCATGTTCCTGTGCCACATTTGAAGGAAACTCACAAGAGGGGAAAGCACAGAGCTAGCCTCATGACACTAGAGCTTTCTGAAGAGACAAAATGACAAGCTCCTGAGAGCAGGAGATGACAATTCTTGGCAGAGTATATTCTAATTTCAGTTTATCTAGGCAATTCAACTCAAGAAGAAGCACATTCAAAATGAAGAATCATCTGATCACTGCAAAGCAGGGAAACTTATTAGTCTGACTTTTTTACAGCCTCTGAAAAACAACTGAATGCAAGAGCTGAGCTCCATTCACTCCAAGACCCTGAGAAATTCCTCCTGGTCTATCATGCATCATCTGCAAACTGCTCCTGTTCAATAGATCAGCTTTAAATTCAAAACTCTTCCCAGTACACATCCAGAATGTTTCCCATTTTTTCTTAACTAAAATTCATTTTAGTTCTCCGCAGCGTTAATTGAACTTCAATTATGAAAACTAGCTTGACACAAGCCATGAAGAAGGAATTAATAGTCTACTAAATAAGAACTGTCACTCAGCATTTCCTAAGCTAAATGTAAAAATTAAGACTCTGAATAAATGTATGCTAAGTATCAGTGCATAAATATGCATATAATGCATTTTCCTCTTTTAAAAAAGTGTAAAATTTAATGTAAAGACATTTGATTGCACATCAACATTTTGGTGGTGATCAATCACTGAAAATCAATGATTCTTTTAAATAAATGCAGAAATATATTTAATTGAAATCAAATTACTTTAAATACATTTTTGTTTACTTTTCAATCACTTAAGACTTCAGGCAGTTCACTCTGTGGTTAGGAAATAGAATCTCAGGACATAACCCACTAACTACTAAAGCTTATTTCCCTTCTGCAACCAACCCAGTTGTTACACTGACAGTGAAATACACCAGCAACCAAATTTCTCATCCAAAAGTGCATCACTGAGGGCTTACCCACTCTCAATCCCTTTACAGATTTTTTTATGCCATTAAAAGATTCAAATCCTATTAGAATGCAAATATAAAAGGGTAGAGAGAGCACACATAATACCATTAACATTCAAAGATTTCTTGCTCCCCATTATCAGATATTAATTCTCACATTAACTGATGTTTTGTTAAAAGAAAAAAACCAACAAAAAAACCGGAATCCATTAGCAGCTGCATTAAAAGCGAACAAAAGAGGCAACAACTGCTGATGTGATTATGCACCTAACCCTTTCAGAAAGTTTCCATATCCAAGAGCACCAAACAAGCACTGCTTCAACTTTCATTTCACACCAGGTATGTAAGAACACACTGAAAAACAACCTTGACAGGGGTTTCCTGCATACTGGTATTTTTAGAAAGCTTTGAAAAACAATCACTCATTTTTAGAAGTCTCTGGATGGCTTCCTTTAAGTTCTTTTAAAGCCACAATATGGCACGTCTAGGGAGGAGAAGAAAAAAAAAAAAAAAATCTCTTTTTTCATGTAAGCAGCATGTTTCAGTTTCAGCTGCACCAAGGTGGCAGGTGCCAGGCAGGAGCCTGCCAGCAGATGGAATAGCCCAGCTCAAGCAGGCACTTGGAACGCTGTCAGCCACCAGGCCTGGTGTGCTCTTCCCTTTACATGCTTCTCTCCACTGCACATGATGGCACGTGGTGCTGTTAGTGGGAACAGCCAGAGCAGCCTGACACTTCACACAGCGAACAGCTACGCTACAGCTGCAGACACACTAACAGCAACCTCATGCCTAGACAAACACCAGCAAAGGAAAGGGGATCCTGGGTGGTACATCTTCATCACAACTTGCATTCTCTCTTTGGAAATCCACTAGTCCAAGATTCTCAGATCAGTGCCATGTAAACAGAAATCATGTAAATAGACAGCACAGCTCTCTTTTAGTCATATCCACACTCACATCTGCAGGACTCGACCATAACTCTGCCTCATCTTCAACATGTGTTGACCAACTTAATTAGCCCATGAACCTCCACAGAACACAGTCACTCAAAACACCAGCAGAAATGCACTAAGATGTACTGCACATCCAGCCAGATCACAGCTTCACCAGCATTCAGTAAGTCATTCAACTAATATTTCCTCAGGCATTATTGAAACAATGCAAGTTAAATCATCTGAGTCACCAACAGCGAGTGACTTATCTATACTGTGGGTACTTTCTTCCACATCATATGAACATGAAGCCTACCAACCAGTCACAGCCCCTCTGAAAAATCTGGCTCTTCCACTATTCCCTCACAGATGTTCACATTACCAATTAATCATCACCACAGGGAGTCTCAGCACAGAGGCTAAGGGTTGAATACACTCACTTCAATCTTACTTTGGAACTCTTTCAGTATTTTCCAAATCAACAACAAAATATAAGTGAAATAAATAAAAAAAATCACATCCAACCCTAATACATAATGCAGCAGAATGAACTGCCCTATAATTTTATTTAAATGAGGTAAAATTATTTTAAGGTACCACAAACCTCATCCTGAGTTCTAGCTCCACTATCAATATATAGACTTAGATGCCTCTGACCACATAAACTTATATTTTAGGCAACTTAAAGCATATGCAAATACCATTGAAGCATTCTAAAAAGGAAAACAAATAGAAAGCCAGCAGCTCTGCTAATAAACAGGAATTATTTTGTATTGTATTTGATTATTTTAAAAAAATGCTGAGTTAATATCCTACCAAAAGTGTAAGACAATATGAAGAACTTCACCATATTCACCAGTGGATGATGTGTTAATGTTATTAAACGTTTTTCATTTGCTTGAATAAAAAAAATCACAACAGCTACATTCCAATCAATTTCTCAATTTCAATCACCTACATCCTGTATATCCAGAAAACTGCACTGGTTTCACTAAGCTTACTTCTTAGAGCACACTATCTATGCACTCACAACGGAAGGTCACAAAAATAAGCAAATATAAAAGTCACAACAATAAGCACACTGTGTGTGTACATACATGTGCCTGGTACATGCACGTTTCATGAAGAATAGTGAATTACAGCAGAACTATCCGACCTACTCCAGCAAGAGACGTAAGTGCACAAAGAAACTGATTTATCCAGGATGGTAAACAATACCCATGACAAACAGGGAGTTCAGCCTACTTCTTGCAAGCCCCTCACAAGTGAAATGAAATAATCTTTTATCCTAACTAACAGTTGCTGTTAACAGCTCAAGTACTTCACCAAGTCTTAATATTGCTTTTTCATAAGAACTGATGTGCTACATCAAATCAACCACAACTGCTCTCAAAACAAATGAAACATCTCAGGACTGAGGGTCCCACTCTCCCCGTGTTGTCTGCCAGGCCACAACAGCCCTGCAGGTCAGTGTGAGTTCTCTGCAAAAAGCAGAAAGGAATTTTAATCTGGTCTTTTTGCAAGGAAAGAATTTCAACATCATGAGCCACGTTGCTTGAAGCAAACATAAGAAGATATCACATAAATAGAAAGGTATTTGAAATTAGAATTCTTTATTCAGGGTTTCAGGTCAAGCTGCAGTTTTCAAGAATCCAGAGCTCTCACAGAACAGACAAAACTGCCTGTTGTATGAAATAACTTTGATAGAAACCCCCACCAGGTAACAACTCGCACTTTAATTACTTGCCAAGATGCTTTATTGGGAGCACAAAGTCTGTCTGCAGAGACATGCAAATATTGTTAAGTGGAATCCATGTGCTCTCCATAAAGCTTGTTTTTCAGCTTCAGATATCTTTATGTTCCCATACCAGAATTCCCATACCAAGAGATGGAAATTTTAGAACTGCTGATTCACTCCACAGAAGCTCTTACTCCTAACATCCATATGTAATCTAAAATAAAGACTCTGAGCTGCAAGGCTCATCTGTAGACTGTGCTGCTAGAAAAAAAATCCTTGTCTATGTGGCTGACAAGCACACATTAGTCTGAATTTTTTCATAAACGATACATTTCTCAAAACTCATCCATTTTATAACAAATCAACATTACATCCTTTCCCAAGTCTCATATTTAAAGGCAGTCTTTCAAAGGGAGAATAGATGTGAACAGCCTCTAAAGCAGTTGGGTCCTTCACAAGCCATCATCACTGTTCCTATACAGCAGCAGAGGGGGACAGAGCAGGATTTCAGAGTAGATAAGAGCATAAACCAAAGAAAATGCACAACTCAGTAGGCAAATACTAACAAACCCAAATTCCTGACAGGCATTATAGTGACCTATAGTTTTAAGGTCTTCCAGAAACAAGCACTTTTCTTTGTTGGAAAAGAAGGACTTCAAAACATACCAGAAAAAAGCATTACCAGGTTACTGGTAAAAGCATACTATGAGTATAATTTCAATACAATTAAGGCAAAAGCATTGCAAACCTACCTTGGTAGGAGTTAGGAGCATGCTCTAGTTTTCAATAACAGACTACTGGATCTTACTGAAATTTTAAATATACAGGGCTCAGTTAATAGGAGCTTTGAAAACTGCAGAGATGTATGAACAGTTTTAACAGGAAGTTGAAGCATACCAGATGAGTATCTGAAAGATTTGAACACTCCCATTAAAAGCCAGCATATATGAAGTGTGTCCCATGACTTGAACAAAAAAAAAAAAAAAAAGCCAAACAAGAAACACTTTTGTATTTAAAAAATAGGGAGTGGAGGGAAGAATAGAAGCAGTTTCTCATAGTTTGATCATAAAGAAGGAATTAAATCCTAAGTGACACGATTCTAATGAACCAGAACTGATTATAATCTTTTTTTAGGAAAAGGTATGCAAAATCAACAATAAAATACATCAGAGCCTGATAAAGATCATTGCTTTAGCCTCAATGTTATCTACTGCACATCTGCCACACCGCATTATCTTACCACTCAAGCATCATTTCTGCATTCTAATGTAGTAGCTTCATCAGATTAATGCCCAAGACATTTCAGCTGTGTTTCAAGTAAATAAGTGGACATACAGGAATATTATGCATGGCCTGTACCACTGACACTAAGCAAAGAAAATGTGATTAGCACCAAATTGCATCTGACAGGGGAACCAGAAAGCTGTCAAACACAATGACATGGTTTCAGTATTTAGAAGGTAAAAGGGGGAATAAAGAAGCTGGCCAGTCTGGCATCGAGACAGCAATAAAACACAACAGCTATGATAAATTAATTCATTTACTTATGAAAAATTAGAGGCTTCAACATGCAGCTCTCATTTATAATCTTGTCAATCTGGCAGAATAAATAAAAAGCCCATACAATACACAGTGGGATGAAGGGGGGGAAAAAACAAAAGAAGGGGGAAAAGAAAAACAGATTTTTGCATTTAGGCTAACAGAATAATTTCTTACATTAAATCACACCGGATCAAGCCTTTTGTAGGAGTGACTAATGCAAAGATACATTACAGCAGGGATTACAGTGTTAACAACAGACACACAGTGCTTAAAACAACAGGAAGGCTTGAGATCAAACACTCCGTAGCCACAAAATTAATTTTTCACATGCAAGAGATGCAATAACTAATAATCCCTCAAAAGGATTCCAGGAAGAGCTAACAGGGCAAAAGTGGAAGTAAACTCAAAGGACTGGTCCCTGGGACAAGAACAGGCACTGGAAGGAGGCAGTGTCCTCCTAACAGGTGCCTGGTGGGGCCATCAACACCAGTCTGCCTTGAAATCCTTTCCAAGCAAAACAAGCTCTGCAACATCCTGCAGCTCCGTCTCTGCAGTGCTTTCCAGAAGGTTCTCCTGGGATCCACAGCTGCGAGTATCTCAATAGCAATATGGATACAGTAATTTTTTCTACTGAGATCACTGTCATAACCAGGAGATGGTCTTTTAGAGGAGTCTTTCAGTGTCTGGCAATTGCCAGCAGGTGAGTTTAGACCAGAAAATATCAAATTTCCTCTTAATGAAAAAAAACCCTGTCCATATCTTAACAGAATAGGATGGATCACCACCATGAAAGCAGCAGCAAGGCCAACTGTCACCACAGTGCAGAGGCTGGATTTTAACCTCCCAGCACTTCACACCCTGACTGGTCACTGCCGATTATTCCAATGTCACCTATGCTGAGCCACGAATCTTGACCACAGGGTAGAGTCCATTCATATACAGCTCTGAACACTGGAGACATTGCTCCAAAACACAGTGAGAAGAGCAGCAGCCTACAAGGAGCCCAGGAGATCAGGCAGCCATCGAGCCCCAGAAATCAGTTTTGATGCCCACGGCAAAGGCTGGCATGAAAAGACAAGCTAGTCACAAACATTCTCCCACTATTAACTACAAGCCCAGCTCACGGGGGAGTGACAGGGCACACGAGGCCTTTGCTGACAAGCACACCAGAAGTCTGTGGCAGCACAATCTGGGGCAAAGCTGGAACTTCAGCCCTTTCTAATTCAAGACAAGAACTGATAGCTTAGCCCAAAACCACCCTTCTCCCTATCCCACAGGGTAGAATCTACATAACTTTTATCAGTAACAGTGTGGAGTGGTGGAAAAACAAAGAATGAGGAAGGAAAGTGTCACCTCTAAATCAACAGACAGCCACAGAGCCAGGTCTGTGGCACACAGCAGCTCTGCCAGTCTTGAGGCCAATGCTAATGTTACTGCTTGTGTCCTCCCTCACCTGCCAGCTAAAAACAATTAGTACTGCTACAGAGCTATTTTGACATCTGTGAGATACTTAGAACAGATACTTTCTAGTTCATTTAGGAGAATCAATTAAATTAACCTATTTTCAGAAAACTATTAGTCCTCAAAGTTTTGACTTTTTACCTTTGCCGCATACCTCTAACCACTATGATGATTTTTTTAATATGCATTATATTAACTAAAATGATTTCATTTTGGTCTACAAAGTACTCCATATCCAATTCAATATATATACAATTCAATGCACATATACATACTATTTGACACCTTCTGTTGCAAATCCACAGATTACAAGTGTTGCAAGGCCAGCTGGGTTTTACTTGTGAATTTCTGCAAGATTCTGATTTTTTTTTATCCCCATCTAAACTTAAGTATGCAACCCTTATGTTTGAAGGACCAGCCCTCCAAAACAAGGCTCTATCCTGGTTAAATAAGAAGATAAGGAAAACAAAGATGGCCATAGCTTAAATGCCTAAGGCAAAAACAGTTAAGCAGGACTAGAGGCATAACTGATCTCCTACCCGTTCACATCTAGAGGCCCAATTAGTGCAAATTACAGGTTACTGAAATAACCATTTATTTTCCCAGTGTTCTGCATCTCCACGACAAAACCAAACCAATCCTGTATTATTCCTGTAGTGGAATATTTACTACATTATCATATGGAAATAATTATTTTTCATACAGGAGTACAAAGAATAGGGGGTTAGGATCAGCCAGTACCTCAAGTTCTCTGCCAATCTGTGGCCTGCTTTGCTTTTCCATCCCCAGATTTTACTCAACCTTTTGAGAAAGACAGTCTTCATGTACTTTATGATCCCAACACTAAAGGCCCAGAGGAGGGCAAAAAGTGACCCTGAGGAAGCCACAGGTCAGGCTACCCAAGAACGTTTATTAACTGACCACTCAATCTTCCATCCGTCAAATTCATAACCATAACCTCAAATGAATTTTTAATTATTTCATATCTGATTTTTACAAGGCTTTGAGAGATTTAAAAGGCTGCACTGTATTTATTACATACATGTATTACAGCAACACAATCAGAGGGAAAAAAACACAATAATTAAATGACTGCTGCGTCTAAAATTTTAACATTCAATTTCAAAATTTCTGCCAATTTCAAACATTAAGTAATGAAAAATGTGCATATATTTAAGTTTACATGACCAACATGAAACTCAGGGCATAACCAGACTATGAAGAAAGGGAAAAAAGAACCTGATTCCTCTGTGTGACACAGAAGTAACAGGAAATACTTGGTGCCTGGCTCAATTTCCACACCCTATTATTGCCCTTTAAAGCATGCTAGAAGTACACCTTTCAGCATAAATACCTTTTTATTTTGACACTACCTGCTCCACAATGAAAATGTTGTATTATAGCTCAGAACCATGCCATCAAAGTCTGGCTTACGATTAAATGTCTTGTACTGTACTCTGGAACAGAGTTTTTGTGTTGTTGTTGCTTTTAAGGCACACTGCTAAAGAAAACAAAGTACCTTACTAAACAAGTATGTTAAAAAAAAATAACTTCCCAAGACTTCTATAGCTGCAATTGCAAGAAAGTGCAGACCGGATAATTGCAGTCCCACTGTCATTGCAAATTTGCAGTTGGTCACAATACAAAACATCACCAGCTATAATATCTTGTTTGAGCATTTGCTGCTCAATCAAGACAGATTTTGGAAGTATTTTGCTATTTTCTTTTCATTTGCACTACTGCAAGAGAGCAATTTTAACCCATAGGGCTGAGAGAATAAGCAGACTATAGTCAATACAACATTATTGGAACAAGCATTTGGTCTACAAATTCCAACAGAGGCATAGATATTAAAGTGCATTGCAAAGAAGTACTGAATTGCAGCCTAAGTAACTTGTTTTCATTTCTAATCCACAAGTTCAAGTAATTAAGCAAACATTTAAATATTTTTAAATATTTAAATCTGAAAATGGTATAAACCCACAGATTTCTACGTTAGTCCATAGTAGTAGTAGGCATAGGCTAGAGCCCAGTCCTGAAGTATTTGGCCTATGCAGTTACATTTGGGGAACTTGTCCTGACCTACAGGGACATTTAGGGAACTGTCTACACCAACGATGGCTGGGGATTGCAGCTCTTCAGAGCGCTGCCAGAACCACTCTAGCAGAAAGGGCTGTGTGATTCCCAGTAAGATGTTACACAGTCCATTGTCATACACGGCCAGTCTCGCCCCTCCAGCCCACGGGAGGAAAAGTAAAAGCACTTGGCAGGTGACTTTCTGCAGAGGGTCCCAGACCTTTGCTCTCACCAGGAAGCAAAGCAGAGCTGCAGGCTGGAGCTGCTCCCTGAGGCTGTTGGGGGCAATGAAGCACGTCCCTGTGGCACAAATGCTCACCCTGTGCGCTTGAGCTGCAGCCAGCGAGGGCAGAGAGGACCAATGGCACCACCAGGGCCCCAAACAGCTTCAACTTATCTCCGGCCCAACTCAAAGTACATTTCTCTATGTTTGCCCTAAGAACCACGTCCTGCCCATCCTATCCATCACTGACTGCACCCACTGTCTTCCCTCACATTTCCTCAGCACTTAAAGCCACAATGATCTCAAATAGGTGCCACTGATGAGGAATAGGAAAGAGAAAACAGGGAGACTACAGGTGTGCCTGAAACTGTAACTCAGCGTAATCCCTGGTGATTACATGGAAGATTAAACAAAACAAGATCCCAGCTTTGGGCAACTCTGCAGGCTAATAAAAGCTTGGTACTCTAGGAGTTTAGGATGTAAGGTGGGCTCAGTGGAATATGAATGTGGCACCGTCTTTTTTTGGCAGAACTCACACTATTAAAAATGCAGTTTTTCCCATATTCCCCAATTGCTCCAATATTTAGCATTAAGATACAAAGGGTGACCCACACAAATTTATCATTGCCCTCAATATAAATGTCTTAAAATTTTTATTCCGGCACACAATTTAGAATTTATTTTACTGAAGAAAGGCAATGTGACAGTTCATTTTAGAAATGCACTAATACAGAACTAATGACAAGGAAATTGTTTATTTTGTCTGGTTTACAAACATTTCTTTATATCTAATACAGTATTAGCTAAGAAATTACTGTGATAAAAGTATTTTTCACTGAAATCACATTTACACAAAGTGACTGATAAAATGGCAGCCAAAACAAGTATTTAGCTTTAACGGTGAAACACTAGCTAACAAATAAAATAAAGAAAAAAACCCAAAACAAACAAGGTATTCTATCTTCACCTTTTTCAAGCTACATCTAAACTTCCAGCAGAAAGTAATGTCACACCACTCTCCATTACAGTGAGTGTGCCAAATACTCTCAGCTGTGAGCAGAGCATCAGCAGTACCTTTTCATTTCTCACCTTTCGCCAGCTTCCACCCAAAAAGCAGCACAACTTTGCTTTTAATTGGCTCTGTTTGTGCCTTCCAATCTCCCTCTACCATTGGACAGCACCTTCCCTGAGTTTTCTTAGGAGTGAAGGAAAAATTTCCCATTTCCTAAGAAGTAGTTAACAACTGAAAGTAAGTGTTTCATAGAAGGGTAAAGAAGTAGCATCAGATAAAGACAGAAAAAGTCAAACCAATTGTTTTTAAGTAGATTTGAATATCCCAAAAACATAATTAGAAATTTGATTAATTTTTCATAAAATAAGTTCACTTTGTCTTATAAAAAGTAAAATTTTTAACTATTTTTTACGTACTTGGAGCAACTGAACAGAAACAAACACCTTCATAATGATAACCATTCAACATATTAAAGATACTAACTTAAGAATAATTCCACTTCACAAATCTGGAATACAGAAATGTTTTCCAAACACATTCAGATAGTAAAAATTCTTTAAATGGATGAATATGGCAAAATTTATCCTTAATACAATCATAGCTATCATAAATACCAACAAGAACAATTCACCAACAACCACTGGCTTGGGAATGTAGCTGCAGATCAATCACTGCTGA
The DNA here is from genome assembly GCA_013397245.1 of Thryothorus ludovicianus. Classification (NCBI taxonomy): domain Eukaryota; kingdom Metazoa; phylum Chordata; class Aves; order Passeriformes; family Certhiidae; genus Thryothorus; species Thryothorus ludovicianus. The sequence goes on along the minus strand of VZTB01014216.1, from coordinate 1,049,130 downwards.
GGGCACGCTGGGCATCTGAAAACCTTGGGTATGCTGGTTTTCAACACTTATAACATTCACTGCAAATTAGCTAAGAAGTCTACTTAAGGACATATATTGACCTGGCAGACAATACTGGTCACTTAAAAAAAAATAAAACTATTACTGTGAAAATCTTTGAAGTATAAGCTCTCTCTAAAAAGCTTTATTCTGATTTATCAGAAAATAAATTGGCCAAAGCATCAGTTATTTTCAGGTTTAGATAAAGTTTAAAAGACTAAGAACACAGCCGAGAAATCACATGAAGCACCTGAAATATTAAACTTGTCAAAATCAAACCCCATACTGGTACTAAAAGTCTTCTGCCAATTAGAAATTGTTGAAAAACATACTCAACATATTGTGATGCAGAGGAATCGCTTCACCATCTAAGAAGGTATTACCCATATATTTTCAGCAAGTTAAGTCATTTCTCAACATTTGCTCAATCTCTACTGCTTAGGTAAAGCTACACTTTTCTGTTTTGTCACAGATTACTGATTTCAAGGGTTTCAGGAACTTGTTCTTCTACAACTCACTGGAAATCTGAAAAATTAGCAAGAGTTTAAAAAAATTCTGTCAACAGCTGTTTCTATAGAAACAAATACTGGACCTGCAGCAACAAGGTGAAAGTTATTTGCTTAGGGGACTGTGGGAACTCTATTTAAAACACAAAAGTTAACAGGGTCTTAAAAATCTTCCCTTCTCAAAACAGAAACCGAAATCCAAACAGTTCATTTTGATTTTCACTGAAACTCAAAAAATTAAACAAGTGCACCTTAAGACATAAATCCCAGAGCTTTTCACAATAACAGTTTACATACTCAATACAAGAAGCATTAAGATTTTTGATTGGAAAAACAAATACAAATATCAAACAAAAAAAGCCAAGAAAACACCCCAGCAACCCAAGCCAAATAAAACAATGGAAGCCCAACTTGAGGGATTTAGCCCTCAGTGGTGGGCACAGAGCTTGGGGAGCCACCTGCCAGCACAGCCCTGTGTGCCAGAGCCACAGCCAGCCCTTCAAGGCAGCCCAGAAAGCATTAACACAATCCTGCACAGCTCCAACCCACAGCTTCTGCGAATTTGAAATCTAAACGGTTCAATAAAGCCTCATCTCCACAGTAGCTCCCACAAAATATTCACCCCAGGAATAACAACATCTCAACTTTGACATCATAAATTTGCACACCAGTATAAGTTTTGGTGAGAAGGGAGATGGCAGCAGGAGAACCTGGTTTGCAGAGTCAGCAGCAGAGCCACAGGAAAGTTAATCCACACCCATATTTTTATTTTAGCACTTGGGGTCAAGCATTAATTATTTGAAAGCAAACACACAAAGAAAACGGTGTTTTAAAAGCTACCCTGACAATAAAATCTATGACAAATAGACAGCAGCAAGGTACACCCAGTATTTCAAGAACAGATTATTTTAATAGTTCTTTGCACAGAATAAAAATCTGCTCTGAAACAAAGATTAATCGTACTAACTGAAGAAAAATCTCATACACGCACAGAATATGCATTAGATCAAGTATCAAAACTATAAATAATTAAAAATTTTTCTCAGCGATTAAAAATATATTAAATAGGTTAGGTTTAAGTCATTAAACCACCAGATCAAACTTGTGACATGGGAGGGTAAGAAACCATTGAAAAAAAGTCATTATCTGGGTGGGGAAACTGCAAGTTAATGGAGAAATTGAATTTTCACTATTGAAAAGAGGACACAAACATTCTGCTTTGGCATCTGCTCATAGGTTCTACTGCAGCAGACAACCAGAAAACCACCAGAATTTTAACTGTCAAAACAAATCCTCAAATTAAAGAAAGGAGGAAGAAGTAAGCACTGAACAATTACACACTTCCAGCACCACAAGTCTAGCATTTAGTCAGAAAAAAAACGATGCAAGAAGGACGGATGCAGTCTTAACACTCAGCCAAATGCTGGGAAGATGACTGAATTGGAAAGGCACTCAGACACCACACGCCCAGTTTCACAACAACGTGCTGAGATCTACGAAAAAACCTGGACTCAGACCCAAGCGTTGCTTGTCACTGCCAGGGCATCTGAACACATGCTCAGCTTCAAGAGCTCCAACAAAATCCCCCTGGTCTGGAGACGGGGCACTGAGCACTTTCTTACACAGCTCTCCAGACCGGTCAGCACGAGGCTGCCCTCCTGATTTACAGCACTGAAACAAGGGGGGGATGCTGGAAAATGACTGCAGCAAAGCAAATAGACGCTTTCGCTGCAGGAAGGTACAGAATCCTTTTAAGAAATGTTCATGGTAGTGCTGAATTGAAATCCAGCTTTATTTCTCACTAAATGCAATTATTTCTTCTTCACTGAATTTAACATTTGCATTTCTAATGGTCCTTCTCAGTTACAGTTTTACTTTTTGCATTGTAACCATCCCTTTATTTAAATCATTTGGCAAATTGCAATGTTATGACATTGATTGTTCTATTTTAAAACAAATATAAAAATTCACACACATTTAATATAATTACCTTCATGAACAATCCATACATAGGTTTTCACAAGTTTCTTCAAGAGAAGAACCTGGGACAGAGACACTGGTGCAAAGGTCACAGCACTGTAAATTGACTGGGACATAAGGTGCTTAACCACCGTTTAATGTCCCAGTAAATACTGAACTGGGATGCAAATTACAAATGCATCTCACTCTCCTCTAAGCTCTTGAAATCACAGAATCCAAGGCCATCACACTGCCTTTGAAGATGGTCACTAGAGACCAATTTGAAAAGAACTCCACTGACTACAGCTTTAAACAGATTTTTAAATTTCAACAGGTGATGTTCCTGTCATCTGAGTTGATCTGACTTCCAAAGAAGACGAGGACACCACTGCAATAGCTACTACCACCACTGAAGAGTTCAGAGATTAGAGAATCTACATGCAAACAAACAACAGTTTTGGCATCTGAGCCTGCATTCCAGACTAAA
>VZTB01014216.1:956882-1046077 GCA_013397245.1 Thryothorus ludovicianus | reverse complement strand
AAACCAAACAAAAAAAAACCACAGAAGTAGAACACAGATTTTCAAAATCCTGTTCAAATCTTTCTTCTGATGTGTTATAAATAATATTTTAAAAAGAAAACCATCATAAATATAACTGAAGTGAATACATGACATTAGAAAAACCAATTCTCAAAGTTTTCTAGTTTCCAAGCAGCATGTAAGAACTGCAGCTGGTATCAGAGGAATACAGCATCAAGTCACATCAATATCAGGAACCACATAAGGGCACAATGACTAATCAGACCATCTTGAAATTTTTCCTTCTGGAGAGACTAAAGAAAGGAAACAGTTGTTGAAGGGACAGACTCTTCTACCAGGGTCTATATTTTAGAAATAAAATACTTTCTGTTCACACAGATGATGAACTTCTTGAGTATATACACATCCTTTCATACTTTCGCTATGAAATTATAAATTTAATATTGTCACATTATTAATACCCAGCAATTCCTACAATCAGCAGTTACTGCTGCATGTGTAAACAGGTGCAAGGCACTGCATATTTTTCCATATTTTATGAAATACATTCCATGATATTAAGGCAGGTGGGTAAATCAACTGCTCTTCTTCACAAATTGAATTTGATACCAGACTGCTGGCACAAATTAGGTTGTGATCCAATCCAAAGTGTTTCATATTAAAAATGGAAACTTCCCAACAGTACTTTGTTTTTTTGTATAACTGAACCATACCAAGCAGACAGGGAAGAATGCTTTTGTGTTTAACTGATCAAATTAAACAAGGAAATTCAGTCTGAAAATAATAGCCTGAAAAATGTAACAACCATTCCTTTTTGCTTCACCACGCAACACATCTTTGCTTATAAATAGGGGAAAATTCACAATTAAGAAGCTCCACTTCTTGACCTTGAACACAGAAAGACCAGTCATTAAAACGAAAGTTTATTTAATTTGAAATCATGTTGCATTCACAAAGGCCTGAAGTGCATGTTAGACTTAACCATCTCTTTCTTTCCCATCTTCCATATAACCATACTGATGTGTATTTCAATTTCATCCTGCTTCTAGGGCTAGTTCTGCAGTTCTGCAGAACTTGTAACTTGCTACACACCTTAGGCAGTCGAGGGGCCTGCACTACAACAGATACAGCCAAACAATTGTTTCTGAAGTGGGGGAATTCGATTTAAGTACTTTCTTCCTTACGGAACGTCAATACAGCATTCTGCTCCCTCATTCATGGTAATTTCCTTCCAGTCATTCACTGGAAAATCCAACAAAACCACTTTTTACTGCACTTACTTACATCTCAAGTTAAATTACAGAAGAGGAATAATTCACCATCAAGTCAAATTACCCAGAGATCAAGATTTTAATAATAGATGTAGGCAGCCTTTTTATCAAAAACAAAATTGAAAGAAGTGTTTGTTTTCACGTCTAATAATACTGCAATCTTTACCAGTCTTGGAGTTGACTCAACATAAGGCAGCCTATGAAATCAAGATTCAGATCTGCCTTGGGGAAAAAGATGTGTATTTCAAAAAACAATTAAAACAATTTATGCCAACCCATCTGACCACCCTCTTCAACACTGCAAAGTCAAACCACCCATAACTTGCTGTGAAATTTGGCAGAAAAACAACTTAGCTCAAAAATCTGCTGTATTTGCTGTTTTCATTATAGAGACCTTTCCCACAGCCTATGCAACATCTATGTTTACCCTGGGTGCCCATATTATTAAACATCAATACAATCTGTGTTTATATCATCTCCACATTAATCAGATCGATTACTTCTGATATATTGCCCTGTCACACCATCATAATACTAATCAAACAAATGGAGCTGCAGGGAGATGAAGCTGATATATAGGTCTTTAATACAACTTTTTTTTTTATGCTCATGAGCACCACTGCCAGAGGAAACAACTGCCACAGAGCTGCCAGCAAATCACAAGCAGTGCACAAGAAGCACTGCACAGTTTTGTAAGGGGCCATCCAATGAGAATATAATCCAACACAGTACGACAAAAACAACCTTGCATGAGAAATGAAACTGCTGGCCTCGCTGCAGTTCTGAGAGACAATTAGAACACGCTCCTTGAGAACTCCCCAAGAGCGCCTCAGGGTAACAGCAGGATGCTGACTAACAGCCATTTGCCTGGTCAATTCTTAAAGAACTTTCTCAAAGGACATACAGAGATAACCTTGCAATAAAAAATGTCTTTATAAAAATAATAGCTTTGCAAATTTTTATTACAGCAAGACTCTTTCACAGTTAATCACAGTCTACTGTAGTATTCCTGAACAAAGAAATTTAACTTTCACAAGTCATTATCTTTTGAATTCTCTTTCATCTCTAGAAACAACCAACATTATTTCTAGAGCACTATAAATCTCATTTACAGCTAGCAAACCAAGAGATAAACTGTATGTATCACTGAAACATACTTTATATATTACAGAGCTGTTAAAAGCATTCCAGTTCATTTCTAGGTCTATTGAAGCCATACTCCATCTTAACATACAGAAACTTAACATAGAGAAACTAGCCTACACAAATTTATTTCCAGGGTCACAAAATGGACTGATAAAGATAACACGTAATGTAAATACATAATTGTTTCTGAATGCTCTCTGATCTAGCTTTATTGTTTTCTTCTATGTGTGAAAATATCGGTTAATACTATTTTTTAAGAAATTGGTTTTTTTGTGTTTGCTTTTTTCTTTCAAACAAAAAGAATTCTTTGTAATAAAATCAACATTTATACAATGTTTTCTGGACTTTGACATCCTGTTTCCCTGATAAGAATAGGGTGAATTGTAATGACTGGCACTCTTAGAACAGTCCAGTGGACCAAGCCACAGAGGACTAACAGCCTACCAGCCCATAATAACATGGAAATGGGTTACTCCATGCCTAAGTCAAACAACTTTCAGAACTTTCCTCTCTTCCACAAAGATATATGTGTGTTTTTCTTATGGAGCTACAATCAGAGCTACTATGCAGGCAGACTGGTCACTCCAAGCAGGGAGAATTGCCCAAAATGCCAGGACAGGTTGCTCTGTACTGCTGGCTCCCATTTCAGTCCTCTCTGAGCTGATGGTCAGCACATCTGCCCATCTGCACCTGACCAGAACTGACAGCAAACCCCTCTGTGTAAGGTGGTCATTCAGGATGGGCCATGAGGAACACACAGAAAAGAGCAGAAGAGGTTGCTGGTCAGCATCTCCTTCAAGTTCCAGGGAATGCAGAGAACAAACCCTACGCTGAGTGACTTGTGTTCTGTGTATGTTAAAGTGGCTTGTTTAAAGGAAAATGTAGCAAAAGGAGAAAGCAAAGATAGTCCAGAACATGGACTAAAAAAGCCCTATTATACCATCTATAGGCAAGAGCCATAAATACCCAACATGTTTACTGAACTGAGTACTTGACTTCATTCAAAAAAATACAATATATATTTTTTGTAAGCATACATTAGTAGTGTTACAAAAGTATTACTACTAATTTCAAAGCACTTGACTTACTCCATCTGAATAATCTTCCAAAAACATCCCTCTATGCAAACATAAAACCTGAAAAAATCGGTTTGGTTCTACTACTGCTTAAGCTAAATACAATATGATAATGAAAATCCAGAACATTATTCAGAAATTATAAAAGCTAACCTTGATTTCTTAAAAACACATCAACAGAAGCTTTAAACGTAAAAAAAACCCTAGACTGTGTTCTCAACTTTTTTACATAAATGCTTCCAAATTGCTGGAGCAGTCAACAAGCTATGGCCAGACACTATTCATTAGGGCCAGAGGAGTGAAAAACACTCCAGAATACTCCCAGACCTCAAGACAGCAGTAATATAGAGAAACCATTCAGATTAAGACAATATGTATGTCTGAAATCATAAATTCTTTCAGTAAAGAGCTAATGAAAGCCAATTGCACCCCATCTAATTCATGTTTCTTAAACTGAGAAGGGACACAGTTCTGCTGTGAACTCCAGAGGCCAAACATAGACAAACTTGCTACAAAAAAAACTGTAGAGGAAGAAGGAACCATAAAAAATCTGGGCTGTTAAGAGAGCCACATGCTTCACACTAAGAATTAGTAAGAAATCAATATAAATGCATGAAAATTCTGCTACTCTGGACTGAATTTTAGCAGTGTGTTTCCGACCCTTCCTCTTTATTTTTAATACTGATCACTCGAGCATAATGAGACATTTACTGCTCAAGAGCTGATCTACTCCTGCTGCTTATTCCTCACCTAATATCTCAGCCTACCACAGGACCATAATTAGGGCCATGGAGATGATTAGGCTCAGTCATTAGGATTAGAACTGGGCACAGTCTGACATTTTCCATTAGGCTGGGGGTAGACACAGGGAGTGTTTTCACATGCATCTTCTGTTTTGCTTTATCGCATACAAAGCCTTCCTCTGTCCACTACACTTCATTTTGAATCTTGCTTCAGTTACACACCAAAACATGGATTAACACAAATTTGGTTTAAGATGATTAAACAGGGCCTGAAGTTTCAGGTTCACAGGAAAATCAAGCAAATTCTTTCTAGCTCCATTGTGCAAGTTGAACGCCAGTCTAATTACACTGTCAAGCTGAGGATTGTGAACTCTTAATACACAGAGACCTGTTTTCATGCAAATTTTGCCAGTAATAAAAGGATACGAAGAAAAATACGTCAGCAGAATTGTTCCGGTAAGCAAAATGTTTTTGAAATGCTTTCCTGAGCTGTCAGCAGCTCTAAGCAAAAACAGTTTCCAGGGTAAAGTTTTGCAGTAGCAGCTGAAAGTTTTCAGTCAAACTTTCTACTTGAGACCAGCAGAGTGAAAAGCCAAAGGTAACAGCTATAAACACAGCCACAGTGGTCTGCATGCCAGACTTACACAGAAGCAACACTTACACATGAACGGCTTTATTCCCATTAAACCACGCAAACTGGGGGGTGGGGGGGAGAGCACTTCCAAACCCAGTGCAGCGCACACATTCCTTCATCCGTACGGATCACACACACTGAACACCCTCACCTCCTGCAGGACACAGCACAGGGCAACACGTTTCCAAAGCCAGTTCTCAACATACTCACCCAGCGTTACTAATGAACACTGGAGCTACAGCAAAACGAGCGTACTCTCAGAAGCCAAGGCCAAGACTGTCACAGAAAAGTCTCATATTCATTCCAAATAATCCTCCCACCACCACAGCGTAAATTGAGGATGCCAAAGTATCCAAAGAATAAGCAAAATAAAACTGAAATAATTTGGTTTTAATCTCTTACTTTCTAATGTAATCTGTGGCATCTAGAACACATAGTATTGCTGAAATTAATGCAGTAACTGTCAAACTATAGTTTTGTTTTTACCCAAATTAATAACAACTTACCTTCATTTAACAAAAAACTTTTTGAGATATTAAGGTACAGATCACCAAGTGGGACCCAGTGAGTCTGCAAGTCTCAGGGCTCCCAGCTACTCTAAAAAACAGCAGTGAAGAAAGCATTTACCTACTGCACAGGGGTGCAGCGACAATTAATTAATGTTTGTAAAGTGCACTGAAGCTGAAAATTACTAGATACCACGCTAAATATTAATTACCACAACTACAACATGGAACCAGAGCTGTCATAGTGCTCTCATTGTAAACTCCACTCACTGAACAAGCTGAGAAAAGTTTTCAGCAGCAAGCTGAGGTGAGCACCTTCTCCACAGGCAGGTGAACACCTTTGGCCAGCCATGCCGTGTGTGGCCCCTTCCCAGCAAGGTCCCGTTCCGAGCACACTGGCACAGGCACACGTGCACGGCACATGGACTCGCTCCCATGGCCACGAACGGGCTGACGCACACCAGCATCTGCCTGCAGTTCCTCATCTGTGCCTTGCTTCAACCCTGGAGTTACCAAAAGTCTGACAGCGTTTTTCCATCGTGCCACTGGTTACGGATCCCACCAGCCAGAGCGCACTGACTGCTCATGATCCCCTCTGCAGAGGTGTTTTGGGAAAGAAGGCAACTTTTTATAGACACAATAGCTCTAAATCAAGTGGAAAATGTTTCATCATAGTTTTACAGCTTCATCATCATTTTCCTTTCTGACATACACCTCTTTCAAAGGGACTAAAACAAATACAACAATTTAGAAGTGAAGCAAACGGCATCTTTAAAGCAGATAATAAGCAAGTGATGCAATACACATGGAAATAAAACATCTATCGAAATATTTTGCACTGCCACCTGTCTGGAGTACTTCAAACAAAATGAGTTCAAAGGGAAGACAAGAAATGCCTCCAATCTGGATTGGTAGTTGCCAGATGTGCTGCACAGAGAATGCAGATGATGATGATACTCAAATCTGAAAATTCCAATCAATACCACATCCATCTCATCATGAGCTTTCTGCACTGAAGGAAATGCTGCAACCTGTTTGTTCTCAGCCAACCACAGACATAAGCATAATCAATAACTTGCAGTGATATGAGGTCAAGTCATGCAGCAGAGATACTTACAAGTAGGGTTGAAAAAAACCACTTAACCATTCTTGTTAAGTAAGTGAACAAACTACTTTGCTTCTAGCTCAGTCACTGGGTTGTTTTTTTTTATAGGAAGATGATAATAAAACATTAATTGAATGTGTCAGAAGAAGGATGTCACAAGAAGCATATCAATATAGAGAGACATTGCAGCACATGTGCTTTAAAGTAATTGCAGGATGCTGGCTCTGCTCCTAAGTAATTATTACATCAGTTATCTTATTCCCTATAGAGTTATGCAAATTTATTTATTTATTTTAAAAGATAACTTGCCCATGGGAAAGTAATTGCTGTGCAGCTACACAACAGCTGTAAGTTTCTGAAAAACAATGATGAGTTTTAACTCACTGGTCGAAAAACATCTATTTTGCTGTCTTCCAAAAACACTCATGTAACACCCAGGCTACTGGTCAAAGAAAAGCAAAGAAGAACCAACCCCACTGATGTCCTACAACTACATTAAATATTTTAAAAATCTCCCTCACAGTAAGAACAGCACTCTTCATTTTTACACCATTTTGAATGTCCTGTAATAAAGCATAACAGGGGCAATCAGAAAAGGAAAAGGCTCAGCTGGAAATTATATAGAAGAGAAAAGGAAGCAGTTTGGTAAAGGGAGGTAATAGCCCACACCCTTCCTTTTTACATAGAGAAGAATTTCTTTCCAGATGGGATTTTCTACTCCACATAAGACGTGAAACGCGTCCAAGTAGTTACACAATCACCACATCTTTTCCTATTAAGGCAAAGGAAACACTGTGCAATTTAACTGAGTGTTGCAAGCAGACAGATTTGTCACTCCCTCTGCAAACCCAAATCCCGGCTCACATCAGTATGTGTCCAATTAAACACGCACTGTGCCTGGCCTTTGTGTACGGCTGGCAGAGATCCTTGTCCAGCTCGCCTGGTGCTGTACCCAAGGAGCCCCGAGAGCCACGCTCCAGAGCCCCGGCTCCTGAGCCCCACCATGCACAGCAGCCTCCAGGCAGGCTGCTCATCCTCTAGCCTTTAAAAATTAGTAGGGGACGCTCTTCAACACAGGCCCACGGATCATCAGAAGGGCATTGCAATCCTATCAGGATTTCATCAATGACAACCAACTGGCATACCTGGATACCCAGCAGATGGTCTTGCTAGCCATGTGACAAGCCAGTAATCCTCCCTTCTGCAGTGCGAGACACATCCCGCAGGGACAAACCTGCTTCCTTACCTAAAGCAACTTGCTTGATCCATTCCCACAGATCTCTGCTCACTCACCTCGCGTGAATGCCTTTAGAAAAAACGCATTTAAGTAAGCTAGGAAAATATTTTTGTATGCATTTGAACAATATGCAGTCACTAAAAATGGGATCCAACATTGCTAACATTCATATACCAGAAACTAGAACCTAATAATAACAAGGGACAATGTTTGAAATTGTAAAACCTAAATGTTATGGAATAGTTTTTATTTCTCCTTTAGGATATTTCACCAAACATAGGAAGTTTTTTTAGATTCCCACCCAGTTCCTCCCTCTCACTGAAATATACCATAAGAGACAGAACAGAATCTTTTACTCAAAGAGTTGCCAGCTCCCAAAACACATTAGAGCATATCTCACCATAATTGATCTTATCTCCAAACTGCAGCTATGGGACACATTTTAGGAGATGAAAGTTTCAGCTTTGACTTAAAGGAAGTTTGTTACTACTCGCAATCTGAAGAAATGTTTCCAATCATGAGGGTACATCCTACCAACCAGTAAATTTACAAAGTAAATGAAACTCTGCTTTCTTCTTTTCTTTATATCATTTGAAGGCACATCAATCTCAAGGTCAAGGGAGGGATTATTTGCTGAAAACAGAAAACTTCAAGAGTAGGTGACAGAGATTTTCTAAGGATGGAAGTTAGAGCATTTGCAGGACACAGATGTACGTGTACGCTCACATGCATTAGAAAGACATTAGCAGATTTTTTTCATCCCAGAAAGAAATAAACAGCACAAATAATCACAGTAACAATGAAGCTTGACAGTAGGAGTACACAAAATAAAAGCTAACTATTAATAAAGTATCATTAACTCTTCTTCTGAGCATCTTCCCAGCTCTAGACAGCACATTATCACTACATTAATCTAGGAGTACTCATGCAGCAGTAAATCACTTTGCTGATTATCCATTTTTATCTGTTCTCTATTATTTCTCTTCTACAATGGAAACAAATAGCCGATGAACAAATTCCAATTTCCTTCTTTTCTTGCCTTTGTATTTAAAGAAAAACAAGCTTAAGTATCTTGTTAAAATGATACAATGAATTTCCTTCATCAATAGACATTAAAAGACCCACTGCCCACTTAACTCACCACCCTATCCCCAAGTCTCCACCAGCATCTCAATCTTTCTTCTTTTTTCAGACAATACAATGACCAGCTGTGCTCCTCTAAGCATCTTGGAAAGCTATCTAACATTGTATCATAAATTTTGCTTCAGTATGAAGAGAGCTCGCAAAAAACAAGCTTCAGATACCCAGACAGAATATGCACACATGTATAAAATGCCAGACCTAATGTTCCTCCTTTTCTCAGTCAAGTGCCATTTAGGATACTGCTGAAGAAGTAAAGAAATGCAGCTTCATTGCCTCTCTCTATTTATTTTGTGGCCAAAACACACATCTGCCCAGATTCCACTGGTAGAAAGCAGAGCAGCAGCTGGGCCTTCCTTATCTCACACACAGCTGATACCACCCGAGGTGGCTTTGTGCTGTACTTTGCTCACAACCCAAGAGAAGGGGCTTTAACAGGGACTCAGGCAGCTAAATTCAGTTAGCCATGTTCAAAGGGCTTGGCCAATCTTATTGAGGAAGAGGCACTTTCCTGAGCATGTGAATAGCAAAGACATGAGTAGATGCACAAAGTTATATACCTCATAATATCAAAGAAAAAAGGCAGAACTTTAGCTATCTTTGTTACAAGCCTACGAGGTAATCCACATCAGCTACTTTATACATCACATTCTAAATGCTAAGGTTAAGATCTCTGCCTAAAGTGACAAACTCTTCCAGTGACCCTTTCAGAGTACATAACATACTAGGCTTCCAACACAGGCAAATAGAAAAACACTCAACTCTCCCATGGATGCAAACACTTTTTCCAATAAGATAACACTGTTTTGAAGCAGACATGAACTTTAAATAACAGCAGATGGGTCCATTCATTTCAGAGGTCTCAGTCTCTCTCTACAATTCAAAGCAAATATATTGACAAACTACCCTGCTGCCCTTGTTCTTATCTACATACTTGGTCAGCCAGCAGAGCTACAATACGCCAACTAAAAATCTCATCTGTGAAAGAAAATTCAAACTTTATTTATGGTTTGGATCAAGTTATTCGAAACATACTTGTAGGTACTACTATGCTGAAATTTAGAGCTGAGCTCCTTGTACGGCTTCTACTCACAAAAGAGAAAACATGGGACTCGTTGAAATTTCTCCTATGTAAAAAACTGCAGCGAGCTCTGATCTAAATCAAGCAAAAGAAACATACACTAAAGATGCTCAGTGTTATAATATTTGCATACAGTAATCAACCCATATACAGCAATTATGCATAATATATACTACTTCAATACTTAATAGTGCTACTGAAGTTGGTCAAATTTCTTCATAAGTTGAATAATTTTATAGTCCATTCATTATTGCAAATATTTTTACAAAATCTAATAGCCTAACATCAAAGTGGAATATGAAATATGTACAGATGAAAAGAACTGTGGTTCCATTGAAGAATGAAAACATTTAATGAATACTATGTACATTATGACATAAACCAAGCACTACTTACAAAATTATTTCAATATCTTAATGCAAAACTAGGGAGAAAGAATTGCTTGATTAGGATAAGGATATAAAAAAGATCCCAGAGTGCAGGCTTTTGTTCAGTGTCCTGTGACACAGTGTCCTATGCAATTCAAAGCCACACTTCCTCAACAGCATTTCATATCCCTAAAATAAGAGCAAAATGTTGCCACAGTGCAGCAATATCACAGAAAAAAAAAAAACCACTAAAAACTGTACTCTTGTGAACACTTTATGCAAAATTTAAGAAACACAGGAACAAGAACAAGTAATCCAAAAAAGTAACTCCTATCTTCCTGAGGAAGAAATGGACATTTTGGTATTCCAGATGAGCATAAACACAAAGATGCCAATGCTGATTGGCATCTCTGCCAGCAGAACTACTGGAGACTGGAGACTGAGCCACCTCATTCAAGGTGGTCACTTCAGAGGTGATGAGCATCACCTGAGAAAGATAATTGTATTACTATCCCCTGGAGTGCTGCCTGTATCCTACAGATAGAAATTCAGCCCTTGGGCCTGTCAAGATAGCATCTTTTGTAATATTCAAACCTCATAAATTTGGAATGCAGAAAGTATTTTTCTGTTCCTGTGTAGTCCTCATGCCAGTCCCAGCAAAGTCAAAATGACAGCCAGGTAGAAGGGATAATTAAAATAAATAAAACACCAATATTTTTAAGAGTTTAAGCAGTTAATAAAATACCTAATTGATTCCAGTGGTGTTTGAAAACTTAAAAATTGTGGCGCTCACGATCATGATTATCTGCATGTGTTAACAGCTAAGGACCTGAGCAATCCTGCTAGAGTATCCAACACAGTAATTTATTGCAATTAACTACTTCAAAGGTGACCTTTATTGAACCATCTTACCAATACACAGGATTCTTATTTGAACAATAAACAAAAAATATAGCACCTCATATTCTTTTCCCATCTATCATGCATTGGCAGCACAAAGCAACAGCTCAGTTATGACAAGAGGAAAAACTAATGGGGAAAACATAAGTTAAAATACTTAGGTATTATTAAAACTGGCTACTAACTATCACATCCCTGTATGTGTGCAGAACTCAATCCTGTAAGCTATACTGACCCTTCTATGATTACAGGACCTTCAGGAGATTCGCCAGGTTCATCACATTTATGATCCTTTCCAGTATCATTGACACTTTATGCAGTGTCTTCATGATACCTCAGCTAACAATTTTAATAGTATCTTGAAGGCCCAGAGGAGCAAATTTCAAATGAAATTAGTGCCTTTCAAGTAAGGCAACAGTTGACTGTGACACAGTACACTGACCTACCAGGCCTTGGTTAAACAGTGAGGTTTCCCTTGCCAAGCATTTATGGGTTACATGTGCTCACTCTTCACAACTCTCCAACAGACAAGGGCAGCCCAAAGCTAACACAGAAACCTGAGAACTTGGGAGAGTCCCTAGCACTGTACCTACTGACAGAAGATCTTATAGCTCCATCTAGCTCTGTACGGCGGAAATCACCGGGACACCTAAGGAAATGCAACCAAAAACCCAAGGAATCTCAGTCATCACACACACACAGACTCTCAAGTGGGATAACACTGCCTGCCACATACTAGTTCTTAATAGGTTCAGCAGTGACCATTCTTCACGGTAAGTGATTTAACCATTTTTGTGCATGTGTCTCTACTCTGCACTGTGATCATTCTCCTCTCAGCTACATAGTTCATTCAGTGGAAGAAGCACACTGTCAACAGGTGAAACAAAAGGGCTGTGGAGGGGCAACTTTTTGACCTAAAATATAAAATACCTCTCGCTGCTACTGTTTCACATGTATTATAGGCTATCACCTGAAAAGAGGCTTCGGTTCTTCCCCAGAAATCCCAGCCACAAGGAGAACAAAAGGCACAGCAATCACCTGTAGCCAGGCACAGGCTCTGTCCTGCTCAGCAGACACCTCTCAAAGCAACTGCAGCCACAACAGCAAAGAGAGTCCTGCTGGTCCCACCCAGGGGCCGCTCGCAGGGGAGGACAGCCCATTTCGATGGACAGCTCCTCAATATTGTCAGACCAGAGGATACACACTCATTTGCACTGGGACAAAACATCAGCAAAGCAAACACCAAGTCACAATTCCCTTCCCTCTGAAAAAAAGATTGACTTTCCCAGCTGAATAATTTCACCAACCTTGTGCCTAATCTGAAGTACTATCATTGTGACTCTTTGGAGTGAAAACATGCAATACTTGAACATGTAAATAAGAATATTTATAAAATACACTCTGTCAACGTTTTTCCTCAATTTATGTTGATGCTTATTTAATTAACAGCATAAATTCAACTATTTGAGTTCTCACATTAAAGATTCTTCAACAAGTCATTGCAGTGTGTACTTGTATCCAATTTTCCTGACACAGAGAAAACCATATCCATTACAAATCCAGAACTCAAATTCAAGATTAGGATAAAATACTAATTATGATTAGCTTACATAAAAAAAAGAATAGAACTCTGCTAATTTTCAGGAGCAGGTTTCAGGGTTTTGTCAACTACACATAAAAAAAATAAAAATACAATGGCCTCAGCAATTAAACAAAACAATTTCTCTTCATTTATTGATATGTAAAATTTCAATTCAACACGAGCAGGCTCTGCATTTTTGAGCAATTCAAGTGAGGTTTCCTGTTTCATAACTGCTATTAAAACTTAACGAAAAAAAAACCCAAAACTATTAGAAAGAAGATTCTTTTTAAACACCTTTCATGACAATTCTTGTGATTCTTTTAGATTGTCAACAAGAATTTCTAGAGCATCTTATAACTACAGCGTCTTTAGGATTATACATCACTCTATTTTCATCACTTCATCTCCATTTCAATATTCTTCCCCTTCTTCCATGTGCAATGCTTTGCTGAACAATCATGAAATAGCATCAAACATTAACATGTTGTCAATTTTATTTAGGAAGTTCAGTACTTCTAAAAATAAGGAAAGTCTCCAGCAGTATTTTGAATTTCACATAGACTACCTTAGATGTACAGCATATTTACCCACAGCCAGAATAAGAGCCTTACCAATTACAATACCAAGTATCTCTACCCTCATTTGTGGAAAAGTTTTGGTCACAGATTAAACTGACAACATCTGATCACTGTGCTAGAACGACACATCAAATGTTAAGAAGAATACACTTAAAATTAGTAATCCTCAGGTGAAAAAAAATGTTTTTCAGTATCTATTTAGCTCTCTTTTCTAGCATCTTCATGATTTGGATTGTTCTCATGCTTCTCAGATGCTGTGTCTACAAGAAAAACAGTTCTGCTAAGCCCAATGAAAGAAATACCAAGTTCCACAAATGACCTGACATCAACTGAATTTGGCTCCACTGTAAAGCTTGCATCAAATTCCTAGATGAGAATTCTTCAACCACCAAGAATAAAGTGCCTTTATCAATACAGACTGAGCTAACAACAGCAACTGGGCCATCACACGACCCTGCCTGTAAAAAATAGCTGTAAGTGCTACAGGAAGTCACACTGAAATACTCCAGTGTCCCAGAGAGATCCCATGGGCACCTACAAGTGACCAGTTCATCTCCAGCTCACATTTCAGAAATCCTTAGCACAGATGAGAACAACTTATTTTGCACCAGCAGTCCAAGCAAAACTGAGGAAAACTAAAGACCTACTGAAAACATTATCTGCTTTTATACCCAAAACTGCTGGCTTCTAGAATTTGATACTGCTGATGGTGCTGTTCACAGTCACAGGACAAGGAAGCAGGGAAACCTGACCTCACATTACATTTAGCTCTCTTTGGAACAAAGCCAGAAGAGGAAGGAAACTGAAATCTACTGTTCAAGAAATTCTCATCTCTGACCATGTACTCCTGAGTCTGTTACAGAAAACTCTCCCTCAACGTCTTTGTTGCCCAGTTTACCCTGTTTCACACATTCACCTGTAAAAGTCTTCACAAAATAAAGCACTCAGATTAGATTTATTTTTCCACAGTCATCAATATAGCAAACACAAATACTACTTTCCTTTTAATCTTCTATATTTCGTTTCTGAAAGAACTGAAGCTACCTCAAAATGCTCATATGCTCTCACCATGCAGAGTGAAACAAGTCATTCCATACTTTATCATCTCAGCTTTGGGTTTGTTATTTTTCCGTGAGCTCTAGAAAGACACCTATAGAATAGCCTTTCACCCTTCTTGTTGCAAAATTGTTTATGTGCCAGCTAAGCTCCTGCCTGTCACCCACCACCCAGAGCTGAAGGTAAAAAAATTAACATGTGCTTTCTGAACTACGTGCCTCTGCTTGGCATTAGAAATGTTAGAATACTTTGATTAAAATGATAATATTTATTCCATGTCATATCTGATGTCCTCAGATAGCTGGGTTTTGTTTCTTATCTGTTAGCAAAGAAAAACAAACACATCACTTGAAGTAATAACAAATATCAGTGTGGGCCTGCTCTCCAGCAAAATCTAATGGGACCAGCAGAAGACACAAAGGTAAACAAGGGAAGACACGCAGTCATATTGTTCTTAAACAACAAGCAGAGTGAGGGATGGAGCCACTACCAAAAGCAATCCTTTATTTGCTAAAGCTTCTCCCTCTGTCCACATTTACATTGTAAGAACCAACACAATGCAGCAGCAAGCAAGCCCTGGCAGAACTTCCCTGTGTGCAAGAGATTCACACCTGCTAACTGCATACCCTTCAGAAAACACCCCAGTGGTTCATCCTGCTTTTCCCCAGCACCAGAATTGTGGGTAAAAAAAGATAAAATTGATGCAACAACATCACTCAATAATCCATCAGCACTTTTTGTTTGTAAATTGCATTTATATTCAAGATCTAAAGTAAATTATTTTTCTCTGCTACAATTCTCCTAATTTCAGTTTCTATTCTAATGACTCTTTGGAAGTCCTGTGCACTGCAAGAGCACAACTTAATTGCCTCAGTAAAATACATCCTTTTCTTCAACATATTCAGTGAGTTTTTGCCCAATAGCCCACAGCATCCTGCTGCACTGTTCCCTTCTCCCAGTGCTGTCTGCTAGTCTTTGCATTACACTGTCCTCTCCACCCCGAGACCACCGTGCCACTCTAAGAACTAACTGAAAACCCTGCAGAGGTGGGAACATGCTTCAAACACAGCCCAGATCAAACAGACATGTTATTTCTGATTTTCAAAAAAAAAAACCAACCACAATAAACCACCACAGTGAACAGAAAGCATGTTTGCTGTAAACCTTTAACAGAGATCTCAAAAGCATTTACACAGCTTTACTTTGTTGAGGTTTTTTTACATAAATTAAGGACAAATACTTGACTAGAACTACTGCTGAGGTTTCATGTACATTTTACCAAAAAAAGTGACTTTTACCTAAGAATTAACTAGACACTGACAACACCATAAAACTTGATTCAGGCTGAGCTCTGCTAGTCCTCATAATAATCTCCTTAAAATTCCTGACTTTTAAGAACAGACAATGGTCGCATTAGAGGCTTATGACAAGGTTAAGCTTGAGAAGTTCTATTAATACCCTCCCTAAGGCTACCAGAAAATTCCTTAAAGCAAGTGATTTTTTTTGCTTTGCCTTGGATTATGCTCTAGGGTAGTTTATTGAAGCTCCCATAAAATGATGAGTTTATCTTATGTCTGCATCAGCTGCCCGTCTCTTTTCGGGGCTGAGATGCTCATCAGGAGTCACAGAATAAGTTAACAGAAAAATCTGGAATTCTGCCATATTCACTCTCTATATCCTGCACATAAATTAAGTTTTAACTGACTGTCAAGCATCTGATTCATTTGTGAGAAATAACAGTTTCATCTGTCTAAACTCTAAATACTCAAGAGCTGAAGTCCTTAAAAAAAAAAAAAAGTGGTGATCTGTTGTAATGGATCCATGATAAGTGTCTACACACAGTTAATGCACTAATGCATTTCCCTAGTTTAAAGGAGTAAAATCAGGGCCACCTTCCTTAAGCAGTACTTTTTGAATTTATTTCTTAAATGCCTCTTCTCTATCACAACCACGACATTTGGAATTTAAATAAAAAAAGTTGGCATAGATATATAACTCTAAATGAACCTGAAAACTGAGGCCCCAGTTTACTGTTAAATAAAATTAAACACACCTTTCTTTTCAATTGTTCAGATCACTGCCTGAATCTCAGAGTTACTGAAAAACAGCCCCAAAATAATTTATTTCAGCAGGGTTATTAGCAAAGTCCAGAGCAACCAAGAGAACCATCACAAAAGCCTGTAAATAAAACAACTGAGCAGAGCTTAACAGAGCCTGTCAGCTCAGCTGGACTGTGGAGACACCTTCGTGAGAAACACTTTGCTATTTTAAGACGTTCAATTTGGTGAATCTACAACTAGTAATTGTTTTGCCTTGTTCTGCCATCCAGAGGGGATGTCTGTAACTATTGAAAACAAAAGAAAAAAAGAATGATTGTTGAAGTGCGGCAAAGGAGGGAAATTGAGCATCCACAAATAAAGCAACATTTATTTCTACTAAGTGCTGAATGCGAAGTTCAGCTGAGCTGCTCCCTGCATCCAGGGTCCTTAAACAGCTTTCAGTCACACCCACAGCTCATCCACAGCAAGTACCCTGGGGAGGAGACAGGTTGGTGGCTGCTGGTTTGGGGTGAAGGGGATGCTGAGGGTGGTGGTGTTTGTTTTTTAAACTAAACACTGCATTTGTGACTTTCCCTGCCTAATTGGTTCAGTCCATCATATTAGAGAGCCAGGGCCTGTGATATGACACTTTTATTAAAAAGCCTTCTAGACTTAGTCATTAAATGAATACAATCTATATTAGCATTTTCTTTTTTTTTTTCCCCCCGGGAATAAAACGTTGGCACGTGCTAAACTCTTGGCCTGATACTTTGTTCTGAAAAGCCATGGTGATATTAGAATTGTGTTCCCAATAGAATGAACTCACTGCTACAGACCACTGGCCTTAATTACTTAGTTGTGTAGAATTCCTAAGCAGTGTTCAATTAATCCACTGAAACCCACTTCAAAAACATTTTTGCACAAGGGCTATTCATATAAAACACACATATTACTAATCTACTCTAGCTACCCTAAAGGTGTGCCGAGTTTATCCAGGACATCTAACATTTTGTATTGCTTCACTATTTGTAAGTCTATGTCTATATTTTCCAATTAAAAATCAGTAACTATAGTAAAAGTGGAAATTTTCAATGCTGAAACAGTAGTCTAAATACACCAATTTTTGGTCTTTCTTGTCTAGTAAAGTGCTAACTAACACAGTGTTAACTAATCCATGTTTGAAACTAATTACGATTGCCCAAAAGAATTCACTAATTGTAGATAATGTCTGGCAGGGTTATAAACCAATCAAAACCTAAAGAATCATCAGGCACTGTATATTTTGTAATATTAACAATGTGTCAAGAAGTATCAGCATCCCCAAAGCACAGACTAAACTATAAAATACAATTCACTAAAATATATATATATTTCTGTTAAAAGGAACATACTGCTAATGCTTTTTCTACTTTTTTTATTATTATTTTTACTCAAAGTTAGTGTTTTCTTCTTGGAATAGCAACAGGGAGACCATTTCTTTCAGTGGTGGTTACTTTGCCAATATTTCTATTTGTAGCAATTTTGGAAACTCTATTCTATTTAAGGCATGTCTAAGTAGTTTTTCAATTATTCCCCATTCAACACTGCTTTTTTAAGGCATCTTCCCTATTTAAGCAGTTGATTAAATAGTTTTATCCCGTGATGAAATTCCTAGTATGCCTGTTCTCTTGGGAAGCAGTTACACAGGACACACTGCAAGGAAGCATCTCCAATATCCTTTTAAGCTAAATGCACACTCTACAGTTAGTAACAAAAATCATTAGTGCCCTTTTTCTTTCAATAAGATCACCATCATCACAAACAGGTGTCAGAAAAACTGCAGCCATCTCTGCTTTGAGTTTTTGAAAGCTTCTACACCCGCACACCAGTTCTGAGGCACGTGCTCCCTCGAAAGCAGCTTCCACAGAGACTGGCACAGGAGCCAGCGTGGTGAGGGGATACAGGCTTGGCATCACGACACCTCCCTGGCCTCAGCTTTCACATTGCCTTCCAGCCTTTCATATCTGCTACCAGAAGCTCTGAGCAGCCATCAACAGCCACACGATGCACCTGAACACCGTACCAGGCATAATGTTCAATACTGAAGAGCATCGTTTTGTTAAACTGTGTAATGTTCACTGACTGTTAAGTGGCTGTTGATGCCATCTCAGGAGGAAAAGCACAGTACAGTAAGGGAACTTGCAAATATTGCAGTAACAGATTTTAAAAACAACTACATTTTAGCAAGTGAAACACTTAATCTCTTGCTTTCTTAACGTGTCCTTAATTCTGTCTTTTTAAGTAACATTTGTGAGATTTATTTGCTTCATTTAGATACATACAGGATGTTCATACCACAATTAAGTTATATGCACGAGTTATTTAAGTTAGCAGTTAAAAATTGAACAATTAGAACTTTTATACAATTAAGAATCAGGATCCTCTAGAGGACAATCTGTCTGCAAAACTACTACTTGTCACTGCTACATTAAGGCAGAAGCCAAAGGCAAATTGACTTCGCCTTCTGGGAAATTTAATGATCCCCAGAAATTCTCTGCTTAGAGTTAAGTCAATTTTTGTTCATTAATTCCTTATTCCTGAAAAGAGGTTCTGCTCTAGCGTCACCTTTCTCTTCTGCTCACATCATCCTCTGATGATAAGTTAATTCCCAAGATTTTGTTTTTAAAAACAATAAGTGTGGGTCAGAGTTCTACAAAGATTTGCCAGGTTCAAACAATTTCATATTTAAAGCGACTTTTTATGGCACTTTAGTTGCTCTCTCACAGACAGGGTGCAGTACATTCTGCAGTAAAGCTCTTATGCTTTCACTCTTTAAGAACTGCAGTCATAAAAACTAGTGACCCAGTTTTAGTGAAGCTTTGCACAACTGAATACAAATACTACATAAACTGAAGGGACAGTGATGTCAACTACAAGCAGCACTAATGTGAAAGGAGAATCCCTGCTTTAAGCTCAAAGTAGCCAGTTTGACAGAATGCACAGCAATCCAGAGCTGCAACGCTGAGAGCTGAGGTTTCCTTCACTGTTGACAGCTTATTATTGTCAAAATCATTCCATTTTATCACTGCTTAGAAAAATTAAGAAATCTAGTTCAGGTTCATTGTCTAGTAAGCTGTGCTTCTGCCAGGCTGCCAAAAAGTATGTCAAATGTAATGGGAGGCAGAAAGCACACCAGGAATGCTTACATGGGAGCAACTGAACAGAAATTTTCAATTCATTTCACACATAAATCTTTCTATTAAAAGTCAATGCAAACCAAAAATTGTTTCAAAACTAAACTTAGTACTGCATTTTATGATTGCTGGTTCTATTCCAACTTTGAGGCAACATAATTAAAAATTACCCAAATAATTTCATAATTTCTCTCTTTTACTGGCTTCATGGTACAAATAACAGAAATCACTTTGCAGTAAATCCTCTGTCGAAATGTACTCTCTCTTCATGACCCAAGATCATAAAAGTGATCTTCATCCCACCAATAACTTGTCTTTTTGACTTGCAAAGTGGAGTTTTTTGTTGGAAAATGAAATGTAGGAAGATATTTGAAAGGTTTTGGACATGTCCTGTCTCACTAATACCATAGCATTACATTTTATTGATTTAAATAAGACTGCACTTTTTGAAACTCATTCTTATAATTCAGTTAGCTCTGGAATGCGCTTGCCCAATTTTGTCCTGAGTAAACTTGAATTATAAACAGGACATTTTACAAACTGCAGGGTGATTAGATCAGGCTCAAAGCGTAATTATAGGTCGATTAGAAAAATTGTAATGGTGCTCAAAAACTTGCATTTCAGCAGCTCAGGCCTCCAGTGTGAGCTGAATGAACGGCTCTGGAGCCAATATTCCAACTTTGACTGTCCCTGTCGCAGGGGACCCTGCTGTGCCAGCTGTCCCTGAGCCAGCCCTCTGCCTGCACTCACACTGAAGGAACCGCCCCAGTATCCACACAGAGCGCTGCTCTGGGCCACAAACCTTGAGAGCAAAATCCCCACGAGAATACTGCTTCTCTTGAACCAAGGATACAGTTCATATCAAAGCAATAATATTAGAATAAATTCTTAAAAACACCCAGATATGCAACAGTTCTTATTAAAGAATTACTATATGAATTATTCTTATAAAAGTGTTTTCAGAACCTTTATTAATCTTTAATTACTTTTATAAATTTTTTAAAACTTTGCATTTACAATATCCAACATTGTTCCTTTTAGATCTACACAAATTATTACATTTTTTAAAGTTTTGCTTGTCTCAGCTAAAAAAGGAATTTCATTCTACTATCCTGAAACTGATGCTGATGAATGCTTCAATCAGTAAAAAGTAGCTTTGAGCTTCACCACTGCTGGAGATCCTCAATATTCTGTCATACACAGCCCAAAAATTAGCCAGGGGCAAGAGCACAGAAACAGTGAGGAGGTCATGACACTTCTGGTTTAATCCCTGCACATCACATCCTGCTGCATGCAGATCACAAACTGCTCTCACCTTCCCACACCTTAATAAGAGCATCTACTACTGGAATGTGTTTTGAGTTCTTGTATTTGCCAGCTTCTAATGCATCTTATCACTACGTTATTTTTTCTACATTTCCATTGCTCTGGTAGGTTGTTCTTCACACAAGAAAACCTCAGGCTTATCCTTGGGGTTTTATTGGGAGAATCTAGAACTAAAAGTATCATCAAAAGAAGTGATTTGTACACATCATTGCTACATTACCTTTGTTATCTTCACATATACAAAACAAAAAAAAGGCTGTTTTCCACAGAAAGGAGCAATTATTCTCTTTCATATTAATTAAATCACCAGTGAAACCAAAAGCATAGCACCTAGCATTGTGTTCTTCACCTGATCTTGGGATCTTGATTTTGTCAGGTGGATTTTATTCTTTTTCTTAAACCTTGCATCAGTCACCCATCCTACAATTTAAAATAACTTCTATAAAACATGTGGGGAAACTGAACTCTTTCAAGCTTAGAAATTAGAATTCAATTCTGTCCATTTGAAAGAATATCACTTTGGTTTGTTTTTAAAGGAAAAAGAAAAAACATCTAGATCTACTTTTAATTCCATAACATAAAAAGAAGAAATACACAAGCTTTAAGGCCTCTTCCTTCTCTGCAAACTCTATCAACATATTTAAAAATTAAGTAGCCACCCAGAGGTTCTGACTCCTGTTTTATAACTCCAGAGACTATGTTTAATAGGCAATGAGAAAAATAAATGGTCTATTATTTACATTTCTGAATTAAGATCATCATAGCATGGAATCTCTCAGCAGCCTTCACAAATTACCATAAAACTTTTTGAAGTAATAATTTCTAGGTTTTTTTGTCTTCTCAGTGAGTTATTCACATATTAAATTTCCTATAAAATTAACATGACTTCTGGAAATGCAGCATCTTAAACTATATTACTTCACTTATCTATATGCCTCACTGTGCTTTATGCATTATTCTAACAACTTCAGAATATAAGGAAGCTAATTTCTAAAATTGCTGCATTTTATTATTAATGTTGCTACCGCAAAATCAAAGTATTTAAGTGGAAATACGGTTCATTGTACAGTTTTCTAACTCTCTGAATGGTCTGCATCTGATAAAATTAAATCTAAGGGTGGCCCTTTTACTTTAGCAGCCTTTCAAAGGCAGAAGGGGACTGTCAGTCTGAAGCCAGGTGGTGTCAGGCAGGTCTATTCAGGCACTCAGGAGAGACAGCCAAACACGTTCCCTCTCTCCTGCTGGAATGTTAAGAGCTCACCTAAGGAAGTCTGGTCTCATTCAAGCCAGATCTTCAGAAGAGTATTTGTATGAAGGCACTAGGCTCATAAAACAAAGAAACAAACAACCAAAACCTGAAATTCTCAAGATAATCACAAAGAGTAATCTCACAGGTACTCCTCCTCTGAACATGGAACATGGGAGAATCCATGGGAAAGCTATGGCACCAATAGCAGCCATAACACACTGACTGCCTGGCACATCCAAGCTGCACATGCCTGCTGAGGCTGCTGCTGCTGCTGGTGACATCCTGCAGCTACAGCAGGACTGTGAAACTCACTGAAACTTTCCCAAGCGAAACTTCAAGCGCCATCAGATCTTAAAATCATCCCTATTGACAATATCTACCGTTGAGCACCCATCTTCTAAGCAGGAGCACCAGAATGCAATCTCAAGAGCAAGGGCTAAAATTGCCAGACAATGGGTTCAGGAGTGACAGGAATTTGAGGCTCAAGTGTTCTCTCATCGAAACAAATGTGGCTTATCTTGTGCTTAACACTGTGCAAACATGTCTGCTGGACAAAGACTAAAGTTGAGAATTTGGGGAAGTTTTAAGAATGAATTCTGAAGCCCCTAACAAACATGCAAGGTTTACTTAATATTACCAAATAGCACTTGAAAGTTCAGTTGTGGACCACTTATTATAATTGTCTGTTCTGTAGCACGAGCATTGAATTAATCCAAAAAATCGTGTAATTGCTTCAGTAAGATGTTCAAGGCACATCCACAAAGTCAGGTTTAATTTATCAGAAAATACTTTTCAACCTTTTTTTTGACAATACAGCAGATATATTTTTATCAGGGTTTACTTTCTCCTTACCAAGCTTGGCACATATGTAACAAGTCTTGGCCCAATTAGTTGGAAACTGATTTATCTATATAACATATAGCTGACAAACAGAAGAAACTATCGCAGGCAAGGAACATGAAAGGCCTAGGAGGGATCTCACCAAAATGTACACTATTCAATTTTATTTACTCACTTATGTAACAGTAAAGGACTTACCCACCAGCACTCCAATCCAATTGCCTCCTGTGTAGCACTGCTCATCTTTAGAAGGCAATTTTTATCGCTCACTGAGTCTCAAACTTATGCCCTTCACTGAAGCATTGAATTCAATGCAAGTGTTAACTCTGGTCTAGAGAGAATAGGGCAGTAGGGGAAGTATCAGTAGTAAAGCACCATGGTACTTATGAGTAGAAAAAGAAATGGAAACAGTTTGTAACATAAGCAAGTTCACTGGTGTTCTGAAAACCTATTTCCTTGCAATTCTCTCCACACTTCAAACACAGACACACAGAAGGAAGCTATGCCAGAACTGCTTTCCAATGCAGTGCAAAGCTCCCCTACCTAACAAAAATTATGTTTTTCCTTGCTCAGGTTTTTCCTCTTCATCCTCAGGGCAATATAATTTGATATGGCATAACTGAGCATCAAATACATATTCAAATATCAGAATATTTTAATGCTACAGAATGAAATGCAGGATATGCTACTTTAACTCTTTCAGAACATCTGCAATGGGCTTTTGAAAAGTCTTGCAGTGCAATAGTAAATTTGTCAGTGGTGCCAAAATCTACCAATTCTGAGTCCACATTGTCCTCTGACAAAAAAAGAGCTCAGACTGTGAAGTCAAGACACTGTGCTGCTGCTATGATTAGATAACACTATCTGGTCTTCCAGTTTGAGAACACTCTCAATAATACTGCTTCAATAAACTTTTGTCACAGATACGAGATACACATGAAAATCAGGACCAGGATCCTGAACTGGGAAATGTAGACTGTTCGTATTACTTTATTGACTTTCATATTTTGATAAAGAAAAATGTGATGATTAAACACTAATAAGGGGGAAAAAAAATCAGCAGTGAGAAAATTAGGAGCACTTGCCACCTTCTGTTTTGACAGCAGCTGCTGATGTAAACTCCATCACAGCCTTGCTAACTCAGACATCCCACGAGACAACAACCTACCAGAATCTCAAGCACAGCACTATTAAGAAACCAGTGTGCTGCAACTGGAAATAAGACACAAAAAAGCCTTAAACATTTAAAGAGCTTGACCCCTCCTCCTTTTTCCCTTTCCTTTCCTTCTCCACAGATTTTCTTTTTAGATAAACAGTGTCCTTTTGATAGCTGCATTTGCAAACTCCTCAGTCAAAGTCTCTAGAGCTCGGGGTTCACAAGCACCTGGGAATTCTCCGTATGCTCTGATCCAGCAGAGCACAAGTTAGCCCTGCTGAGGAAGCACAAAGGCACAGCAAGGGATGACTGGCTTTAGAGGAAACATCACACACAATGAGGAGTATCAGCAAAAAACTCCAGAGAGCTCTCAACAGCCAGAAACACACACCTGCTTCTTACAGGCTGCCATATATACACATCTATAAACTGATAATCACTGATGCTACCAGGAAAAGGCAAATATGATGCAATTATAGAGAATTACAAAGGCAATTACAAACATTAATAAGGACAAAATCAACAAACTGAATATTCTCTCTATAGTACTACAACAACAACAAAAAAAAAACAAAAACAGGATCCAAAGGCATCAGACAGAAAACAAAAAAATCTCTATTGTCATAAACATTCCATAAACCATGTAAAAGAAGCAGTTTATGATATTTACTGTATTTGAATTTCTGCAACATCTCCCCATGCTAAACTTTGGGAGTGACTGAATTTCAATTTATTTCCTTTTATACTGTGATCCCAGAAGCACAGAAGCCAGTGTGCAAGAGCAGCAGGTATGAGGAAACTGGCAGCTCCACTACAGATGGTTTTATTGCAGAACCCAGAACCTGTCCCCATCGAACAAGGAGAGCACAGTGACTGCGAACACGCAAAAGAACACAGCTCAAAGATGGACATCTGTTTCTTGCAAACTGATTTTATGAACTATACTCCCTTCGAAGAGCAGGATACTTTCATCTAGTAAAGTAGATACCTTTACAATCTATCAAAACAGGCATTTGTGTTTCAATAACCATCTTAGTGAGGAGCTAAAGAATCGTGTACTGGAAGTACAGATTTGGACAGATTCCTTCAAAACGCTGTAGGGATGTATTAAACCTAATCTTTAGGGGGGGAAACAAAGCCTGTAGAGCTCAGTCATGTTAGATTCTTCTCTTAAGATGTGAGAACATGACAGTTAAATTAACTAAACAAAAATATTTGTGAATATTCAAACATTTCAAGTGATGTTAAAGGAGTACCTTAGACACATTGTAGAAGAATACATTCAAAGACAGTATGAAGCTACAAATAAGCTTTAAAAACTAATATGCACCATTTGTCAAAATGACAGCCTAAAGTGGCTCACTTGTAAGAACTCATGCATATTGCACAAAAAGCCAGAATATTAAAAACCAGCAAAGAGTCAAACAATAAATTACAATGTATCTGTACATCCTACTTTTGCCCTTCTATCAAAGCATACTATCTGTTATGTTTACTCCCCACCCCTTGTAACAACGTTTTAGAGATAACATCTGTACATGATTAGGACTAACCAAATGATTAACTACCAGTGGGGAGAAAAGGTTAAAAAAAAAGAAAAAAAAAGACAAGAAATAATGGTATAATGGTCTTTCATTTCCTAACCCAGTAGTATTTTCCTACTCTCTGAAACTTTTGAAAAATTGGGCAAAGGATTATCTACACCAGCTATGGTATTGAACATACCATAGGTCAATAACAATTTATTGGTAAAATGAAAATTTTGAGCTTATGTGTAGTATATATTTTATTTACAGTCTATAAACATTAATAATAAGAGTAAAAAAAAACCACTGAAGTGCTTTGCATCAAGTGAAATAAAAGGAATTAATTGGGAGAGAGTATGGATTTTCAATCCACAAGGCAAGAACTTAACTGAATTCTTCTCAATCAAATGCCTAAAGACAACTGAGAAAGAAAGGAAAAGCTACAAAGTCTTAGCAGAAACTTCAGTTTGCATTTGTAAAAACAGACAACCACATCTTGTTTCCAGGTATTCATTAGTTTCTATACCACTGTTTTTCCAGTGAGTTGAAGATATATGTGAAATTGGCTGCAAGGAAAATGTATCACTTAATGCTGATTCTAATTAGGCGTCTCAGCTATTAGAATAAACCTGGTCTTATGCTGATTACAGGCTTGTTTGGTCACCATGACAAATCTTGTAACCTTTTAAAAGAAATAATAGCATTCTTTGCAATGAAGTCAGAAACAAATAAAAAGAAGGGGTGAGTTCCTTTTGGGGAATGATGACTTCATAGCTAGAAAACTTCCTTGCCTAAGGATTCATGTGTTCTTGTGTGCCACAGTATTTAACCGTGCTCTCATTGGAAAAATCCCCTGTGTAGACAGAATCCCAAAAGGCCTGCAAGACTCAGTGCCAGATTATAGATTTCTTAAACAGCAAGTAAGCATGATCCTGAACTCATTTTGTCTAGTGGAAAAACATCACTTGACAGAAAAATTTTATTATTAATGAATTACAGTCTTTCCTACAACTGTTGGTTAATGCTTATTTTAGCAGGAAAGTATGAAAACGTACAAAAGCCTTCCTTCACAACTAAAAGTCTATTTAATTTTTCAGAGGAATAAGTATGTGTCATGGCCTTTTGGCAGATTCGTGTTCTTAAAGCAACACTTTGCTGCTTTCCCCTTTCTGGCATCCTCCACTGCCCCTCCTCCTCACCTCTGGCTCCATCTTGTCTATAAACTACATAGAATGGGAAGAAACTGATATGATGTGTCAGCGAAATTTTACCTTCCTCAAACCAGCGAATCACAATCTCCTTCTTTGTAAAAATAGCCAAGATTGTCATAAGACTCCAGGTATTTATGGGACCATGCCAAAATCCTTACTTGGGCGAGTCCTTACCAATAGTTAATGCAGTGATCAGTTACAACCTACTTGGGATGGTATCTGGGCAAATACAATGAAAATGAACATTCCCACTGGAAGACAGGAGCCATCACTTTTGTTCTCACAAACTCAGAGGGCCTAAAAGCAGAGTAGTACCTCTACCATAAATTCTGGAATTGGTTAAGATAAAAAAGATTACTAAAAAATGACTAAAAATTACTCTTACAGGTATAAATACATTGGCAGGTATGAACTTTGCATTCTCTTACAAAGATTAGAACTTGGTCTAGCACTGAGACCCTGCTTTGCTGTATGAGTGGCTACATGGACAGACTGACAACACAAAACACAGAACAAAGATAGAAAGCCACTTGCTCCACTTCCCATCAAGGGCAGAGGAGAAATCAAGGAAGCTACAATGGCAGTAAAAGAAAAACTAAAACTTTTCTGGATTCGAGATATACTCCAAAATGCACTTCCTTCTAGTATTAGATTTTGAAAAACATTGCATATGATAAAGTCTTTTGCACTGACCACAATTATATAATGCATTTTAAACAAACTAAATTCCTTAAAAAAGTTTACTGTTGACTTTTTCAAAATACAGCCACATTAAAATTTGAAATTATGTACTGGAGCACTTGAAAAGCATACGCCCCAGAAGTCTGCTGAAACAAACTGCAAACAAAGAAAACATGGGTCATTTTTAGGAAAAAAAAAAGTTTAAACAATATCCTGAATCCGATCTGGTAAGCCATACAAAGTTTATGAGTCACTTACAATCTGCCAAATAAAAGTAACGTACAGCAATTTTGAACAAGTTCATTATATTCTCCAGCTAATATACACACCCATTTTCACCAGATGGAATTCCACCATCCCTAGAGGTACCTGTACACAACTGTTTGCCAAGCATTCTGTTATGAAAAAATTCAAAGGTATACAATTACTTACAACATTTTACAGTGAGGAGAAATATTATTCTTAGTCAGAGCTCTTATCCCCACTCAACAAGTAAAAAGAAGTCAGTTTTGATCTATGTGATTTTATATGTAAACTCTATATATAAAAATATAAATACTATAGAACAGAGGTTTATAACTTGCACAAACCCAATATTTAGTAACTTCATTTCCTACACAATGTGAATACTTATCAGACTTCACACATTCCATGTATTTATTCCAGCTACATAGAGAAGCCTAAAAAAATATTCTAAGACACCCTTAATGCCAGATTGCTTGCATTATTTCTAGATACAGTAACTTCTGGGTAACAGAATTTCTTAATTCACGAGTTACTGCTTTAATCTCATGTTGGTTTCCAATAAATAAACAACCACTTAAGATAGTTACTAGTAAAACTAATGACCCAAATATACAGACAAGGAAAGCTACAAGAACTGAAAACTGCATCCAAACCAATCAAATATGAAATCCATCCCTTAAATTTCACTAAAGCATCACACATTGTCAATACTGCTCATGTGAGGAGCTGGGGTTTTCCCATTAATCCAGCAGCTTTCCTCCTTCAAATGAGCAATGCCATCTTCCTCACCCCATCTCAGAGCCTCTTCATGCTACAGTTTTACTGCCTGGCACTAAACCTCTGCTGTTCAGCTCTGAACCTCTCCCATTGACTGAACTAAGTTTCTCTGAGGTGCTGGAGTGCGTCCAAAGATGGGCAATGGAGCTGGTGAAGGGTCTGGAGC
This sequence comes from Thryothorus ludovicianus, assembly GCA_013397245.1. Taxonomy (NCBI): domain Eukaryota; kingdom Metazoa; phylum Chordata; class Aves; order Passeriformes; family Certhiidae; genus Thryothorus; species Thryothorus ludovicianus. Next base: position 1,017,264 of record VZTB01014216.1, on the reverse strand, counting down.
ACAATTCCTGTGAGGAGGAGCTGAGGGAGCCAGGGGTGTTCAGCCTGGAGAAAGGAGGCTCAGGACAGACCTTGACTCACTACAATCACCTGAAAGGAGGCTTGGCCAGGTGGGAGGTGGTCTCCTTCCCCAAGTGAGGAGCAACAGCACAAGAGGGAATGGCATCAAGCTGTGCCAGGGGAGGTTTAGATTGTGAATGAGCACTGGATAACCCCAAAAGGGTAATAAAACACCAGAACACGCTGTGCAGGGAAGCTGTGGGGTTACCATCCCTGGAGGTATTTAAAAGATGTGCAGATGTGGCATTCAGGGACGTGGTTCAGTGGTGGAGTTGGCAGTGCTGGGTTGATGGTTGGGCCCAACAATGATGGATCTTTTCCAGCCTAAACAATTCTATCATACTATGATCATCTATCTTATTCCAAAAAACACTTGCCTACATGACACATCTGCATTTAATATAACACAATTTTAGCCAGAGTCTGAATAGTGGAATGCTTTATTAGAAGGAATACCAAATCTGCATTAAGAAACTATTATAAGTATTTCTGCACCTCATAAGTATAATGAAAATCTCAGAGCTATACAAACACATCAATGAACCACCTCTCTCACCCAAGAAAGAGCTGACTACATAAGTTACAAACTGTGAAAGTTCAAAGAAAAATAGCCCATGGGGAAAAGAGTAAATTCAACATAAATTTAAAAATAAGGAGTGAAAGAATAACTAGCTGGTGAGAAACAGGCCATTTTCACATGATAGAAAACCCAATTAACAGTGTTTTTCATTTATTTCCAACAGATAATTATACCATCAACTTACACTTTCTAACCTAGTTCTACATCTCTTTAGTAATGAAACTTTTCTCCAACACAACACAGTTTTCCATAAAATATAATTTATATGGGCAGGTACTTGTGACATTGTTTTTGACAGCTATTTAAACAGTTAAGCTTTTCTTAATAGACCGAGAGCTTATTTTGTCAGAAGTCCAAGGATGAATTGGACAATGCTAAGTAACAAACAAGAAAGGAAAAAAATAATGTCTGTACTTTCCTGAGGGAATAAAAAATCTGGACACCACCATGGCAAAAACTGAATGTAAGAAATATATCCCAAGGTAGCAGTGAAATTAAAAGAACACTAAATAACACAATACAGGCATATCATCAACTTGAGAAAGTGATACAGTATTTCAAAACAAGATTCAAGTGAAGGACACCAGCTATTAAATGTAAAGGTTTTTCTTATTATTTTAATGAAGAGAAAAGAAAAGCTCTCATATTTCAGACGAAGCCATGTCTTTAACAGCCTAACACATTGCAGAAGACAATTTAATTGCAATTCATGGAATAAGGTCAATTCACATGTACAGCTAATCTGATATCAATCTGTCACAGCCAGCTTTTCCACCCCACATCACCCCTTCGACAGACCAGGGAATCCAGCTATCACACAGCCATGGAAATGCAATTATTTTAAACTGCCTTCTGAGAAGGAAAGCCCAGCAGAAATCCTTTGGTGTGTGGAAGCAATCCTGCACTTCAGTCTTAACCCTCAAAGATGCTGTGCTGAACACAAGTCTTTCAAAAACTTCTGCATATGGCTTCCATCCCTAGAGCAAGAAGACTATCAAATGCAAACAGTCCACGTAGCAATCCCTAAAACACGGATTTTTACAAAGGGAAGTTCTCATTAAGGCAGCAATCAGAAGTGGCTAACCCCTTCCTGAATCAAACTATGCATTAACCACAGCAGTCACAGACATGACCTTTTTTCTTCACACGACACGGCTACTTCTCACTCTGCCTGATTCAGAAGCAGCAGAGGTGCTACACTCCAATTGTAATATCCAACCTTGACTTGATATTTATCTCCAGGGAAGAAAATAATTGGATGTCACACCTACTAACTCAATTTCATTCTGCTAATTATTCTTTAGTGAATTTTTTTTCTTTTTCTCCCATCATCACTGCATTCTGAATAGGACTAACAAAGTCACTGGTGAAATTATTTTGAAGACTATTGATCACATACACACAGGAACTACCCCCTCAATAGCTCTTCAGAAAAAAAGTAGTATATAAAAAACAGATCAGGTTTTATATTTATATTGTAGTCTTCAATAAAGAAGATCTAACATATCTCACTATCTACATTTTTGCTTTAAAAATTCTTAAGACATGGTTATTATATTTTTACAGCAGTGCAAAAAAACCCCAAAACCCCAACTGTATAAACACCAATGACTGTATAAACACCAACTGTATAAACCCACTTCAATTCAAGAAAGCCAGTCCTAGTTTCTGCACCACTCACTTCCCCACTGCAGCACAGGATCATGCATAGGGTCTGTTTTTATTCAGTATCATTCTCCAAGAAACCCCAGAGAATGAGCATCAAAATCTTCAATATCCTTTCGATTACTGAAAAAGTATGTTCACAGAAAAATACATGTATCAATAATGTTCTATGTCAAATATGTACTGGATTCAAGCTTCTAGAAGTAAGAATGTGAGTATTTTGTCAGCCTAGTGATCAAGAGCCTGAACTGAGAGCAGAGAACACACTTGAACAAAGAAAAGATAAATTGCTGTTCATTTTGGGTTTGGTTTCTGGGTTTTTTTAAAGTTTTACAGAGGCTTATAACATAAATAGATCATATAAATAAATAAATAAATAAATCTTATCATACAACCCTATGCCTAAATGCTATCGAATATTTAACATACACACACAAGAGCTAATTAACTGCTGTAACATTTAAATCCAGAAGGGCTGAAAGGCATAAAAGCCAGTAAAAAAAAAGACTTCTTTGGAAATGTGGACAGAAGGAGGCCAGATTCAACAGTTAAAAGATACATAAGAAATCAGACTCCTGATTTACCAAGTTAGAGGTGCACATGAAACAAAACACACATGCACAACACTGTAGATTTGCAATTACTGTACATCATTATCCTTCCCTTTGACAGGTCAGTAGGATAAAAGGCTCCCAGGTGGACTCTCCTGGCTGCTGCCTTTCATTTTGGGCAGCCTGTAAATACTGAACAGTGGGTGAGCTGTGCAGAGCAGAGGAGAGGACAGGCAGCTGACACAAAATTCCGGGCTTCCTGCTCCCCTGTCCCCATTACGGGACATCCAGAGGCTGAGCCTTCCCAAGGAAAGCAGGGAGAACATAAACACACAGACCTTGGAGGCAGCATAAAAACTTTCCTTTTGGCACTGAGGATTCCAGAGTATTTGGTGTTACTCAAGAAGCCCTTACGGGCTGTTGATCCAAAAACAAAGCTAAGAACTGGGTGCAGCAGAGTGGGGTTTAGGGAACTGCTCTACCAGTCTTCTCCGTGTTCTGCCACATTCCATGTTTATACTCATTTGTTTATATTCATTCCTTTTAAGCACCTTCACTATTCCAGGTTATGTTGTAATAAAAACACAGCTTTTGAGATGCACAGTTCTGATAGACAGATTCCCCTTAAAATGCTGGCAGTGATGAAAAACACTACCTGCAAATTTTGCCCAACTTAACATCTCATCTCACATTTATACATACTCCAGTTATTAAAACATCACTATGAGATTAATATATTTGTAAGAATTTAAGTCTGTCTCCCTCAACATCAGTTCGGGGAGGCAACCATTTCATACAAAGTATTTATGTGAAGGTACCCTGGAGACACACCAGCTAAAGGGACAGCTTTGTCAGCAGCCAGCAGTGCCTCAGTAAGGCAGTGGCATCCTGCCAGGAAAACACCTGCAGCCAGAACAACCTGCAATACAATATGAGACACACAGAGAAGAGCAGAAAAACAGAACAATGACAGCATTAATTACTCGAACAGCTCAATGACTCACAAGTGGGACAATGGTTATGCCAAGTTAACGCAGGCGTTTCTTCCCACTGGCTAGTTTCAACGTTTTGATCCTGCCATCAAAACAAGTTTTATTTCTGCCCATTGCCTTGCTCCTTGTATCCCAATTACTCACAAACACAGAGGATATTCTTGCCCAAATAATTTACCCAGTCCAGTAAAGCACAACAGTTTGGGACTTATTTCCTTAAAAATAACACTACTGCTGAAATGAGTTAGTTTTTCTTTCTCTCAACTAGGACAAAATCCATCCTAACATGTTTGAGTTGCATCTTCATCTCCTGCTAGCATGCTGTGGTACACTCTCCCCTGCATTTCCCAGCTGTAGCAATGCAGAAACCACCATGATTACCACTGCTCTATTCCAGTAACCTACCTCCCCACACAGGCCTGGGCTGTATCATGAAACAGTAAGGAGGTCTTTGAATACTGCTACCCTTTAAATGAGGTTTCCTTCTACACTTCAGGCAAATTATAAAGCATTTAAGCAAAGAAGGACTGAGGTTGGTTCCCCTGCCACAAAAAAACACCTTTATTTTTCCAAAACACAGGCTGGTAACAACTCAATCTCACTAGCTGTGCAAATACACAGTTCCTATTTTCAAGCCTGCTATTCCTACGGGCCCGAATGTTGTACAACAATGTTCACATCTGACACTTCTTCTTTTCCCCTTCCATTTCAGCAGTACTTGCTCCTACCATTGTTTTGCAAACTGACACAGAATTTCTTTCAGTACCTCAATTACCAGTGTGAATCAAGTCTAACATTAAGAAATAACATATATTAGAAATACACTGAAAGCAAACCAGAAACACTAAAGACATGTTTATTTGCTGTTTCAGTAAATTTCACCCTTAAATTGTCAACCTGGCGGAAATGCATGAGCAAAATGTTCCTACACAAAAGCTCTTGAAAATATGCAAGGTATCTAAGGGCTTTTTTAGTACTGTCTAGTGACTCATGCAAGTATTCTATAATTCCTGAACTTGTGCAACTGATAGTCCTTTTATCACATTGCTACTCAAAATTAAATAACCAGAATTTTACAATCTTCATCATTCTAGACACCAAAGTTATTAGCCACTGACTCTGGCCAATATTCTTTAAAAATATGAACTCCATAATTTAAGCTAATAACTGCGGTTGCTGAGGTTTCTATAGTTACTCGTGAAGGGGTCACAGCTCTCTGAAATACGTGCAGGCTCTAATAATAAGCTCCAGCACAGTATGCTAACAACCTTTAATGATTAATTAGGCAAAGCCCAAGTTACTGGTAAAGCAGAGAATCCCAATATATTCATTACCTAGTGAAGCAGCAAACAAATCAACTTTGGATTTTCAGATAAAACTGTGACTTTAGGTTCCATCTTTGCATTCTGGCAGGAGCAAAAACCCCATGTCCAGGAGCTGCCCAGTTAGCCACAGCCACAGCCAGCACAGCAGAGTTCCCCCCTGTGAGACAGCCCCTAATTTTTCCATTTTTTCTCTCCAATGCATCCATGGTCAGTGTGATCTTGCGTTAGACTCCCCAGAACTTTCCTGAAGAGATGACAAACAAAATAAGTATCTGCAGTGTGCAGAGCACTTAGAAACAAACTGCTAGAGTAGGTAAAAACCAAAGTTAATCAGCAGATTGAAGTATGGGACAATACCTGTCAACAGAGCTAACACATTAAAAAAAAAATACAATGCACTTGTACCTCTCTCAATTGCTGCTCTCATGTTGACATTGGGATTTTCTGGGTTTTTCTTATGTTTACTTTGCATTTAACAAAATCACACAGAATAATACATCACAGTGATTATCATAATCACTCCCAAGTATTATACATTCATAGTGGCTGGGGAAGAAAATGGAAGAGTATTGTAGAAAACATTTAAGTAAGGAGAAGTTTAAAAATTTTAAAAATGCAGTCAGTCTACAAATCTAACAAAATACCATTTTAAAGCCATACATTGCAAAAGATAATACTCCTTTGAATGTTTGTGACCCATTCCTGTATATTTGCCATGCTTCATGTGAGTAAGAGATCTCTTTCATCTCCAAAACTCTCTAACTTGCAAACGCTTTCGTGGCACTATGGAAGTTGCTCATGTCTTAACAAATGCCACTATGGGAAATGAAGACCTTCGTTTCTCCATGAGCTAAGAACTTTCATCCCACTCAGAGGGCCTCATCCTCACATAGACTCCATAGCTTGTGGAGCAAGCTGTTGACTGATACATTATTGCATTACCAATATACATTTACATATATATCAATATATAAAATACATATTTTGCTGTGCATATAACTATTTAAATACCTATACATCAAGATATATAATGCATTCTGTCTTGTTCTGTATTATTGTACTTGATATAATTCTGATAATACTGAGGTAATGAATCTGTGATATAAATATTCATATCATATTTAATATAATACATTCTGTATTACATAACTGTATAGATAACAGTATTTTATATATATTAGCTATAATATATTTATATATCACATAGGTGTGTTTACATCTATTATGTATATTACATATTATATAACATATGTATTATAACTGGAAGAGGAGTTGCAGCTTGCTTTTCATCTAGAAACAAAAATTAGAGAGGTGGAAACAACAAAAATAAATGCAAGAGCTCAAATCTGAGCCCAACAGCCAATATTCAGAATTTGCAGATTTAAAACCAATGCTAACTGAAGTTTTGCTGGGTCTTATGACCCCTTGGGCTTCTCACATCCCCCCCAATGCTATCAAGTCAAGGTCAAACGAGCCTCTGAGGTCTTTGTTGGGGGGCAGACCAATGGGGGGCCAAGTTGGTTGGATTTTGTGGGCTTCTTTTATTTACTGGAAGCCTTCTGATCTTTGTTTGGTTTGCAACAACATTAGTTTCACTGAGCGCTCTTTTGGGTTTTTTTGTGGATTTCTTAAGTCAAAAGATTATGTAGATAGTTAAAAAGCTGAAAGCACAACAAAACTTTTAACCTGTCAATAATACACCAAATTTGAAGTCCACAATACTTAATGAATTCATTTCTTAAATCCTCTGGGATGAGGAGATAAGTTTGCTTTGCCTATGAATTGCTCTAAATATTAATTTTTTGCTTGCCTACTGGGACTAAATCAAACACAGTTAAAATGGTTACTGTGGTTACAGTGATGGATCAAGAAAAAAATAGAAAAAGTCATTTAACCCTCAAAATACAAATGAAAAGCCTGCAGAAAACAGCAAAGCACTACTGGCGTTTACACAACAAAGAAAAATACAGATCCACACCTCATGCAATTTCAGAAAAACAAGGCTTGTGATCACAAATCCCTGAGAGGCTGAGGTTTTTTCCTCAAATATTTATAAAATACAAAACATTTACACGTTTTTTTCCAGAATACAAGCATAAATATATTATTACATCTTTACAATTATTATAAAGCAAAAAAAATGTTTAACCAGCTAGTGAGGGAGGGGAAGAACAATGGCAAAATAGTTACATATTCCACTCAAAAGGTAGAGGAATATGTGAGGGGGGACAAGGAACACACAGTAAACAGTTTTTAAGTAAATCTGCTGAAGTCAAAATATTATTAGTAGAGTTTTTAAATGAAATTACACGGTGGTAACATAGTTCTGCACAATCAATGGCATTGCTCACACAAACAGCACCAAGGGTAACAGCACAAACCCACAGCTGTGGAGCAAGTGCTGAAAAACCAGAACCCAGCACCCTTGAAACAGCTCTGTTACAAATGAAGCAGCAATATTAAATGGTTGTGTAACAAACTGTAACTAACCAGTAAGCCACACCTAGGGGTGGTAAGAGAACAACTCTCACACAGGGCTTGTTCCCTGGCAGCAGCACTGGATAAATCAAAGAGAGCCAGTGCAACACCACCTAGCAAAAGGGCAAAGACATCTCAAATCTTGAAGTGGCAGTCAATCCAACAAAACCACAACAAGGGAGAGGAAAAAACTGAGCTCATTTGAAATTAAAGAAAGAAACCTATAAAATGCCATAACTATTTTAATAGGCATTACAGCAGCGACACGTAGGCTTTACTACTACACACACAGACTTTACTACTCCTTGTGAGTATCTACAAATTTTACTGAATTCTACTTACTTAACAATAATCTGGTTTCAATAACTTCATTTTTTATCTATTGCATAAATGATTATCTTATTTCAAAGTAAATGTCCTCACAAAAGTATTATGGTTCACATCTTCAGTAAAATGCAAAAAAATATACAGTGTCAAAAAACCATAAAGTGGATTCGTTAATGCAAAAACGCTTCTGTTCTCTGTGATGCATATTTGCTTTAATTAGCATGGTTCAAGAAGGGGAAAGTCAGCATCCAACATTTCTCAAAGTAGAGTGTGTTAAAGAAATAAATGCATCCATTACACTTCAGGAAAAAGTCGGAGGACCAAGGATCTAAGAGACATAAAATAAGCATTAAATAAACTCAAATACAGACAACCTCGTGCATCTCGAAGGAATTTTCATAAAGATTTGACATCATCTTCTATCGTATTTTGATGTCAGTGGTATTAGAGTAGCCATTCCTTGTCCCACTCTACTCTAGAAGCCAAGAGTATCAGCTAACACACATCTGAAGCTTGGCCAGCTTCTCAGAATAATCTTGCAGTTTCCATCTACACATGGAACAAGACAGCCTGCAGAAGTATAAATATTTCAGCAAACTCCAGTCTTTTGAAATTATATGCATCATCAGTCTGTCATCCAAGGCTGGAGCTGCAGACAGCTATCTGCAAACCACCTATCCTCCCATTTGAACAGAGGTTCATCTAGCTCCTACTAAAATTCTGCATGTAATAATCCAAGAATGCTGTCGGGTGTCTGCTTGTTTTTATCATCACAACATAGCCTCATGCATCATGAAGTTTAAAAAATTCTCAATCTGCTCTCAGAACTTTACCTGCCTCATTAGTCTCCACTTTTTGTCTCTACAGACTAGCAGTGACATAAAAATATATAAATTATTAAATGCATGCTATAGAGGCCATGGAATTGCACATCAAGCCCACATGTTTTTCTTGCCTGATTATATTGAGAAGACACTACTCCTAGACAGCTCTATATAGCTGTGTTTCTAATATTAATATGCTTGGTTTGAAGATGAGCCTGCCTTCTCTTTTACTATTGTCTAAACCAAATACTGGATATTGAAATAGAATCTAATAAATTATTTCTAGTTTGGAGAGAGGAACAGATCCAAAAGTCTTTCATAAATAGGGAAACAATTCAAAATTCCACTAATACAAACCCTGTCCTGCTGCACAGTTATATCTAAATCACTGTCTCTTTCCATCTGCCTAGGTACCATTTCAAGTTTTTCTGAGAAAAGACCTGATGTCATCAAGCAACTTGCCAAGTTCTGGGTCACTGTGACAGAACATGCTATAGGAAAGCAAAATACGTAAATCACTTGACATAATTTTTGCTTCTGAATTCATTATTTATTGCATATGCAAATGATGCTTAAGGCTAACACTAAAATTAAGTTGTTCTCACTGCAGCAATATCTGCTATTCTTAGGTAATGGTTATCACCCACAACACTCACCAGTCTGCTGGAATTCCATTAACCAGCATATCTCCAAGAAGGGCAGAGGGATGTATTCATTTTAGACCAGACATTTTACAGACACTGAACTGTTTCTTTCATTATTAGTTTTTCTGCTGCCTCAGGACAACTGTCAAGAGTTCTTTCCACCTCTCACTATTTCTTCTAGGAGTAAATATAACCTTTCAGCGCTTTTATTTTCAACAGAAATGGAAGTCGAAGAAAAATGGGGAAAATATAAAAGGGAACATCACTGCTGTCATTTTGAAGCAGCCCAGCAGCAGAAGGGGTAGAGAAGATGAGATTAGGTGCAACATGGCTTTTTGGGCTATCGCTGGGGTAAGAGATTCACTGCAGTACAATGGGCAAAAAAATCTCCCCTTTTCCTATTGTTCCTTTGCTAACACTGTACTTCAAAGCCCTAGACACAAAAGAAAATTTCCTATGGAATAACTAGTTATTTCATTCAATAGGAAATAGTTTCACTTGGTACAACACCCAATCTTCACTTTGTTCTCTAATTGTAGGAAAAATCCAATGTGATTCACCACAAGTGAACCCATAGTTCTCGGTTATGTAAAAGTCCTTCCCATTATATTAATATTTTTTAATATAAATACAACATGGAACATTTACAGGATTTTCAACAGATTTTTCAAAGGTGAAGCGATCTTACTTAAAACACAAAAGTAAACAACTGCTTATTTCAGGGAATTATTTAATTGAAAAAGGAGACACTGTAACAAAACTATGTTAAGGTATTGGTCACACAAGTGCTGACTCAGTCTACTTGGTCTAAAACAAGCTCTCGTTGGGCTTTCTGTTATGGCAAATTTAATTAACTGCAAGCAACTCAAGTGAAACAGAGAAAGCACACACATGGAGGTATACTAAATAAAGAAGAGTCCAGCAATTTTAGACAGGTACAACCAAAGATCATGAGAAAAATCTCTGGGACAGCAAAACCACACTAAACTTTTACCCTAAGATGCTGACTCAAGACAAGGAACCGGGCTAGCATAAGAATAATGTAATAGAAGAGCTTTCAAAACTCAATTCATCTTGTTATTTAAAATATGATCCAAGGATAACATACTCAGATTCTACAACCATCTGCATCCAAGTTCATTTAAACAACAGTTTATAGCTGTATGATACTTGACATCTCTGAGTTTTCTTGCAAAAGGGGCAGACATGGAATTTGCAGGGTCTCTTGCCATCACTGTAAGGCTCCACAGGAATCAATTCACATTTTATAACATAATAATAGCAGTTTTAAAGGTGAGTCCAATGCTTTTGTCATCATCATTCTTCAAAGTGTTTTAAACCAATTCACCTATAAAGAGCATCTGTGAAGATTGTATAAACAAAAACCCTCTTATTTTTTTAAGTCAGTGCTCTTTAGACACATATATGCCTGCAGGCTGTGCTAAGTTACATAACATCTTTGTGAGCAGACACAAGGAGAAAAGAGCAAATGCCTCAGCGCAGTCCCTAGGACTCAGAAGGGTAACACTGCAGAAAACCCAGAAAGCTGTTCCCAAGCCAGCTGACTCTTCCACCAAGTGGCAACGTGCCACCCTCCATCACAAACGGAATTTCCCCAAGCTACAGCTGAGGCCAACACCCAATAGAAAGACCAGAGTTACAAACTACTGCAACACTGGTAATTTGGAAAGCTCGTGAAAATTAATTTGAAGGACAAAATTAATTATGGGCAACCCAAACATCAGTTAACTTCTGTAAAGAAGACATCAAAGACCTTCATTAGCTCCCCCATTTTCCTTGAAGATTTCAAGAAATCTCTCAGGCAAATAATGCCCATCCAGCATAATACAGATCAGCTTCAGTAACACGCTCCAATTAAGGGCCCTAAGTTCCCCCGATGACACTTTCATTTCGGGCTGTGTTACAAGTGTTGAGCAGACAGAGGAACAGACTGGATGCTGCCAACAGCTCATGATAATGCAGAGGAGAGGTAAGAAGGGAGATCAACTAATATTAGAGAGTCTAAGAGGAAGAAGAAGAAAAGGCTTATTTCTGATTCAAAGGAGTCTGACATACCCCTCTTTTCAGTGGCAACACTTTCTTTCTCTGATCTGCAGATGAAAGGAAAGTATGTATATAGCAGGAAGGGAAATCCAGAAGGAAGAAGAAAGAACTGAATCCACACAAGCAATTGCCTTTGCACATCTTTGAGCATTGACTTGGATTAGATGATCCTGTAGGAAACTACTCCATTTTCTAGGCTTGGCAACATACAACAGCAGCTCTAAAAACAAAGCGTTCATTCTGTCATACAAGAAAGCAAAAAATACTACTAGGTCAGACTCAGAAGAAAACAAGCCACCAGTTTTTTCAAATTCCTACTCCACCAGAAGATAAATTTTATCATGCCTTCAGCACAGACAGAGCAAAATTTAGTTAAGGAAAAAAAGCATAAACTTTATTTCAAAGTTATTTACACCTTTACATTCTTCCAAGACAAAAGAACATACAACAGTTCACTGCCTCAAAATTGAAAAAAAATTGGAATTACCATGAGACAACTGTACATAGCAGCTGACAGTAAGATACCACAAAAAAAGCTTTTCCTATGAAAAATGAAGTATTTTTCACTTTCCATAGGACTTTCTCTCTCCCAATTCTTCTCACTCCTGTCCTTAAAAACAACATTAAGTAAATATACATTTTCACCATTACTGAATGAACATGAAAACAAACTTCCTGATATATAATTTCCAGCGTAACACCTTTAAATGGTAGGTACCTTTCAATCATGCATTCTTACATTAAATAAAGAAAACTTGCTTTCAGAAAACATACAAAATATAATCCTTCCTGTGGAAAAGACTATTCAAGGATTCACCAAGCATTTTATTCTTTACATACAGTGTTCCCATGGCAGAGAACTCCATGTAGCCAGATTTGACAACACAGTGGGTTTTTTTGCAAATATCCTCCAACCTACATCAAGTTTTCTACATTTACCTTGCAAAAGCATTTGAAAAACTGGATGCATGAAGAATTAATTATTTTCCTTCCTTTATTAACACAACTTCTTTGTCTGTGCTTGAAGAGAGATCTCACAGAAAATACAACTGAAAACTCTGTTTCTGGTTATAAATAAACCCTACAAAAATTTCCTACACTGTAGCTTTCCTTTGCAACGCTAAATGTTCAAAAGTTGGGGAGCAAATGAAAAATGAAAATGAAAAATTAGAATTTCAAACCCATGCCAAAGTAAGAAGATTGACAAATAAATAAAAGCTGAAGATGTTTTTACAGACAGGCATTTCCTGAATAGTTCATTCTTAATACTGAGGAACAGAAGTGGTTCAGGATATTTGAAGGGAAATGGAACAGACTAGACTTTAGTTAAAACCTTGAGCTATGAATACATTTTATAGACTATCAACTCCATTCCAGAAGTCCCACATAACCTAAACAATGTCACTATAATCTGGTAAATACAGGGGGTTTTGCATGAAAGGTAAGTGAGCAGCTACAAGATATACAGAATAATTATATTTAACATGTTGCCTTGACAAAACTTTTCTGAGAGGCATTCAGCTTCTTCTGTCTTCTCTTGTTCTGCTAGAAATATCTAGATACAATGGTATTTCTTTAATTCTTGTCTCCTTAGGACAGCATTACAACCATACATATTGGTTAGTTATTCTTCTAGGCACATCCACACACCTCTAGGATACTGAGATTATACACAGTTACATATGGAAACTGTTAGGGTTCAACAAAAGCTTTTGACCATCACAAGTGTTGCTTCTAAATTCTCACATAACTCACTTATAAAGAAACAAAACCGCAGGATTTTCCCATTTTGTCAAAAAATGCTGATCCTTGGAGGACAAAACCAGAAGAAAATGCCACAGAAATGTACCTCAGATGACAGAGTAAGGAACAGCACACAAGATTTCATACACAGGCAGGAGACAGAAACCATTCCTAACTCATCACTTCTATTTTCAACATGACCTCCACCTGACTCACTGTGAACTTGCAAAACAAAAGGGTAAAGTCAGCATATTTAAACATCATTCTCAAGGTGAAGACTCAAATGTGAAGGCTAGGGGGTAAACCTTGTATCAGGATATACAGCACATTAATAAAACTGTAGTTCTCAAAACACATGGCACAAAGCAGACGCTTTCCCTAAAAAGAAATTCATACCAGTACAAATCAGTATCAGTCATATATGGGCTCCATCACCTTTTCCCTCCCTCCAACAAGCTTTGCCTTTTCATTGCACAGTAAGATATGTACTCTCCATACTTTTGTTGTCTGAAATATTGATTTTTGTTATATGTGCTTAACACCACAGCCTGCTGTCAGCAGAAATCAACACAGAACAGAGCAAGTTGTGCCTTCTGCAAGCCTGCTGCTTCTGAAAATAAGTTGTGACATGCCTCACATGATGTTTTTTTTCCTTCTCTTAAACTGGCTTATGTGCAAAATTAGGCTGATGTTTAAACAGTGTCAGGCTGTCAGAGGGAGAAAATGACAGTGCTACTGTGACACAAAACATGACAAGGAGAAAGATTAATCACTTACTCAGAAGTGAAAAGTTGAATACAAAACGCATAACCATGTGTCTCAAATTTGTTATAGCAGGTGAAAGACTGAACACTGATCCCAAGATATGCTTCATAAATTCCAGTTAACTGAAAAAATGAGTTTATTATAACAGCAAACACACTTTGAAAACAAAGATGATGGAGTGGAAGGTAAAAGCTCCCTAGAGCAAAAACATTTGCTTCAGGGTTAAAACACATATACATACACCTGAAGTAAGTTAGCTTCCTGCTCAGCACTGGAAAAGAATTTTCACACAGGAAACAGTTCCACTGAGAACAGAGGGGATAAGAACTCAGCTGGAAATAAACCCAAAAAGAGTCCCAGCTAAAATCAAGGTATTTCAACTGTTTATTCCACTACTTTACATCAACTGTGCTACAGGACGATACACACCTAAATGTGAGCTCTGTTTCCATCACATTTCCATTTCTCCCTGAAATCCTGCATCCTTCTGCTGGGCACCTTTCAGAATGATTTCTCATTTTTGTGCATGTGGGTCATGCATTAGTTTACTAATGAGACGTGTTTGAAGCCTGAAGAGGTTAGTCAGCACTGCTGTTAGTGAATAGGTTGGCAAACTGCTGAGGAAACAAAAAGGGAAATAGGAAAACTAATTAAGTGTATTTATAATGATGTGGTGAGTGATAACCACAACTTGATGATTACGGATTTTTAATTCTTCAGGTGAGAGGATATTTTGTTTCTAACTGGAGCACTGCGGAATTACTCCACTGGAGTGAGAGGTATAAGAGCACAGAAATGCTGATGATTTATTCAAAAACAATGCAGAAGAAACCAGTACAAAAATATTTTCCCTTTTAACAAAAAGTTCCTGCCTCCCTGGTCCAAGCACATTTAACAACTTCTTTATGTGCTCTGTAGTTAAACTACTCTCTGAAAAATAGTTCCCTATCAAACCTTTTTCCCTTTCACACATTTCAACCCAATTAAAGACAAGAAAGATTAGTGTGAAAGAGACAGTTAATTTTAGAAAATTTATGCATAGACCCAAATGTGTTTAATTACTTCACTATTTCCCACATGTAGGAAAATCACTTTTAAGTAGGCTTGCAAAACAGTGTTTTAAAAAGCAAAAGCTCTGTACTGGATTGCTCCTGTCATTGACATCAAGTGGATAACAAATGAAAATTTAGCTTCTTAAACACTTATCTTATTTTTCATCAGATTTTTAAAGGAAATCACAAAACATATTAAGAATTGTTCACTTATGTGCTTGTCATTAGGACACTGTAAAACTGTAAGGACTTTTACAATTGAATTATCTCCTTCTGTCCCTTTCCTTCTCCCAAGAAACAAAATAAACACCGTGCTTGAGATGAAGCAAGAAAAGCCCTGGCTCAGTTTGCCCCATGCATCTCCATAAAGATCCAGAGCCCACAAGGAGCCTGTGACAGGAATACAACAGAGGGGCTCAGGGATGCACAGAAACATTCAGACTTTTACAAAACAGACCAAGACTCTGCATGTACAAAAGTGTTCAAATACTACTTTTTTTAGACACTTAGTTTTGCTCCAACCAAAGTCCAAAGTACTTAACATAGCACTGATCATTCAGAAAGCCAACGACAGTTAAGACTCAAAAACTGACAATTTTAGGATCATCCAAAAGCACTGGCATTTTTCCTAGAAATGAATAAGAGGAAAAGACAAAGAAGCCTACATCCAGGCTCAAAGGGAAAACTCAATACTTCTAAATAAGGTTTGTTGAGCCAGAGATTTGAAGGCTATGTATCCATATATTAGATTTCAGATGGAACCAAACCTGTGAATGTCCCAATTCATGGTATTTGTACCTGGAGAGCTCCACAAGTCTTGCCTTTAATACCCACTTTCCACAACTAAAATACAAATGCCAAATATTCTTGTACGTGTAAGCATACACAATCCTTTAAAGTTGCCTCAACACTGTAGAAAAGAGAAAGAACACCTTAACACTTATTTAAACGTTAACTGAACAGCTCTTTAACACTTAAATAACTACGGTAAATTACTGGGAATTAGGAGCTGGAGCATTTGGAAGCCTGCTTTTCATCCAGGTATCATTGAGACAATAGAAGCTCATTTTGTTCAAATCTGTCTTCATCCTTTCTTCCTTCACCACCGAAAGCACTTCCAAGGGCCTTTACCAGCACAAAGTCCCTCAAGTTACAACACAGTCCTTAAGCACTGTGTTGTCCTGCTGTGCACCACTTCTTTCAAATTCACAATTTGAAACTCTAGAACATAAGAATCCACAATGGGCATTCAAAAACAGTATATTTAAAATCTATGGGGAAAGGACCACGTGCTGAGGCACAATGCACAGCACAAGCAGCTGTCCAGAATAATCCTCAGCCATTATCCAGAGGCATCACAGACAAGGGTCAACTGATTCCATGTTCAAACGGCATCAAATCTAGGAAACAAAATATTTCAATTCACCTTAGAATTTTTTTCTCCAAAAGTTTCTGCATTTTTCAAAGACAATCTATTCATGTGTCATCCCAAAATCTCCCTTAGTTCAGCTTACTCAGTCCAAGCTTTAGCTGGAGCAGAGGCTTTCAATTGAAATACATACCACAAACTCAAAAAATATGTAATTACACAAGTCACCGCAGACAGAATATCCTTCTCCAAACACTGAAGTTTATCCAGATAGATAAGAGATGCTGCCTCACTATGAAATCTAGTTAAAAAACCCCAAAAGACAACATTATCTAAATTATACAAAGTATCTGACCATACTCCTGAGCTGTTATGTTTATTTACATTTTGCAACGCTGAAAGCCAATGCATGCAGTAACAAACAACTGAACTAAATAGAAATTGTTTAAGAGCCCTTGCAATTAACAACTGCGAAGAACACATCAATATCTAATTAACAGAAAAGGCAATTCTTGCACAAGTTCAAAGACATTTCTCTTAGATCCACTATAAAAAACTTTATTACAAATTTCTCAGTACTAGCCAGCTAACAAAACTCTAGCTTGTAGAAATTTTAAGAAGTGCTACGTGATTCCCATCTGACAGTTGTTTTTCCTTCTCCTGAAAATGTTTAATTGCTTAAAATGTCAGTGCATTCAACATGATGATTAATATTCTACTGCTTAACTGGCTTTTCAAGCCTTCTTTCACAAAATTTTCTTTTTGGATACACTACATGTACAAAATCATTTTAAAATATGATGCACTGTGCCTCTGCCAGAAGCACTACATAATCACTAACACTGTTAGCTAATGAATGAAAGGGGCAAGAGTTACGGTTCCACTAGTATTCAAATGCCACACACAGATTACAAAAGCATGGGTAGAGAACACGGGAGTGGCAACCTGCGGGAAAAAAGGAATGGTGGACAAGACATCCATAAACAAAGCAGCAGCACAAGCCTTGCCAGAATCAACACACACTTTTCACAAGGGGACTTGATCACATAATCAGCAGCAGAGCTGATATAGTTCAAGGACTTAAAATGATGGAGCAATGCCCTCCAGCAGAATCTGCACTCTGCCCTCAGATGCAGAAGATGACAGAACCTTGCCACAGAATTTCACAGTGCTCATCACCCAGGGCCCAGGTCCCTGGCGCTGCCTGGCCACAGCTGCAGAGCCCACGGTACCTGTGCTGCCCACAGCCGGCAGCAAGGGAACCACAGAACTCCTCTGCACACAGGGGGACAGTGCAGACAGACAGCTCCCAGGGGCAGGACTCATCCTAACCCAAGCACAGTTCCCTGCTACGGAAGACCCACAGCTCAGCACGCTGTATTTGTGGTTCATCTTTTCCACTCACAGTAAATTTTATTAGTACAAACACTCTCAAATTTATTATTTCAAACATTGTCAAAAACTCTTTGGCACTTGCAATCCATTCCACTCTACATCTACAGTCTTCTATGAAGCACAGGTGACAAGGTTTAATAAATCTGTTGTTTGTGAAGAGAAAATAATAAATAATATACATACACAGATATTTTTAAGAAGTTCCTTATGTGCTCTAGTACTTTGCCAAGTTTTAGACAAGAATGCTTTAGTTTGGCAATCTCAATTTGGATAAGCAGTTGTTTGCCACTCTGACAGAGCCTCTCAGACTTTGTGTTAGACTTCATTAAAGAAATGCTCTTGTCTGCAATATGCTCATCCAACCAACTGTCCTGTATCTATTTTTCCTGGCAAGACAGCAGCTGGAAACAGGGGAATTAATGGGAAAAAGCTAACAGGAATAAGAAATATGTTTTGCATATTTGTAAGTTCTCTGGAAAACGTGATTAAAAGGGATTTAGCAATGGTAACAGACCATTCGACAGCTACTATTTTATACCATAAAGACCATCTAATATTTTAGCCTTTAGTTGTATAGAAGAGCTGAACTCAGGTATCTGATGCAATGAACATCATTTATACAATTAGTAAGATAAATACAAGTATAACGCATGCAGTTCTGAATGTCACACTAAAATGTGTAGGTGTAAGCCTGTATGTAAATGCAATCAGACAGAATGAAGAAAGAAATGGAAAATGGCTGCAGGTTAGAGTAAAGTGAGTGATCTGAGTTTAGCTTCTCTGAAAGTTCAGAGCTGATGACATTAACAGATGTTTTCTCAGAACAAACATTTAGACAACGCTTGCTTATCAAAAAAGAATCAATACCGAAAAAGCTCACACTGGGCACATCCAAACAGGAGAGTAAAATAACCCATTTCAACAAGTGACTGTAGCCAGTTCTTTGCCCAGATTAACATACCCTTTTCCAAACCATTAATCAGGAATTGCCTAAAAATTGCACACTGAACAGAATACTGGAGGTAGACAGGACGGCCGAAACTGCAAAACAAGCTCTTGGGGTTGTAAGATTATGATGCAGAGATGGAAAACACTGAAATCACTCAATCTGCAAACCACTGTTCCCTGGTCCAGCTAAACAAATGCTGCTGCTACTGTTTCCACAATGCAGTAGCGATTTGGGGTTTTTGCTTCAGGCTCTTTGCTGTTAATTTGGCTTTTCCTCTCACATTTTGGAGAAAGGAATCTGGGGAGACAGGACATTGAGGAAGCTAACTGTATGCTACCAGCCCATATGCTGGTTTCTAGGCATAGACAAACAACCAAAAAGAATGTCAGACTTTTTGTTTCTCAGTTGGTTTTTATAGGGGTTATTTGTTTGTTTGAGGGGGTTTTGGTAGCTCTTTGTTTGCCTATTTAAGAGGGTCCAGAGAATCATATACCTTAAGAATATGATTTTTTCATCTGGTACCTCAAATATATATTTGGTAAATTCTTGAAATTGACTGGCAGCTAACAGCATCCTCTTTCATTATACTGTGGCTTTCCTAGATCGNAAATTGACTGGCAGCTAACAGCATTCCTCTTTCATTAGATTCCTAGATCTAGTTCTGTTGGCACTTAATCACTTTTCAACTCCTGCCTTATTCCTCATGATAAAAACCTGAGGTGCTTCTACCTAACACAAGAACTAAGAGACGAAGAAAGGATCTGCTCTCATCCTTAAATAGTAAAGATATTCCATTCACTACCCTCTCCACACAAGGCCAAGTACTTCATCTTGTTCCTAATTTCCCATGGAAAATACAGTAAATTGTTAAGTCAGATGGGAAGGGTAACAACCAGTTCCAACAATTAGGGGCAACAAGCAACAGCACTTAGAAGACCATAGAGGTCTAAAATATGTTTTGGCTTTTCCTGGGTCATAAGCAGTCTAGGATTTATCTTTGTAATGTCTGCACTCACAGAACAATGTACTAGAAATAAGAACTTCCTCAGTTTTAACAGAGAGCTCAATTTTCTTTGCATCAGATTCTGTCAATAATGTGTCTTTCATTAACTGGATGAAACTATTTTCTACTACTTGAAACTCTTCTGCAGAAAAATGAAACAGGCAACTAAGATAGTGTTTATAATGTGTTCACAGTACAAGTGTGGGTTTGTTTTTGGGTGTTTTTTTTTCCCCTTTCCTAAGAGTAAGGAACATACTGGGGAAAAAGCCAAGTACTGGAAGTCCCAATAACACCCACTGTTTATAATGCAATCAAATGTTAACACAAGATAAAAATACTTCAAACGCTGTTTGTTATTCTTCCTCAATTCTACCCTATATGACTTGAAGATATTTAAACTATGTTTATATTTTCAGCTATCCTCCACAGAGTGGCTGGTGTTACTAAGTAGACAGCCAACAGCAAAAGGAATAGTTGGAAGTACTTTCTCATGTGCTTTAGGCAATCAGGAAAATTTTGACATTTCACTTTTGAAGTAATAAATAAGCCAGAAGAAACCACTTCTTACCTGAATTTGTGACAGAGTTACACCACATGCTTTTATCTGTATTAACACAGGGATATAGGTGCACAGGTAGGTCTAAATGGTGTGCCATGCTTTGCCTACCAGGAAGCTGGACAGGGTCATCCTCAGCCTTCTTCCACTCTCAGGTTGCCAGCCAGGTAGGTCTGCTACAATATTTGTGCACAATAACTTTCAAGCTCAGTTCTACTACCAGAATATCGTTAATTAAAGCAGAAAAGCAGGCAACCCACAAACACCTGATGGTCAATGTTTATAATGATCCAGAGCATTCTGAACCTTCTGACAGAACTCTCCCAGTGCCTGCTGACAGGAATGTATAAGTCTGGATTTTTTTTAAACAGTAATTGATCAAAATTAAGTATCACAGCACAAGAACAGGCTTTTCAGTCCACTCATAGTCTCTATTCCCAGATCCTGTACTGCTTTTCAGACCTCCAAACTGTATAATTATTCATAACCTCATTAGTTTTAATGAAGAAAAGCTAAAGTTCCAAGTGCTGCAATTATCAGGGTTTCCTCCCCTACATGTGACCAATCATCAAGTTTTCTAAACTTTGAATCAGCATACCTACAAAGCCCTTTCTGCTGCAGCATAATACTTCTCCACATATTTTTTCTTTTTGTCCAAGGAGGTGAAAAACAAGTTCTTCTACAATATTTTTGACTTCATGAAATACAGCTTCTTGGTTGCCAAAATACATTTGGATGAAGCAGTATATAGATTTTTTTTTTTTTTTAAATGCCCACACACCTGTCCTAAAACCTAATTCTAAGAGCTCCTTTAAGAGTCAGACCTGCATGGCAGGATGAGAGGCAATGCCAGCAGGTACCTTCCTTCCAGGGGAACGGGCAGAACTTCCAAGCAAACTGGATACAAGAGCAACAGCCCGAGCAGGAAGGTACGGCTAGTACAGGACAGTTCTTACTACATGCTCCATCACAATTTCAAAGTCTAAGTTATTATATAAATCATTCACATACTCCCTGCCTTCCAAGAAACAAATGGAATTTCCTTGATCAGAGGACAGTGGCAAAAATTACTGTGAAATGGCAACAAAATCTGAGACCTGTGAGCTGCTACAGCAAAGAAAGCCCAGCTCAACAAAGCAGCTCAATCAAAGGAGTGAAGGATGGTCCTATTTTCTCAAGGACATTTACTGTCCAATTCCAGTGCATTACTGCTAGGCAACACAATTTGGAACTGAAGTTCTTTCTGTAGTGGCTGCAAGCAAAGAACAGGACTCAACTCCTGATGTACCACAGCAGCATAATCACTTCATAAATGCTATCAGCAACACCTTCCCCTACCCAGAACCGCTGCCTCTCACCACTGCTGGCAGAGCCCATACAGGGAATCAATTTGGAAAACTGTTCCAGGTAAAAACAATTCAGTTTATTGCTCGTGTCAAATTAGTTTAAATGCAAAACTGCTCCTGTACAGTTCAGAGGGCAAGAGCAGGACTGGGTGGGGACAGACAAAACTGTATCTTTGAAAGCAAATGCACACTTAGGTTGGCTCAAGGCTGCCACCAAACCACAGCTAAGGCAAAACTAAGCCTAAGAAACATTCACTGTCTCTGAGTGCCTCTTCTGGAACAGGAGCTTTCAACTACTGAAGCAAAAGTCCCTTTTCTGAGACAAAGGAAACCTAATAGGCTGTGTAAGCAGAGCCATACACAACTGCTGCCACCTTCACTTTGCATGAGAAGACCAGGACAGCATTCTAAAATGGCAACAGGGAAATGGGAATGTGAACCATTTATGTAAGATGCAAAGAGACCATATATAGCTACAAGCCCTTTGCTGTATCTCAGACTAGCTTTGTGGGGGCTGGATGGAGCAGGGAAGGTTTCTGAAGAAGGGATTTTAAACACAAAAATGTTGTGCCTTTGTAGGCTTTTATCATCACAAAAAAAAACTCAAAAAAAAAAACCAGCAAAAAACCAACGCCCTTATAGAGGGGGGAAAAACAATCTTTGCTGCAGTACCCTTCGTATTTTATTTCTTAGATTAACTACTACTCTCTCCAAATAAATTTACTTTTCCATTTTGTGTTTACATGTGAGACTCAATAGTATTCTAGCTGTGAAGGTGTTACTTAAATAGCCATTAAGTGAATGCTGCTATTATACAAAATAACAAAATAGAAGGTGTTATCCAAAAGGAGAAATTGAAATTCTTCACTCCTTTATTCAACACTTACTATAACCAGTTTGCAGGGAAGAGGCACAGAAATAAGAACTACAGTTCTATACAAGGATTACAAATAAAGCCAGTGGGTAGTTTTACCTTCATACAAGATCTGGTAACTTAAAAACTAAATGCACCACACATGGTGATCAAAGCTCCTTACATAATACATTTCCTATCTACCCTCAGCAGTTTAACTCCAGTGTCACAAAGGAACAGCAAAGTATCTTAAGACACCTAATTCCTGTTGCTGCATTGTTTGTCCATCTCACTATATTATTCTACACCTCCCCACAGGAACTTCTTGATCATACACAATTTTTTCCTTGAGGCTTTGACTGCTAAAGGGAGATATTAGATATAAAGGAAAGTTTTGGAAAAACCTTCCTTAAAGGCTGAACATAAAACGATGTAAGAAACATGTCATCTAAGAAAAACTTTCAGAAGTGTTAATATAAAATGCATTAGCACCATATGAAAGATTCCTCCGATTTTAAACACGCAAAACATTAAGATCAGGAAAATCTCAGTACTCTGAAATTCAGTTCTTTGATTTCTTATCCGTCAGTAATCTTTGTGTAGTCCCAGGAAGGCAAGCAATCATAACTTGAAAGTGCCACTGGGTCAATCTTAACCTAGCAGCTCAAGCATAGGACCTCAATCAACAGCAAATGAGGACATTTCTTCAGCAAAAGAAGAGCAAGTCTTCATCTTCTCTAATAGAAGTTCTTCCAAGAAAATGATTAGCAACTTGATTACATTAACTTGATTGCATGATCTACTGTGGTATATTTTATTATCCTCTTGAGAATTACACCTTAAAGTTAAAAATGCATTGGAAAATGTGTACTTTAAAAAAAAATACCCAACTAATTACTATAATTACTATAGCCTGTTAAATAATCATATAAGAGTAGAACTTGAGTTTATCGAAAAGTTAGCTCTTATTATGTTTGAAAATGCAAAGAAGACATGAAATGGCTTCTTCAGGATGAGAGTAACCAAAAAAACTCTATGGACTGAGAACTATCCACTTTTAATTAGTAAGAAACCACACACCACATGAAGAAATGCCACTTTGCAAAAACAATGGTATACAGCCATGTACGATTTGAATGCTGTTCTAGGAAATCACATAATTCAAATCTATAATTGGCTGTTCATGCATTTTTATCTTGCATTTTGACTATTGATAGTCTTCAACTCAATTTTCAAAATAAAGCAACAGAAAAAGCACACACAAATGAAGACTTCAACCAAGGTAAAAATAAATCAACTTCATTTTTAGAATTACCCTTTGCCATATATTGTTAGCAATTAACACTCCACATCATTTTGCTAACATAAATGTATTTTAAACATATGAGAAGTAAAGGCTATATTTTATTCAGCCACAATTATCAAGCCTTTCTTTATCAATTCTTTTTATTCTAAGGTTTCTTCTGGCACAGAAAGCCAGGAAGAGTCTTGAATGGAACAAGCTAAAGGTAGCCTAGGTGTCCTAAATTTTTTCTTCCAGTTCCAGCATTCTCTCCTGAAGAGAGAACAGAACGTGGCAACCCCTCGGAAGTCTGCATTTCTGCAGCTGCACTCTGGCCACAGGAGAAACTGTGTCACTGCTTTCTGCTGTTACTTTACCACCCAAGGTAAGGCAGAAAGCAGTAACAGAGTTTCACTCACAGTTTTCAGCCGGGTTTTCCTCCACAAACCCAGCCAAAGGTCTCTCCTGTGCCGTGAACTCAGTCTACCCCCCACTGTTCCACAGACATTGCTTCCTTCCCCACGGTAGCCCCTGTCCTCAGCAAAGGCGATGGTAAACCTACTCTAAAAAACATTGTCAACATCTCCTTTGCTCTTCACTCTGCTTCTTTCACACTTGACCAAAACTGTTCCCAGATAAATTCCAATGATTCTTAAGATTCAGGCCTCACATGTTGATTCTCAAATCTGAGTGATTTGCAAAACTTCTTATTTTCAGATAATGCAGTAAAATCCTGAAAGCTGGAAACCCTTCAGACCTGAAGAGTTTCCTTCTTTCAAACAGCCACTTTCAGTTATATAAATAGACAGGTATATCACTAGAAAATAAGAGCTTCAGCATGAGCTAAATCCCAACAGAAAACAAACGAGACAATCAAACATGTATGTACAGGGAAGAGCATCATCCACTACTAAACAGCAAAAGTCAGCTTAAGGAATTCCTCTGCCATCCTTTTGTGGATAGTTCTGCTACACAAACCTGAAGTTAGCATAGCCTTTTTACACTTCAGAACACATGATGCCCAAAAATATTAGCATGTTTTCAAAATGCTTTTCTTATTTCTGCTTCTCGAGCCTTTGATTTCTGAATTACCTGGCATCTCTCATAAAAAGGAAGGAATCTTCAAAAACAAGGATGTCATTAAATGTCTCAAAAGCAACTGGGGTAAAAGAGCAAGGACTGGACTACCAGCACTACAACAATGAGAGAACAGCTCTTAACAGCTTCATCCAACTTTGAAGAAAAAGGTGGCTCGAATTCCCTAAAGAACTGCTACATGTGAAGAGATTATTGAATGAAATCAGTAAAAGGGCTTGTAGAAGGTGTCAGCAGAGCAAATATATTCTCATGCTAGAAAGTTCAGAGTATTTTAATGCTACATCTTTTTTTTCAACTAGACTACTTACTCCTGAATATAATTTCGTACATTCTCCTGACTGCACATTTTTATTTAAGGATTCTTTTGTAACCATTTTTTTCCTAATTAGCTGAATTTTAACTATGTAGCAGCAGCATTGTATCTTGACCCTTCAATGTATAATTGTGAATAATTTTTTTTACTGAAGTCCTTGAACTGCTGTTCTGTCTTTGAAGAAAGAGAGGAAAACCAAAATCCCTCAAGATTTGATCCTTCCAATCACTCTAATTCAATTTTACTATTAACACCATTGTCACAGAATAAGAGAACAAGAAAGCATTAACACTGAACAGAATTATAGAATCATTTAGGTTGGAGAAGGCCTTCAAGATAACAGAATCCAAGCATTAACCCAGCACTGTCAAGTCCACCACTAAACCATGTCTGTAAGTACCACACCTACACAGCTTTTAAATACCTTCAGGGATGGTGACCCAACCTCATTCCTGGGCAGCTTGTTCCAATGCTTGACCACCCTTCTGGTGAAGAATTTTTTCTAATGTCCAATCTCAATTTTCCCTGGTGCAACTTGAGACTTTTTCTGCTCATCCTATCACTTGTTACGTGACCCACCTTACTACAACCTCCTTTCACAAAGGTGTAGAGAAAAAAGGTCACCCCTGAGCCTTCTTCCAGGTTAAACATCCTCCATAAACTTGTAAGCAGTTTATGAACACAATCAGCATTCTGGTGCTTTGCAGAAGATACTTTTGAACATTCAAAAAGATGAAGGAATATTCTCTTATTTCTACTCCTTTCCAGAAGATATTTACTGCAGAACAGGTACTTCAAAGGTTCATATATGTATCTATCCCTACAGCCTTTCACACAAATCAGCCTCTCCACTCCACAAAGAAAGAACTAACTCACACTTACTTGGCACTTTCAATAGAAGTCTGCTATGCTTCAGCCACAAAGCTGCTCCCTGAGCTAAAGTATGGAGCCAGTGCCCTTCCCAGCCTTTTGAAGTTAAACTAGGGCAGACTTCCTGTTAAACTCCACATTGCATACATTAAGAAGTTGGCACGTGTGCCAGGTTCTATGTGCACATTTTCAAAGGCAATTCACAATGTATTTTCCCCAAACATGTCAATCATGCCCTGCATAAAATAAGATTGATGTCTCAAACCTGCACACAAGAATTGAGTTGGTTTTGTTTTAATACTTGTAAGGAAGTAGTTGCTTTCACAATAGCAGTAGTAGGCATCTCACTAGTCCCCACTACAAATGGAGAGTGCCAAAACACAAATCCCAAATTGTTTGCAATTGCTAAAATATAAGTTGGGATTTCTACCAGTGTTTCAAAACTTTAAACAATATTTAACTTCCTGGAGGGAAGAGTCACAGGATTTAGAAGAACAGAACTTGATACAGGAGTTGTGTACTGATCTAAAATAAAGAAAGCTTACTATACTGAAGCATTTTCCCAAAACTGTACATGGGCCAATATCAACTCATTAGGACAGAACACAGTCACTTCTGAAAAGGAATGAAATACCAATACAAAACTTCTCCTTCAGCACTGGGAAACAAGGTATATCACAGTAGGTGTTTAATTCCTTGTACTGAAAGAATCTTTGTAAAACAGAACAAAAAGCCCTTCCTCAATTCATATGCAATCTAAATAGGACGTGATACAGAAGTCCCATAAATAGTTTGGGTTGCAAAGAGCCTTTAAAGGTGACCTAGGTGAACCCTGCTGCCACAGGCAGGGACATCTTCAGCTACATCAGGTTGCCCAGAAACACATTCAACTTGACCTTGAATGTTTCCAATGAGGGGGCACCTGCTACCTCTCTGAACACCTTGCTCTAGGGTTTTACCAACCTCATTGTAAAAATCTTCTTCCTTCTCATTTAGTCTAAATTGGCCTTCTTTCAGTTTAAAACCATCACCTCTTGTCCTATTGTAACAAGCCTTGCTAAAAAGTTTGTCCCCATCTTACCTTTCTTATAGGCCCCCTTTAAAATACTGAAAGGTTGCAATAAATCTCCCCAAGGCTGCCTTTTCTCCTGGCTAAAGAACCCCAATTCTCTCAGCTCCCAAAACATATCATAATGAAACCACTATGCAGGAGTATTTAAGAGCTCAGCTTACTTTATACAGCAAGACAAGCTACCAAATTATCTTACCACCACAAGGCTACAGCATTTTACAATGCATGTTACTCCCCTGGTAAGCATTAACATGTGTGCTTAAAGGCATTTAAACACCAACACGTGTATACAGAACTTGTTACATCAATGAAAATCACTAAGAAGGAGTAACTCTTCCACCAGGTCATGCTCACACAAAGAGATATTAAGCTTCTTTTCATTGGGAAATTTGAATGTTCATTCAGTTCACTGTGGCCAGATGCACTTAGAATGACCTCCCTCCCTCCCTCCAGCCCTCTCATTGTGCAAGGAACAGAAAGCAGACAGCTTCACTTGTCACATCACCAATTAGCTACAGTACTTAGTGCCCAGATGACAAAACACATTTTTAGGTCAAGAGAAAGTGTCATGGCTGTGCAGTTAAACACTCCCCAAAAACTAAGAGACCCAGGTCCCAAACCTTCTGTGTTGCTCTGTGCTTTTAATACTCTGAAAAGCCAAAATACAAATCAGATAGAGGGATCAAAAGAAAACCAAACTAGAAAAAGCACAAATTTCAGATTTACATGTCTCCTACATAAAGAGAATTTTAACTCTGAAAATCTCCCATTTAGAATTTAAATAGAAAATCTTATTCCAAAATTATCAGGAATATTATTAGCGTCACCAATCTACTGTCATGGTTATTTAACTTTTTTCAAATCTGAAAAAAGTAATGGAATACTTATCACAACTGGGAAAAATCTGGTGGTTACAGATGTTCAGAGAAAGAGTTCACAGTTCAGAATGTTCAAACACAAACGTTACACTGGGAAAAACTAAAATTCTGGAGTCCATCTGGTATGAACCTTCATGCCCTCACTACTTTTAAAGTAAGTAGAGCTGAAATAAGTAACCCTTGCAAGATGTTCCAGGATACCTATTTTAAGAAAAATTACATCATACAGCATGAAATTTGTAAAAGCTTATAAATTCTTCTAGGATAAACAGGAGATAAATTTATGCATACAGACACCATGTTATGGCTCTAAGTCTATAAAACTGAATTTTCTTTAATAACCTAAGCAACATTTGACCAGGTGTCTGTTCTTAAAGCTATGAACTTATCTTGAAACATTTTACTAGATCTGAAGTTTACAACAAGAATGTTTCCAGTAACCAGAAGCACATGATAGTGTAATTGCACACCCTGGAATGTAACACCACACTTTAAAAATGGTTATTTTAATGATTACGCTAATGAGTTCTGAACTTCCAACCCATGTGCATACAGTTTCATAATTACACAGCTTGAAATCCTCATCAGCAAATCCAAATGCTCCTGAAATCCAAATCACTTTATAATCTTGAATAATGCATGGCACCTCTGCAGCAAGAAATTAAAACAAATTTCATAAAAATGCAAAGCTTCATAATCTGTATTCTAAAAGACAGTGCATTACTGAAATAAAGTGTTCCTTAGTAAGTACTAACGATGGTGATTTTTTGCCCCCTTCCCCTGGTATTTACAGTTCAGACCCTATGTCAGAAATAAACAGACCAACTCCTACCAAAATATCCTTTTTTATATCTATATTTATATGTATATGGTAGCTCACAGCATACCCTACTACACAAGAATGAAATCAGACATCTGTTTCCTAAACAATCACTGGCTCAAAATTGCATGAAACTTTTTCTTCCTGAAAAGTGTGAAAACATTTCTTTAAAAATAGGCTGCATCTTGACTGGTTTGCATATTATTTTGTCAATAGCAAAAGCAAAACTCCATCTTAGTTCATTGAAGGGCCAGCAAATCAAGGTCTACAGTTTCTCTGTAAGAATAACCCCAGCCTCAATGCCTTTGTTTGATTGATTTTGAACTATTGGTAAACTGTAGACAAACTCAGTGGAAATCCTGAGCAAGCATCAGTGCTGTCCTTTTGAACAAGTCCAAGAGCCATTATCACAATCAATGAAAAATCACAGAATGGTTTTGGTTGGAAGGGATCATAAAGATCATCCAGTTCCATTCCCCTGCCACGGGCAGGGACTGCATCCACCAGACCAGGATGTGGCAGAGCCCCATCCAGCCTGGCCTTGAACACTTCCAGGGATGGGGCATCCACAGCTTCTCTGGGCAACCTGTGCAAGGGCCTCACCCTCACACTAAAGAATTTGCTCCTGATATCCCATCTGTCTCACCTTTTACTTCAGAAACCTTCCCCCTTGTCCTGTCACTATCTGCCCATGTAAAAAGTCTCTCCCTCATTTTTATCACCTTCTAGGCACTGGAAGGCTGCAGTGAGATCTCCTTGGAGCCTTCTCTTCTCCAGGCTGAACAATCCCAACTCTCTCACCCTGTGTTCATAGAACAGCTGCTCCTCCCCTCAAACCTACTTTGTGGTCCACTGGACCCTCTCCCACAGGTCCACATTTTTCTTGTGCTGAGGAATCCTGAACTCAGTATTCCAGATGGAGTCTCACGAGAGCAGAGTAGAGAGGGAGAAACACCTCCCCAGTTTGCTGGCAATGCTTCCTTTGATGCAGCCCAGAAGGATTGATATCCTGTTTTGTTCTTGGATTTTCTTGTGTCCCACATTTCCACACTTTAAGGTGCTAACAAGGATAAAGGTATTATTTAAAATGGGCCCTTTCTAATACTTCCCTTGCTTGTGGGCATATGATGTGTCACTAACCATCAGACACCTGAAGAGCTCGCACTGGGATTCCCTTGACAGAACAGAAGTGGCATGGAGCTTTTAATCACAATTCTGTTTTGTCTTTATAACTCCATCACTCAGAACTAGATATGAATATTTAAATAAACAAATACTGTCAGCAATAACATTTCATATCCTAATAACTCTGATTATTGGAAATAACAACTGAAACTTATTACAAGGAATTTACACAAGGAAGAAATAGAGTACTTTAAATTTAACAAAGATGTTAATACTGTATTGTGCTTTTGGAGGTTGTAAACATGCTATTCAGAATAGAAGTTAAATCCATTTTAATTTTTACAATTTAGCATTTGAAAGTAAAATGCATTATTAGTTACCCTTCTGCTAATAACACTTAAAATATTTCTGGGCATCTGTAGTATCTCATTACTGAAATCACAAAACACAAATACAAAACCAGAGGCAGTGAGGAAGAGTCACAAACAGCTATACATATTCTGGCAGCTTTGAAATTATAATAAGAGGGAAAAAAAACCAAAAACAAAAACATATTAAAACCAAGTCAAAGAACAGAAGACCTTACATACAAGTTTTGCCAAATTTCTGCAACTTCATTTTCTTCAGCTTGATCACATCAGGCTTTTTGATCTACTAATCCCTTGGTTTACCTCATTAGCAGCAAGGAACTAAACATCAAAATTGGCTGCCTCTGGACACCCATTTCTCCAAAAAGGCATTCAAATTTACAGAAGCGTAACCAAGACTGCCAGAAACACTAAGTGTCAGAAGTCTGAAGCGTGTATTTGCTGCAGCCAGTTCAGCAGTCAGCAAAAAAAGCATACACAGAGCAATAATGGGCCATGGTATTAAACAACTAAACGTCAGAAAACATTGTGTCAAAGCCCTAGTCCAGAGCAATATTAACCACCTTAGAAGGAAGACAGTTATATTTTTTTCTTCTTTGGTTTTTCTGTCTTTCTGATACAGATTTTATGAAAGACACAGACATCCAGGTTATAACACACCATTTTGAACTATCCTGTGTCCATTGCACACTCCCAATGTTACCTTCACATTACAGGAAACTAACAACATCAAACTGCTTTCCGTGCTTCCAGACAGCTCTCTCACCTTCTTATAAAAAAGGGATTTTTTAAACTTTTCCAAGGGAAACTTGCTCAATATGCAAGTTTGCAGAGGGGTCTACATAAAAAAAACACTGCAGTGAAAGCTTCAATAGGTAAAAATTCTCAGCTGTAATGAAGTCTCACATCTCTTCCTGTTTTTACCAAACAAGTATAATATACTATTGTACAACCAACTGAAGAATAAAAAACCCTCTATTCTACACCTCAGTTACCAGAAAGTTACAAAACCCCAGAGAGCTCAATTACACAGAAGTCTAGAGTTTGAACAGCATTTCTCTAACTTAAGTGTGCATTGCTTGCATGGGTCATGTATTTGAGAATCAAGGCATACAACAAAAAAGCTGTAAAGCACAACATTTACAGGCTCTGCTGACACGCTGGGAGGTAACTCAAACCAGCACTGAGGCCTCTGCCACCACCATCCAGGGGAAGCTTTTAAAGCAGCAATGCTGTAACTCCACGTGAGGAGAAACTCCCTCAGAATACCCCAGCCCTTTATTTAAACTACTCAGACATTTCTACCACAAGCTCCCTTTTCATTCTCACTTAATTTTGCCATTTTTCATCTTGATGCAGAAATTTTTCTTATCACCTCATAGTCTTCAGAGCTTCTATACTTACATAAGGGTTACTGTGGCTCTGATTTACTTCTCTGTTTCATAAGGAATTTGATGGCTGAATAGAACAGAAACTGATCAAAGGTGGAATTAGCTCATTATAATTTAAATATACATTGCACATTAAAGTATGCCATCACTTTCACAGTCAAAATGACAACCCTGAAGTTCTACAGAGTCCAACCCAGGTCAAAAAAATAACTGCTTTATAGCACTAAGCCCAGACAGCCATCACTCCCAGTGACTAAACCTGCCTACAAACAACAGAAAAGTTCCAAATCCACTGACAGAAAACACACATGTCAGCACGTCTTTCTACCTGGAAAAACATTTCTTTTGTATAATTACATCAGTCTTGAAGTTCACATCTGCTTCATTTTTATTGCTTTGTTGAAAAAACGTCTCCAAATCAGCTTCACACTTCCAACACCATCACTGAAACTAAAGCTACCTGCAAATGCTTCTGTCTGAAGTAGGGCTTCAAAGAGTTACTTAGCATCTGTGGCAAAAGCTTCAGCCAGATCTTGAGCTTCTTATCAGGAGCATGCATGGGCCCAACAGCAATTTTGAACAGCCAGCAGCTGATCTCCCTAGCATTTGGAGACCATCCAGGAGACCTGTTTTCTCAATATTGCATTTCTGCTAGTAGTGAGCTGGGAAGAAAGTATTCATTGATTTTCCTATTTAATATTTCATTAAATGCTTAGCTAAAATAGGTATCTGAGCTACACTTAATTCATACCATTTACTTGATATCATCATTAGAAACACTTAAATGACAGTTGCAGTCACTACAAATCTTGAAGCAGTGTCACTACTTCAGCATTTCATTGACGTTGCTTTGTGTCCTTCAAAAGCTTCTGCTGCTGTTAAAAATCCCTATTCATCTATATTTAACAAAGGAGATATCCAAGAAAAAACTGATTTCTAAGATCATACTGCTATCCTGCTATTTCAGTGTCAGCACAATACCCATCACAATGACTTACTTTTTTTATTCCTTCCACTCCTAAAAAAACCACCCCACACCACAAAACATCCCCCCACTGTTAGCAGCCGAGCTGCCAACAAGAAGTCTCTGGAGAGAGCTTAAACCCACATCACCTCCTAGGATGACAAGCCTAATCTTTCGCCATCAGCACTGATCAGAAAATGTATCTTTACAAAAATGTTCAGCAGCTTTGTTGGCTCAACTGTAGCTACTGCAATACTGCCCTTGCAAACACAGTCTTACAAAACAATACCCAAGACAGTCACAAAAGCCAAAAAGTAGCAAGCAACAAGAAAAAGACACAATAACAAACATACAGATAAAAAAAACCCTACAAAACAAAAGCAAAATAACCCAAAGAAAAGCCCAGCACCCTGACAGCAGACCACCATCTCCTGCTTCAAAAGGGCTCTGTTGAAAAAGCATACCGGTAAACATGGTCTGTTGTATTTAACCCTGTCAAAATATGAACACATATATACATATAACATTTGATACAAAGTGTATTTTCCTTGTAGACTTGTACATTTATTCAGAAAGCAGAACTGTTCCAATCTAGGAAGCTTGCTATAAGCAAAGCAACTTTTAACTCAACACAGGCCTTCATTACATCCTCTTCCCCTCCCCAGGTGTTTGCAAGTATATGAAAAAATGATTCCATATAAAAATCAGCAAGAAGTCTAGATGGGTACATTAAGTTTATGGTTTTAAGACAGGTGCCAAGCACAGGGCTCCATGTACACAATGCTACAAAGGGAAACATTTTGTACTCCATCTTTTACACAGCAAAGAAATTTACTCAGAAGATTTTCTTGCTCAAGAATTCATTACAAGTGAGAGATCTGTTAAGAACAGTACACAAAGAGGACTCCATTTATAACTTCAACATTAAAATCAGACCATTTAAATAGCATGTTCTTATTCAACTGACAAAATTTGGGGATTTTAACTACTCATCATTTAGATTATCAGGACATGAACCAATTGCTGGATAACTCACTGAAAACAAGCTATTTTAAAGCTATTCTACAAAATTATATCAACTAGCTTTGACATTCAATTCAGGCCACAGACTATTGCTGAGGCAACAGCAGCAAGAGGGACTCTCAGTCAGCAGAATTTCCAAAGCATTTTCACATGACACATTACTAAGCACATGTAATACTAATTTAGATCTGGTTTATAGGCAATTAAAAACTGCCACTCTGTCAGGCATGCATAACTGTGCAGTTGACAGATCTTATTATCATCCACTGAACTGCCTATTTATTGAACTTTGATTAATTTGGAGCTCACGAGGAAGTCAGGAAGTTAACATAAGCAGAGCTCAAAACCACTGCCACTCCCAGCCACGGGCATTCCAGCGCCATTACTGGAATGAAATTCACCGTTTATTCCATTTTTTAGCTCCTCATTTATTCACTACCCCACCACAGCACTTGCTGCTTACTTCATGAGTAGTTGTTCTTCCTTAACAGTCTATTGTTAGTGACTGTCAAAAGCTTTTGAAATCACAAATAAATTATATCTGATAGCACTCTCACTGTTTTGTTGTCACAGTGAAAGAATTCAATAGATTAGCAAAGACATTTTCCTCTGAAGAAATTGTGCTAATTTACTGCTATCAAAGTATGATCTAGAGCAGATTATCTCTTCAAAAAGCACCAGTGTTTCCTCTGCCATTGAAGAGGAGCTTGATGGGCACCAGTGCCAAACACACCTTTGGTTAAAGGCACTGAGGTTAAGTGCAAGCTTATTTTTATAGAGAGTGACTGACTTAATGTGAAACTGTCACTGGCTTAGATGCACAGCAAAGGATGACAAGGACAAGGGAGAAACAAACCTGTGGCCTATTCATTTACCACATATACTGATAATCATGACCAAAGACAAGCAGAGCGCAGAGAAATGCACCAAAAATTCCTTCATCTATTCAGAGACTTTAAACACCAAATAAGATAGCAGGTCAATCTGACCTGAATATCTCCTCTTTTCTGCAAAGCTTAAAGATCCCCTAGTAAAGATTCTTAGCATGAAATAAAGCTGGTGAAAGTTCAGAGACTAACAGGCCACAGTAAAGCTATCAAAACTATTTGTAAGCCTTTTTATAGGGTTGGTTCTTTGATATGAGATCATATCAAATTTTGTAAGTATCTCCTCGGTAATATCCTTACACATGCTATGGCCCAATTCCACTCTCAAATGAAAAAATTCTTCAGCCTCTCAGACCAGCAGATCCCTTACAACATTCTCCCTTGCTTTAATCAAAAAAATCTGATTTTTCACTGCAGCTGCTCTGTTCAGCAAGTCTCTTATCCCTGTTTCACCAAGCCACTCTGAAGAAGACAAAATGATAGTGATACATCCCATGTAATTGAGACATCAGAGGAAGAGAAATTGAGGAGTTTGATGTATTTCTAAACCACACCAGACCACTTCAAAGAGTAAGACTCCAGTTTTTCAGTGAGTTTTCCCCAAGGCAGCCTCAGAGCCTCACTTAGCACGGTTGTAACTGAGGAAGCTTTGACCCACAGCTGTGACCTAGAGTACAGCTACACATCCTCAACCAGTGACAGCCACCAACAAAGGACAGCAAAGGCTCTGGTCACGAGTTAAAAATTGCACGGCATACCAAATATTCGGCACGTTGATGCTCACATTTCCACAAGTACTTTATCAATACTTTAAACAGAGAAAATACTGGGTAAATTTTCATTAACTAATGAGAACAGCAAAATGTTTCTCTTTGATGTAATATCATTTTATGACATCTTATGCTTATGGTTTTATCCTTTATACACAGCTGTTCAATTTCAGAACTCAGTCTTTTTGTCTCCAAACATTCCTGGAAAAAAAAAGTCTTAAAGTGTCTTAAGTGTACTTTCAGTAAATATGGACAAGCAAGAAACAAATATGATAAAAAGAATATATAACAGAGTTCCACTGTTTTTAAGAATTCCCCCACAAACCACTCTAAAATGACACTGAAGTACACCCTAAACAATTTTCTAAACTACAAAGAAGCAGCATCCTATTAATCATAAGCAAAACGTTCTGCTTTGTATTAAGTCACTGAAGAATCAACACAGCAAACAAAACTAGCAATTCTGTTTGCAATATACTAAATTATTTCTTAAGTCATCAAGCATATGGCACTTGTAATAGACAAAGCAATCTGTCTAAAAGCACAGGTATATCCCATATTTAGATCTTCAGTTTAAAGCTATTAAATATTTTTTCCTCTGATTTTATGAAGAAAACAGAGAGAGAAAATCAGCAAAGTTTTATAAATAATACCCCTCCCCCTCTATGCTGAATAAGTTACCAAGAAGTTTTCCAAAAACAGTTTTTCTGGCAATTGCACATAAAATTAAAAGAGGTTTCTCTGCTTCTCTACCCAGAAAGGAAATCTGTCTTATTTTAATTGAAATTTAGAGACTCACAGCTTTTAAAATGAATAAGTGGCCTGCTCTGACTTTCAGAAACAAATCATAGGAAGTCCTCCCAAAATTTAACAGTTGAAGTAGCTGTTCTCATCATCACAGGATTTGTCTATTTCGTCGCCTTGAACCATGACAGTTGAAGGATTCTCAAAAACTCAATTCCATGCAAAGGAAGAGATTATGGAAGGTATTTTAGGTGGCATAAAAAAGAAGAAAAGTCTTGTAAAACTCACATTCTTTCACCATGCTATTTAAATATAGAAATAAAAAGGAATACAGAACTGCTTGAAAATATTGTCTTAAGTGAACTGCTAGGCTTCTCTTCTCACTGCTTGGGTCATGTTTCCCACTCCCCCATTCTACTCCACAAGGGGAAAGTTACAGCAATTATGGGCAGATGCGTTCAAGAATATTTAACACACATTTCACCTGCCAGATGCCCAAGAAATGAGAAGGCAGCATTCATTATTTGAAAAGACACATAATATTTTCATACAAGCTCTACCTTATCTTTGTCTTCCACAACATCTGCCAGCACATCATCTGGGTCCAGGATTCCTCCATCTGTATACTCCAGGTGGTGAATATTTACCCAGGAAGTTGGATCCTGTAAGACAGATACAAGACTTCTTAACCCACCCTTGCATGATTTTAGTGCTGTCAGACAAAGCAGTTTTGTGTTCCACTCGTTTTCCACCTGCTTCGCTCTATTATCACAAGGTAGAAGATTGGAGCCACAACTGAAAATTGAAACTGAGAGCAAATGAAAACTACAGATGAAAAACAAGGCAATACCCACAGAACGCCACACAAAAACATTTTAAAACATACGTTTTTATTTCCTTATCAATCTTTATCTAATTTGAATAGTGAATTTAAAATAATAAAAAAAAATTATTTCTGTTTTACAATACTTTATAGAGGGAATACTTTGGTTATTATCAGCACAAACATTTAAATAAATAAATATATATGGATGGATATGCACCACTCGTGACAGGTTGCGGGGAGGTGCATCCATATATTTTTAGATATATAAACAAACTCATCATTTCCTTCTCTGAGGAGGCAGATAACTGGGATTTACTTATTCATTTGGAGGGTTGTGCCATATTAGGGTTATCTTTCACAAATAAACACTCTCAAATTCCAGTGCACCATATTACACTCTCAAATTCCTATGCACCATATTAACAGGGATTCATATTAACTCTCCAAAATTAGTGCTTTTTTCACACATTATTAACTCCTCCACTTCAGTAACAGGAGTTCAGCCACCATCCCACTGACCCTGAAGCCAAAAGGCTCAGAGTGTACTGCTCGAACTCTCCCCGATGGGAAATACAAAACCAGAGAGCAGACACACAGCCTGTAGTCATTGCCCCCAGACTGCACCAGCTCCCTGTGTACCTAACTTCCAAGGGGTATTTATGTCTGAAGTGCCCCAGTTAAGACTCCTCCTCCCAGGGGCAGTTACTGTGTTGTGATGAGCACACGGCAGCTCAGTGAGTCACAGTGACATGTCTGAGCACTCCGTGCGATCAGCGCTGATGAACACTGCATCTGCTACAGCACAGTGAAGAAAGAAAACACACCCAGTCAGGATCTGAGAGCATATTTGAATCCTCCATCAAATATTATGGAGAGTGGCCAAAATATGCTAAAACTGAGGGCCAGGAAAGGAGCATGCACACACATAGCTTTGAGAAATGTTTCAG
This sequence comes from Thryothorus ludovicianus, assembly GCA_013397245.1. NCBI lineage: Eukaryota > Metazoa > Chordata > Aves > Passeriformes > Certhiidae > Thryothorus > Thryothorus ludovicianus. The sequence continues at coordinate 979,346 of VZTB01014216.1, read as the reverse complement.
AAAAAGATGTCCACTGATGACCTGCAACTGTGGTTAAAGTGCAACCAGATACAGTATGGCCGCAGGATGACCACACAATTAACCATCTAAATGCATGTCTATTTGTAATATATCCATTTAATCTCTAATTTACCTCTTACTACAGTTATTTAATTTTGCAGTGAAACCATGCATTTGTGAAATAGCAAATGTTTGTTCATTCTAGGTATCACATGTTCAAAATTACAAAATTTAAGAACATCAATGACTATGCTTTTTTTTCTGTGAATTGACAAAGTGTGCGCAACTATTACAGCTCAAATTTCTCTTTAAGCCCAGGGCTTAGGTATTTTTACTATAACCATAAAATTCTAAAATGAAAAGGCACATGCCTTTATGCAATAAATGAGCAGCTTCATTTGGATCATCCAATTTGCCTAATGCAGATATCTTGAAAAAAGAGTGTAGTTTTGACCCTACCAATAAACTTACAAAATATGATACTCTAAAACCAGAACACATCAGTAGGTACAGATGTTCTTCCTGAACTTTTTAACTAATGCAACCACAAAGCTTTTAATAGTTAGCAGCACTAAAACAGCATAATTGAAAATCACTCCTCTTAACTTGGCAAACTTCTGTGGCTAACCTATTTGGCTGAAGATACATGAAAAACCTGCTCTATGTATTATGCTGTTGAAGTGTTAAGAATAAAGCTGAAGTTAAAAACCACACAACTGACTAGAATATTTTGCTTTCAGTGTTCACATCTATTTGTGATTCAGTAGCTGCACCAACACAGATGTGTCATTGAGACAGAAACAAAGAAAAAAACAAGTGTAAAACCCTATTGTCCCAATAGAATGCTTAAAGTTGGCAGGGGACAAGCTCAAGAAACACAGCCACCCTAAACTACATTAAACTTAACAAATTCCAAACCGTCTTTTACTTTAGGTCATGACAAATACAGTAATTTAATTATTTTTGTTAGCGGCAATATCAAGAGAACATCTCTAAAACAGTCTCAAAGAACAGAAGATGTCATTCTCACCAATCTCTTGGAACAAGTGTAGCCAATGTAGCCAATTCTTTAGAAGAAAAAATGACAATTCACATTGAAGTACAAGAACTAAAGTAGAGTGGGATTCACAATTTCTTTTGAAGAAAAATACTTCTTAATGCTTTAGACACACATTGTGGCTCAGGTACACACACAGTATGACCACACCATGACCTCCTGATCCCAAGGAGCCCCCAGTTACAATAACCAGCACAGACTGCAGCAATACTGAATACTTGCTGCCTCAGAAACACAACTGTGAATGGCTTCTATTAGCCTATATGAACTTCATCCCTGAAAGTTAAAAACCCATGCTGGGAGCAGAGAGTTTTTTATAAACTTGTTTGATGAAGCAAATAGTAACTACTGCTAGATAGTCTAGGTTATCCTCCACAAAGTCACAAAATTAACCATGGTTCATCTGACCAGCAAACCCACTCAGCCATTCAAAAAGATTTCAAAGTCATTTTCTGTTCTTTGGATGAACTCCAAACACTGTCATGAATTGGATACAAAGTGTCCATATAAAGAGAAAAATCTAGCTATGTTTCTTTTGTGTTTCTTTACTTACACCAAGAGTCCAGACAGCTTTACTAAATAAAACATCAATATTTTAGAAAAATCACCACTTAAAACAAGCCATTAACTACCAGAAGATGTAAAAGTTGAGTATCTAAAGTTCCAAATAGCACTGTATCCACATGCACAAACTCACATTGTGCACGTTATTTAGAGCTCAAAAGGAGTAGAACAGGTCCAAAACATAACTGGTACAGCCAACACAGAATCATTATCAGAGAAAATGAAACTTGCTCAGAAAAGGATTGTCCTATTTTATGGTTCTTATGCTTTACTATGATAGAACAATCACAAGGAGCACCAAGAACTCTTCAGGTTTCCATGTATTTTAAAACTCCTAGGCAGGAAACTGTCTTTCTAAAGTAACAGAGCACCTTTATACTTCATAAACTATATCACTAAAAGTCTTGCAAAACAGAGTTTGCTGATTCTACAGCATCTTCTGAATGGTCTGAAAGTCAGAACCCACCAACAAAGATGACAGGCTGTGTGAAGGGTCAGTGCCAGACAGCTTCAACTAAATAACACCTCTTACCTGCTGAAAGCAGCAAAGGCTGGATGACACCCCAGTGTTGATCAGGGAAGGGATTAAGGCCATACCTACTGAGAAAGCACTTGCTGAGAAGCTATGAAATATAAAGTAAAAAAAGGCTAACAACTGTATTCTAAAAGGACAAGTTTTGGACTTTTTTTTTAAGCTGATTGTTGTTTCAAGTTGCTCTAGCTTGAGATTGAAATCTTATTCCAATGAATGATAGTGTCTAGAATGATTCTTCACAGTATCTTCATCATCATCATCATTAAAAGTTGACATGCTTAAAAAGAAATACTTAGTTTTGAAAAACAAAAAAGCGTCTTGTAAGAAAAGCAACACTAACAGTAGCCTGGAAGCTCTGGACAGCATTCAGGTATGGTTACCCGAATCTGTGCTCCTAAACGCTCTCCTGTTAAAAAGTTCATCTTGAAGAAAACACAACTACGGCTCCAAAAAAATCCTAGCGTCACAAGTGGGGAGAAGTTCTTACAGCACAGTACATAACCCTTAGGCAGAAATTCAGCTGAGGTACAAACCTGTAAAAATCTACGTAAAGAAAATGTATGACTAAGTTACCTGGTATAATTCATAACAGCACTTGGCAAATGAATATTGAACAGTTACTCTAACATGCATTTTACCTTAGGGCTGCAAGTCATGTTTGTGTTTAACATCAAGCCACTTAAAAGCTGTTTATCATCATTTCCTTTATGTGTGGGAGAACACTTTAGGAATTACTATGCAAATATTTACCAAATGTTAAATTAAAGCCAGGTCACATGAATGCACAAGTGCAATGTAGGCAGAGAAGTGACATAAATTTTAAAAAATGGGCTTGACATTCATGTTGCCACAGAATCCTGACTTAGCTGTTGCCACCTAATACATCACCACTGTTCAAATAGTTTAAAACAGGTTCAAGAATTCTTCTACACATTTATTTTCAGTCAACACACACACATTCAAATGAAAGACCAATCAATTTATATTTAAAGCACTCCTATTTATTGTTAATTTTGATATAAATCTATTGAGTCACATTTTTAATGTATCAAAGTTGGAGTGCATTCTTGATTCTTTTCATTCCCAACTCAAATAGAAGAGTATCTCCTTTTCTGAAAACTAAGCAACATACTTAAATGTTACAGTCCACATTGGGTATTTCTGACTGTTAATGAGCAAGATAATCCCAATAAGTTCAAGTACATTTCAGCTGAGCACCAATAAAATAAACACCACCACTTAATGATTTCACAATTAATTATTGTTTGATGTAGTATTTTGTTCTGCTGTGCAGAACATATAAAATGAATAGCAAACCTTACACTGGAATTTTTAATTTATTATAGTAACAATAGGATGCACAAAAAAAAATCGGAAATAGGACTGACTTAAAATTACTCCTCAGGCTGAAATTTCTGAAGCACCCCCACATCAATGCTTCACTAGAGCAAACAGACTTCAATGAAATACAGCATAAAAATGGAAATCATATATGCCTATTCCACATACACAACAGAATAAATGCTAGGTTAAACCTGAGGGAAAGAGTGGCCTCTGGCTACCTTTTTCTGTCATTTAGAGAGTGTAAAAGTAAAACTTAAAATCCCATAATCATAAAACATCTTCCCATATAGGGATATTATAGGTTAAGGTCAGTAAAAGAGGTATTCTATCTCTTAATCATTTTTACATTATAAATTGCAATGTGATGCATTACCTCAACATATTAAATCGTATTTAATGATTTCTATAAGCATTTTAAGGCTACAATGTATCATTATGCACAGCCAAACAGCATTAAATATTAGTTACTCTCAGACCACAGCTTGGGGAGCAGAACACAAAAAGCAACTCTGAGGGGAACATCTGGATGAGATTGGTCACAGCCTCAAACTTTATCTCTAAATCCTTCTCAAAGTTTTTCATTGAACTAGAGCAGCCTTAAGCATTTCTGGTTTGCTTACCAAAACCACCTCCAAACAAGCCTGAAGTGGTACTTTATTCAAACTTCATCTCAACTGCCACCAACAGGGCTGCCATCTGCAGCTGTAGTACAGCTGGGGCTCTGCTTTTACAGCAATATGAATAGGGAGTTTCCAAAATCAAGAGCTGATCACAAACAAATGTTTGCACACTACAGACTATCACAGTCTGGAGCTGAACAGTTAGAGCTCAGGAACAACACAACACATGTGCACTGATGTCCTTGTACAACCCCAGAGAAACCCCATGGAAAAACCCAACGCCCCAACATGAATCGCACCCTGTCTTTACAGCAGGCAAACAACCACCACTTGTACTCTCTTCACAGGCACACATGTTGAATTGTATCACAGAATACAACATTGTAGGTTACACACAGAACATTTTTATGGAATAAAAGGAGCCACAAGAAGCTTCTGTAAAAATCAAAGATGAACAGCTGCCTGCACAAGAGATTAAGTCTATTCCAGACATTACTGAATGCAGCAGCTCCTGGCACAAACCTGATCTGAATAAACTACATGAAGAACATGAGTATACTTCCTACACACATATATATATTTACACAAGCACAGACTTGTAACTGAGTACAATTGGGTCTTATTTTCACAAATTTCAAAAAACTAGAGAAAAAACAATATTTAGGTTTCAGTGCTCAGGAAGCTTCCAGAGTTTAGTTAACATTACACATAACAGAGTGTGTTACCAGCTCATATTTTTAGGTCTCACTGTTGAAAAAGTAAATTCTTACTTCTAATTAATCACATTGTCTTTATAGCATAACATTAACCAACACATTTTTAACCCATTTCAGTTAGAAATTCAAAAGCAGCCGAAATCCTTAAGTAACACAAGGAAGAGAAACCTGCTACAACACAGTGAGATAGTAAAACAAATTCCTTGTGTATTTCACAGTGCTATTATTCTCCTTCACCAAAACTCTGACTCCACTTGCATTAGAAGTGAAAATGCTGCAAGATGCTAGAGAAGATAAAACTTCTTTATAGCCTTCTACCAGCTGAAGGGACACACATTCTCTCAAGTTATTAATATTTAAGAAAGATCTATACTGAGTGAGCTCAAAGACAGAAATTAAAGCTGAGGCAAGGGCAAAGGACAAGGTAGTCTGCACAGAGAGAAACTGCTTTTAAGCATCCAGAAATAAAACTACAGAAAACTAGAGAAAGCCATAAGCAGAAATAGTCTTAGAAAGATGACTGTAAGGGATGCTTCCTAATCTGTCCTCCAGATGAATTAAAGCACTATAAAAATAAAGCCACACAAGAAGGGATCTTCAGAGAGGAATTCTACCTTGACTGGGGAGGTGATGAGGAACAGAAGAAGTTCATTCCAAGCAATCAAACTTGTGAGTTACATGGAAGACAAAGCTCTTCACTTCTCACAATAAATTTAGCAGGTCTAACAAGCTTTCAAACCTCATGCCAAAACATGATCACAAGAAGTAACGCCAGTCTAAAGTTGTTATATCCATGATGCTTTGCTTCTGACCAAAGCACACATTTTCATTTTTTTTAGATAGGTTATTATGTTTCCTTCACACAGTAAGGTAACAGAGAAGAAATTTTATTCCTCCTAAAAGGAATAAATAAAGCATTCAAGTATGAAGTAAATTAAAGATTATTTTCTTCAAAATAATACCATTTCTCCTACTGTTTAGAAGGATCTTTTTTTCAAACTATAGTAGAGGAAACTATTCCCTGTAAATAAGCTATTTAAAAAATTAAATTTCATTCTATGTATTTTCACACATAGTAAATTTTTGATCAGATTCATTCATTTTATTTCTTGTTGTGGAAAATGCATTTTTCCCTCAGGCATTTTTTTTTCAAATCATGATTAGATGTGATATAACAAAATGGTAGAAAGTAGAAAATTAGTTCAGAATAAACAGTAATTTATGTAAGACCACTTTAAATATTCAATTTTAAAAGTTTCTGTTCTGGAAGGTGCTAAAATTCTGATGTCAAAGGGGAACTAACCAGATCAGGTCAGCAGAGAAACATTCATTTCTGTCAGACAGGTTGGGTTTATCCCAGTACGCTCTCAGTTTTTGCACAGTCCTGTCATACTGCCGTGCAGGCCCTTAAGATGGCAAGAGCACAAAAGAGAAAACCAAACAATTCATGCATGAAGCCTGTGGATTACCACAGATTTGCAACGAAAATGATCTGCTACCCATCTCAAAAAAAGCAGAAAATTCTACTCTTGCTCTTGCCAGGAATAGTGAACAACCAAAAAGCAGAGCTTCTTTTTAGTCTTTGGAATGACGCCTGTACACAGCACAAGCTCAGCTCACCACCAGCTTTATCTTTGACATGCTAAAGAGTCCTAAATATCATTAGTGAACCCCTGGTCACTAGAGGGACCTAGACTATTTCTTGATCTTTAGCCATCTTCAAATTATTATGCTCTGAGAAATTAACCGGACCAAGTATTATCATGGCTAGTAGTCAAAACACAACAGCAAAGGACCGAGGATCACTTCTTTGTGACCGAGGATCACTTTGGTATACGGTGACGTTCTCTTCACATCACCATATACCGAACATCATTTTGGAGGTATGAAGCTCATCCTTCTTGCACTTTTTCTCTTCTCTGATCCACTTTCATGCAGGGTTACCACATTCTGTTTTCCTTGGGAAGACTAACTCAAACAGTTAGTGATTATAAGAGCCACCTCATTACAGCAAGATGGGCTTAGACCTCACAGAGCTGTGAAGGTGAAGATGTGAGCTACAAGGAACTCAGCACACAGGTTATATACACAGTCCCAGATCCCATCTGAAGATAAAAGATCCTGGCCTGAGATCCTAGTAGACGAAGCACAGAACATGAACACAGTGAAAGTTCTTCACGCAGGCTGTAAACCAAGGGGAGCACAGGGAACAGGACTCTCCCACTCTGCATACTGCAGGTCACAGCAGAAGGAAGGGCAGCGAGTCTCTTCTGGCTCTCAGAGACAGTGTTGGCAAAGAGGGACCAGAAGACTTCTTGTCCTTTAGCCACTTTTCAATTATTATGTTTTGAAAAATTACTAGGACTATGTATAATAACAATTACTAATAATAAAGTCTTCATTTGTCATCAGGCAGAGAAGGTACTTCATTGTAATCAGAAAGGACAAAGAAGAGAGAGTTAGCTTATCCTGACAGCTGAATATGCAAGGGGGAAGAAATACCTATTTCCCATATTCAGCCTGAGGAGGAAAATAGAAAAAGCTACTGCTATCTCCTTGTAATGGAACTCTCTAGTTGTCAGAGCACAGATATATAAATCCAAAATGACCTAGATTATTTCAAATAATACTCCAACTTTTACTTCATTTGCAGCACTGGAACCCTTCAAAAAGAAGAGATTCTTATTTTATATTGAATCTGAATGTGAATGAAAAACCACTCTCTGAATCTAGCTGTCTGAATATTACCTGAATAAAATATGATGCAGAGAATACATCAGTAGAGGATCACACAGCCCACCTTTACACTACACTCCAACATTTAAGAAGAGCATTTCAGTGAAGACCAAGTATGCCTGTTTTGGTTTTACAAAGAAAGCTGGAGATACACACCTAGACAGAGGTCTACACACTGCACTTGTAACAACCAGCCAAAACCTCCCCTTCAAAGCCTCAGGTAAAACTGGAGCACTTTGTATGCCAGGCACTGAATCCAAGACAACTACACAAAAGCAAAAATATAAATGCAAACTGATCATCAGTTATAAATTAATAATATCCTTTAGCTTTTCAAGTCCATTAGATTAGACTGATTCAACAATGCAGAAACATAAAAGACTCAACCTTCTGCAAATTAACATAAAAGTTCTAGAACAAAACTTCTCTAAATAAACCTACAAAATTTTAAGGCTTGCTTTCCATATCACAAGTCCTCCCCATCAAATATTTTCTACAATATTCAGAGTAGTATTTTTATTCTAATAAACAAACTCCTACCCAGCTCCAGGCATCTGGCAAATAATTAATTAGCAATGAGTCTGGCTTTTTGTTTGATTACTTAAAGGTAACATTGGGGGGCCTAGGGACCACAGCCATGATTTCTTAAAATCTAACATTAAGTGGGCAGACAGAACTATAAAGCTACTCCTTCAAACCGTCATACATTTTTCACACAGAAATGGGAGGGGAAAAAACTTAAGAAAGTAAGCAAGGCATACGTATAAGTGTAGTGTATTTCAAAAGTAAAGTCCAGGTTGAGTGAATGATGCTTTATTTTGGCAATAAAAATTGGTGATGCCTTAAATTCAAATCATTCAGTACAGTTACAAATAAAAACAAGGCTGGCTGTAAATTAACACAACTCAAGCTTGTAACAAACTCAGCACTGAAGGATACCAGATCTTCAACAAAAAATGATAAATGGTTCACATCTCCAAGGGCAGCCAGCACTTCAACCCTGCATCTAGAAACCATCTAAGATTGTTTTATTTACAACTGTTGGGCCTTTCTCTGATAAAGTGATTAATGCATTTGCAGCTGACAAAGGACTGCTTATCAGAAGCAGCTGGGAGCTTCGAAGATGTGATTGAGTAACACCAGACTCTAAACAAAACCGAATACAAATGCCTGTAAGACAATGCAGACCAAGCATCCTGGAATCCTGTCAAACTTTAACATAAACTGAGCTTCAGACAAAGCTCAAGTGAGCAAAAAAAAAAAAATCGCAGTAAACTATAGGAACATATCTTTAATTCCTCATAAAAAGCTATTAGATATTTTTTGGAATTCCAGAGAACAAACAGCAACACTTTTCTGCTGCAGTACCACCCTACTTCCTGCATGAGTCAACCACCAGCCAGAGATTTGAGAGGAATTTTGCCAAAGACTGCCAGATTTGTAATGTCAGTAGGACCAGTCAGAGCCCAGACTGCCACTCCCATCTCACACATCCAAATCTGGTGCTTTCAGAAACGCCACCAATTCCCACTGGTGCCACTGCCCATATCAACTTTAATCAACGCTCTCCACGCTCTCTGAACACCTCCTAGCAGGCACAGCTCACTGCTCCCCTTACAGAGGAGTTAAGTGTGGACCTGCAGTCTCTTTCCTCACTCAGAGGAAACACATGACCTTCTCCAGAACATGCAGTTACTGTGCTCCAAAATCAAGCCATAAAGGACAACCATAGGCTCAGTGCTATAAAGATGCTGAGACAACCCGGGTAGTTTTAAATAACCAAAGCATTAGAAGCATTTGAGGATGTCAGAAAAGTCCCTTTGAGACAGAAGTAAGTTCATTACAAATGAAAACAAAAGAAAAAAGAATTTAAAGGGTGGTGGTGCAAAGTAATAGTCTCAAAATTGGCTGTGCAAAGAGGAAAAGAAAGGGGCTTAACTGTGCAGGTGTTGGAGCAAGGTTTGCAGGTCTATACTTGATGATGCTGTAACCTATTTTATTCTCATGTGAAACACTAAATTAACCAGCTTCTCTCCTCTCTTTACTTCTCAGGAGAAAAAACAATTGGGTCAAGAATATTCTGAATGCACGACTAAGAGTCAAGCACTGCCTAATTCCATAAGGCCTGGGCAGCTTCAGTCGTTCTGGCTACTGTTCAAAAGAAAATAATCAGGAAGCTTAAAAAGTAATAAATATATTTAGCAGCTTAATATTACACTGGGGGGATTATTATACAATCTGCCATATTTTGGGCCATATTAATAAAGTTTATATCATCACAGTACAATGTTGGTAAGTTTTAGTATTTGACTGCCAAGATATAGCATATATACCTGGTGAACAGCTGAAACAACCTCTGCCTTCAAACACATTGCCAGAGCCAAGTGATGGAACTGGATGAAACCCAAACAAGGCCCCTGAGAACAGCTTCCACCTTCACCTGACTGAAATACAGAACATGCCAGAATTAATACATCATCAAAACTTGATGCCATGTGCCTAACCTCAACGCATAAAGTGGATTTTGGCCAAATAAAAAACAGTGAAGAGGGTGAGATTATCCACTTTTTCATTGAAATTTAATACTACTGGTGTGCATAAGGGTTGGCCCTGCCCTGCCTTTATCCCAAATAGCTGCTTTCCTCTGCTATTCCAAGCGTCTTCAGGAAAACAGAATCACAAGAGAGCTGGGAAGAAACATCTTCACAGATTTCAGAGGAAAAAAGAAGGCAGCATCAAAGTCACTGCAAAACAACTAACAGACAGGCAGGTCTAAGTAAGTCGAGTACAACATTCAGCCCAAATGTGAAAAATGACATCTGAGGCACATGTTCCAGTTACTGTTTGGTAGCAACTTTCTCCAACCCACAGCTTGCAAGGGGGCCACATGGAAAAGAACCCTCCTCGCACTTTAATCCAGCCAGTACAACCCCACAAACAGAGTAAAAGTGAAAAGAGCTGGTAAGTAAACTTGTTTAAATGCTGCATTTGCATATATTTTGCATCACTCCTGAGATGCCTTTACAACCTTCATTTTCATTTGCAGCTTGAAAGCATCCATCACTGATACAAATGAGTGCAATTTACTTTTCAGTCAGCTACCTCATTCATTCTCTTTGGGCTCCAGAACTGTGCTCACATACAGCTCCACATATTACACTATGCTCAAGCACTAACAGAAATAAGAGGTAAAATTAAACAAAGATCTACTGAAAATGCCTACAGCTAAGTGGACATAACACAGCCATTATTCACAAGAATGCTCAACCCTAATCATGTTATAGGAATGTTTTAGCACAGTGCACTGTCAATAGGACTGGCAGAGTAACAGCTCCCTTCCCAGTAAGGGATGATTGGATCTGGTTCCCAGCTCTCACACACAAGAACAGGTAGAGAGCTGGTTACTGACAAGTTCAGCCACAACATGCTGAAGGCTTTTTAGCAAAGTAATTGGATCTACTTCCACTAAATTTTATCACTATTATGCAGTGCCTGTAAAGGAAACCAGCAAATGCAAAGAAGCAGTTCATTCTCTTCTTTAAATGGTTACTAAGGACACTGCCATTATCAGTTAATAGAAAAAAATTATAACTTCAGAATTTAATGGTCACAAAGCAAGTGACTTGGACTCCTATAGAACCAACAACAGCTTTGGCTGCATTATTAAATGCATCTCTTACACTAACTATGATGTTCGGCTCAAAAACAAAACCACAGAAAAACAGACTGAAAATCCATTAAGTATGCTTCAGCTTAAAACAGTATTTTAACAGTTTGATCATTAAACTGTAGCCGGTATCTTTCAATATGAACTCAACCATCATGAAAATACATTACTCAAACTCACAATTTACAGGTTAAATCCAGCATTTTTTCTTCCCAGTTAAAAGAAACTCCATTCCACACAGCCTCCTTCATCAAACTTTTTCTTCCCAGACAGCAGAAAAGTATTTTTTAACTAATAAAAATCAGTAGCATGAAACTTATCACACACAAAACATTTCAAAACTGAAACAACAACAATTTGCAGAATGTTAATAGTCCACTACAATCTATTTCAAAACTACTTTGGTCTGCACCACAGCAAGTGAAACTAAGACCCGCACTATCAAGTCTGCTTACAAACACCAGCACCCAGGATTTTGCTACATGATCAAGTTGGTTTTGTTTTTTTTTTTACTCTAAAATCCATATTGCTTAGCCAAATAGTTAATCTCTAAACAAACAATGCATAAAAGGGATCATTTCAAACCAGAAAAATGGAAGACACTTATAATCACCACAGCATTCACATTTGAATGACAGCTAAACATAAAGACACATCAAGCATTCAGCCATCTGGAAAGAAGATGTGGGTTTTTTTCATATTGTTTATTCTCAAAGCCTTAAGGCAAGAGTCAGAGGTTGACCAAGACTTCCATTTAGTGAGATGCTCATTTCCTATCTACAGCCATTAACGAACTGCACCAGGAACAATGAGCCAGACTCCTCCACTTTCACTGCATTCAAAGACAGTCGTGTCACACCAGGACAAACAATGCGTGCATACTGCCAGATGTACTTCATATTTGGAACATAGGAAGTTACCAAAAAAATCTACCTAGTGTTTCCCTAGTATCTTCGAATGTGGCTTATTTAATAAAATGATAGCAATTAATGTGTATTTTGTTATGTCAGACAAGAAAGAACATGATACATATATAACTGCAAAAGTCCTGATAGATAAATAAAAACAACCAGAGTATGTATTAAGTATTCAGAGTTAAGTGGTAGTGAATATTGCTGCAGGAAAAAAAAAGAAAAAAAAAAAATCACACTGCAAGCACAGCTACCAGAGACCTGAGATGACCAGAGAAGAATGAAGTCCAGCTTTAGCATTACATTTTAAATAATACATGAAGGGCCTATTAAGGAAAAAAGCACCCTGAATGTACCAACACAAACCATCTACTCCTTTCACACTCTCACTTGCAGCATTTACTCCTCCACAACACACAAAATTCCATTTCAATGAAAAACTACCCAAATCAACATTTTCTAGACTCAGGGATCAAGGGGCCAACACTGGCATACCCTGATCCATCTTACTCCAAGTGAAAGAAGTGAAAAAGAGAAACATTTAAGAGCCATTGTGCTCTTGAAAAAGTGGATTGAATGCAACAGTAATCACAAGGAGGAAAACACCCTTAGAAGTAATACATTTAAAATGCACAGGTCATGGGTGTTCTTCTAAGCATTTAGGAGATATGATGAGTTTTTTGAGCAAAAATTAATTCTTAATTTTGCTCTTCATGAAGTCAGTGAACTGGTTTCCACGAGGGTTTTTCAGGAAAATTAGTACCTCCCTTCAATCAGCAGCTGAATGAGAGCTATCCAAATAACTGCTTCTGAAACATTAATACAGAAGACTTCTCTGGATGTTTACCTGCAAATCTTCTTGCCTCACACAGAAGAGTCATAATTTATCATTGACAAACCCTAATGTTAAATGATTTTTTTCACAAACACATACTTTTTTTTCCCCAATAAAAAAAGGCATCTTCCTTTTTTATTTGCATCTAAACAACACCTGCATCATGACTACTACTATGCAAATGCTGGTCTTTATGCACAGTGTTGAAATGCCAAAGAACCTTCTCCTTTCTGTCACCCAAAACAACTATTTCAGGTTTCCAGCTCTTCGGGGAGTTTTCTTTTTGTAGCTTATAATGCCAGGAACTCCTGAAACATTTGTTCAGGGTACATTTATTACAGCCAGCAGGGGAAAATTAATTGTGAATTGGCAGCAGCTTCGTTTTTCAAATGAGCCTAATTCTGCAGGAGCTGAGCATGTTAACTCACATCAGGCCTTGAAAAATTTCAGCAAGTCTTTCCACCCTGCACAAGACATGGGAAGATTCAATTGAGGAGAGCAATCACCTCTCCAATGTTCTATTCTTTGAGCAGAAAAAGAACAGGTTGAGAGGCACCAGTAACAGAAGATGACCATCAGATTTTCAGCATTCCTAAAACAATACATATCTGTTAAATAAGGCAACCATGAGAAACAGATTTTTGAAAAATAGGCAAGTCAAGCAAATTTTATATATTAGTACAGTGTTGTAACCTATTCTATAGAATGGGGAGGGCCAGAGGGGGCAACCTAGAGAAAAATACAGAATTTCTATAGAAATTTCAGGAGAGTGACTTACCTAAAGAAAACACAATTAAAACCAGAGTCAAAGCAAAGTATGCTACATTTTATACACACTAGAACAGACCAGATAGTTCCACAAATTAACTCATACTCAGTATGAAATAAACTACCTTGTAAAAATAATCTAAAAGATTGCTGACAACCCCCTATTGCAGTCATTTATTTTATTTAAAAAAAAATCCTTATACCTTAACAAAAATCATTGTTACAGCAAATAACTTTTCAACTCGGTCTGAGGAGAAGGAACATGATTTGGAGGCAAACAGCATTTCAAAGATTTCATAATACATAAACATTTCATTGATGTATTTGACATTTGCCTCTTTTTTTTTTTTTCCTGGAAGCTTAACAAATACTGCACCATTTTTTTTCTAAAAGCAAGTCCTCTGGAGTCTTTACTCAGCAAAAAAATTCTTGTATGACTTCTCATTTCCATATAGGCTTTCATGTAGACTAACCCACAGTTCAAATAAAAACCAAGATAATGAAAATATTCCTAAAACAATACATATACTTCAGTAAGGAATGGAAGACTTTGGGACTATTTATTTCAAAAGCAGAAGCTTGTTTCAGTTTAAAACAAGTGTACAGGTGAGATGCAGCACCATCATCCAACATACTGATGGTGAAGTGTGACACAAGTTAGAGAAAGCCACTTGGTTCTGCCTGGGATAGTGAGGCAGTTTCCATTGCACAGCTGCAAGGGCCTTACAGCCTGGGAAAGAGAAAGGGTACAACGAGCCATTCTAGACTTAAACTGCTGCAAAACACAACCTTGCCTTGGGCAGATTTACAGAACCCCTGAATTGCTTCTATTTCTAGAAGAGCTACAGACACACTGTCACAAGTAGCTTCCTTTATTGCTTACCTTACTTACACATCACTGTATTTCTGTCCTGCCCTTGAGGTGTTTAACATCTAGGACTGATCAAAAAAATCAGAGATGAAACTTCATCAAAATCCTTACTGAAATAGTTAAGAAAGCCTTATAGAAAAAGTTGCAGCTGGAAGAGAGAGAATTTTAACAGCAGCTCAACCAGAATTCATAGGAAGGATGTTCTGCAACTGGCCAGCAGGCAGGAGTAGCAGGGTGAGATGGCACACGGAATTCTGATAAGCTCTGGAAGAAGTTACTTCAGCAGAGTTCCAGGTCACATTCTATCTTCTTTGTTCATGAAACTCATCACTTACAAAATGTCTGCATCCAAAGCAGCCTGTAGCTAACACTTCCAATAAGAGCAAAGTCTTCAGAGCTTTAAATTTACAGTAAGCTGAATTGTTAGGCTGTAAGAAGCATGTTCACTCAAGCGTTCTGTAGTTTTCTTTTTCATACATGTAACAGCCAATAAGGAAAAACACTGAGGCAAGAAGTCTCTCTGTGGCAACAAACGCTGCCAGTGCATTCCCGTGAAACCAATGAGCAACTTGTCGGAACCTCCCAACTCGAGCAAAGCGAGCACCGGAGCAGTGCCGCGGCACCTGCCACAACAAAGCCGAGCCATCAGCTCTCAATGGATGCACTTAGCGGTGACACAACAACTACAGGTTTGCGCTGGAAAGGAGGAGACATTCTGATCACATTAAAACATTACAACAGCTCCCTTAATGGAAATGTCTCTAGCACAATGGTTAGGCATTAAGAGAAAAAAATCCCAAACATTTACAAAATCAAGCCTCACATATTTCTCTTTAAAGTGAGGCAAACAGTCCAAAAAACTCCTGCCCAGTGCAAACAGTAACTTAGTGTTATAACACTAAGTTTCCTTTACAAAAAAGTTATTGAATTCATTCTATGGAAGTAATAAAGTGCTGATGAGAGGACTTACAGAACTTACACATCATAACCTGAGGGGAACAAAAAAATGCTTTTATTAATGACAATATTACACAAATACTGCAGAGGCTTTTTACCCCAGAGTTCTTATAACATGGTGGTTTTCTAAATTTCTCATATGAAGCAACTTTCTCAGTTTAACACCGTATTTAAGGCATTACTTAGTTCAGTGGAATTTACAAGACAATTTCTATCAATAAGCCATTCACATGAGCCAGTCAGTTCTGTTCAGTCAGTTCCCTGACATAAAATGGGCATATCCTTATACATAACATTCAAGAATAGAAAATAAAATTACAAACAGAATCTGTTGTCAATGATACTAATTGCTCAAGACCTTCAGTGTTATCATATTCATTAAGGATGAAACACAGGCATGTTTATAGGGGGTTAGAGGGAGTGTATAATAATGAAGCAATAGGTCTTCATGCCTAGGAAAGCTGCAGCTCTGACATTCGAATCATTAGGAAAGCCTAAAGAATGTTCTGCTCAACGGGGGAGGAAATCTGCTGCTTCAGTAGCAGGATGCCAGACAGCACAGTATGTTGCAATTCAACTGACCTATCATACTGAATGAGTAAGGAGGAAAGTAAAGTCACACAACATAAAACATTATGCCCAAATAACTGTACCTATTAAACTAAAAATATCAAGTTTTACAGAAAATATCAGTAGAACACAACCCTCCATTTTCAGATACTTTAGCAAAAAAAACCAAACAAAACAAAACATTAAAACTGCATTTTACGCAGCAAGCAAAAGCACCTCCCGGTTCCATCTCATGCCAGAAATACCATTTGAGGTTTGAATTCCTTCTTCACAAATTCCTACAAGCCTACTCAGAGTTCATCTTCAACTTGGCAAAGAGCAACAGCAAGCAGTCACTGCTTAGAACTCTGTATTGCTCTTTAATGGTTTCCTCCCATGACAGATTTAATATTCATAACCACACAAATCTTTGCTGCATCTCAAAAACAGCAGAATAGTCCTCAGAACCTGATAAATATGATCGGGGAGAAAAAAAAAATGGACACTCGGTATTGTCACGTAGACTGAAGTGTGACCTGCAGTATTTCCAGGACAGGTTACTCTCATTCTGCCTATTGAATTTCCACCAGCTTTATCCAGCTCCACCCTTCAACTGATCTCCCCTGAAACATTAACATCAGGTAACTCAGTATTCAGCCAAAAGCCCATTACTGGCAAAAGTCAACTTCTTATAAAAAAGAAGGGGATCAAAAAAAATTTTTTTCACGTTACATAAGTACACAATGTCCTAGAAGACATTTTCTATGACAAATCTAAATTCAATGGCAGTTCTTCTGTAGAGATTATAAACACCTGTGAGAAAAGGAGCCTGAAAATCTACCCAAAGTCTCATTACCTCAACACTAGTGGCTATGATACAACACAGCAGCAGACAATTTACACAGACGTGATTAAAAGGCAGGCATTTTTTAACTCTCAATTTTTCTGGGTCACTGTGAAAATGATCCAGAAAATTCTTTAAGGGACCCAAAGTTCTGCCACTTGAGAGATGCTCCCAATCTCAATGAAATATCACCACTAGATTTTTTAAGTCAATAAAGAGTTTCTGAAATAATTTGTCACCTTCCATTTTCTTTACTTTCCCTACTCATATAGCCTGTATCTTATATATGAATCAGTTAGTCAAACTCATGCAATAGTAATGAGAAAGCAGCGTATCAAGTTATATTCTCATTTTTTAGTACAGTATCATAGTGACAACTCCAAAGGCTGAATGCAGAAATGATAATCAAGCTGTTCATTGAAATATATCAGTTGCCAAAACAATGCATACTGTAGCTGATTAAGCATACTTAGAAAAATATGGGAATTAAGAGTTAAAATAACTTCTAGCAAAAAAAAAAGTACTTGAAGACAGAGTTTAGAATTGCTTTGGTAAAACAAAGATTATGGATTCATCCCATCCTTATTACAGCAAAAAAATAAAATAAACTAAGACAAAGAAGGATAGGGAAAAACACCAAATCTAAAGACCAGGTCCAAGAAACAAGTACACAGGTGCCACACAAATACAACTCTACTACAATGCCTTTATAAAGGACTAAATAGCTACAATTTGCCCAAAACAGAAAAATTTGTCATAAAAAAGGACTTCTTTCAAAACTTTTCATATATATCTTCTGAAAGTCTTCTACTTTTGCAAACATCTTTTTGAAAAGAAAAAAAAAAAGTAAAAAAAGTCATTTTCCCTATCCTAAATATATTTAGACAAACTACAAGAACATTTAGTTCTCCTTCTGTTTGCTGGCTGATTTACAACAGCAATACCTAATTCCAGAACACTAATTGTCATGTGGTTGGCAAGCAGGAACAGAAAGAAACAGAGAAAGTATTTTATTAGCAGAACTCACAAAACAATCAACCTGCAGCATTAGCTCTTTAAATTCATCCAGTCTGGGAGAGATCACCAATACAACCCAATACACCTATTTTTTCTCATCCTAATCAAAACCACGCCACTCCTGAATTAACCTACTATCTTACAGCTTCCTGCTCAGTCTGACTGCAAACAAAATTCTCATCCCCATTCCAGGATTAACTGCTGGCCTCCCTCTGTATGGTCTCATGAATGCAAAGACACACTCTAACGCCTGATACAAGTGGAAATCATGTTCCTGGAAGACAAGGCAGCTAATATTTGACTGTCTCTGTCTGCTTTCCCAAAGGAGGCTCACAAAGGCTGTTGAGAGTGAGACACTCAAGAATTTAACTGTGCCTGAAGTGACCAATTTTAAACCACAAGTTGCAGTGCTTATTAATTTTGCTACATGACTTCCATGTCCCACCCATTCAGCTTCCACAAACAAGACTGCAGACAGCCAAAGCAGGTAAATGCCATGTATGCAAACACAGGTAAATGAATACACAGATGATAACCACCACTTCCCTGTCTCAGGCTCCTCCAGAGAGATAAAGAACATCTGGAGCAGCAAGATGTTTTACACATTTTCCTCAGAAAAGTTTCACTGCAGCTTAAAGAAAAGTCACAGTGGATTTCACTTTGCTAGTCTCATTTCCCTGGGCAGACATCACTTTCTGTACCAACAATGCTCAAGGCCTCTGAGACAGCAAGCAAGGATCTCCAGCTGAGCCAAGGGCTCCACGCCAAAGCTGGGAATTCAACTGTTGCCTCAAATGTGGGAGAACAGAATTTCCAAGGGGAGAGATGTGAGCACAACAGTGCAGCAACCTTGATTTAACCCACATGCATTTTAAGGAATTGCTTTCAACAGGACCACGCAAACCCAGACAAAATCACAAGAGCCCATGAAACCCTTCCATGCTGACCCAAACTCCTTTTTCCTCTCATTCGTCTACTTGGGGGAGGGGAAAAAAAGCCTCTGACCATCGACTGGAAAACAATCAAACGAGGTACCTTGCCCTGCATCCCAGGCCATGTCTAACAGCCAGAGAAAAGCAAACACAGTATCAGGCACAGCAACTCAACTCTTTTGCAGTACATCTGTTCTCACTCAAGCAAAGAATCCTAAATGCAACAGATGACACACAACTGCTCCCCAAGGCACCAAAATATCAAGTTAGGGACCAGGCTGACGATAAGGAATCATTAATCCTACTGTATCTACCTGTCAGCAGGAAGCCTTAATGTACATTACTAAAACAGCAACAAGAGCAGATCCTGAGTCACAAGAGTTCCAACAAACTTCATTCTAATCAAGTCACTTTCTGAGACAGTGACTTCCCTGAAAAACTATTTACAATTCTCACAAAGCAGCTGACCAACAATTTCTTAAACATCTATGACTATTCACATCACAAAATCCTAGACCACAGAAATCCCTTAGTTGATACTGTAATACAAAGTTTTTAAGTACAGGCAGTTATTGTATCCTCCTGTGAATCAGACAGGATCTGCCCACTCAGAACTACTACAGTACCTCTAAAAGCCACTCAATTCAGTAGCATCCAGAAATAATTAGTCTGATTTCTCAACTGAAATTAGCCCAGTGTTTTGGTTCAGTTAACAAGGCAACTTCATTAACTGAGGCAACTGAGCCTTCATGACCAAACCTTGCCAACACAGTCCAGTCAAGAAATCAAATCAAATTTGCCAAGGAAACACAGGAGGCTGCCATAAGCAACTACCCACCAAGTTCTCAGCTATCTACCAAAAGTCTCACAGAAACAAGAGACTTAGTTACTGCATCAACTTTCCTCTCATCACAAATATAAAGAAGCGCAAAGCAGTTTAAAACAATTCAAAATATTTTATTTGTACGTATTCAAATATTTTACAGTATACATGAATTAATACTCTAATCTTGTATCTCCCCCTTTGCCAGACAAGCGTACACGTACACTACTGACTGTAGTGTAAGAGCAAAACTAGACTTCCAGGACAACACCCAAAATGCAGAGCCTCTCAAACATTTTTGTGGTATTTGACAGCACCATAACTAATAAAAAGTTCCTAAAGTTTGTATCCTAGTTGCCTTTTTCATTTTCCATCTACAACTATGAAAGATATTCCTTGTACCAATTCTCCCTCCTTCCCCAAACACTTCAGGGACTTTAACAATAAAATTTTCCACATAGATCTTTTAACACTCAGAAAAAACTTACAAAAAGAGCACTTAACATGCCAACAGAAAGCGCAGCATTCTAACACAAAGTATTCCAAACATTCTAAATATTTTGAAAAGAAAAATATTCAGTGATCTTTAGCACAAACCTGTTTATGTGCACACCTCACAACACATTTTAGCTGCTGATTATCTTGAGATAATCCCATTCCCAGTAAGATTTTACATTTTTTAAAGGAATTTAATTTTAGTAAGAGCAAAGAGAAGAAAAGTGGCAAAACACCCAATCCATCATGTTACATCAGACAAAAAATACTCCAAAAGGTAATAAAATTAATTGGTTGAGACGTGTATGATCTATTTTACCAACCTCAAATTTTCCCCCAGGAAAGCAATCTAATGCTGAATGATGCTTGTCAAGATAAGAAGAAATTTATCTTTTTGGCCAGTTGCACTGCAAACCTTGTAGATTGGAAACCAGCTAATCAAAGCACTACAACAGAACTGTTTACATTTCCAGTGAACGGGGGGAGAGAGGACGCACAAGGCATAAAACTTCTTTTTTAGTGACTTGAATGAAAACCTATTCTGCTTTTCAAGTCCTTGGGCTGTTCCTCCACTCTGCCTCTTTACACTTCCTTGTATAAACTCTAGCTCTGGAGCTCCATTACTCGGAGTGATCAGGAATTTTCAAACAAACTGGGCCATACCCATTTGTCCACCTATGATGCAGAATAAGGAACTCAAGCTTTCTAAAAGGAAATAAGGGGAAAAAAAAAAAAAAGCTTATTTGTAAAGGAAGAAATACAAGGTCAGAAACGCAGAAACATGGATTACAAGGTCAGAAACATGGACTCTGGCCTCTGGCTGTCCTATAAAGAAGGTTGATGATTTTGACCTCACACTGAAGGGCATAGGAGAACACAGGAGACGATTACTAGGCATAAAAAAAATTCTTTAGATATTATATTACATTAATAGCAAATTGGTTACAAATTCATGAGAACTGTAGTACACCTTACGTGTCTGGCATTTATCTGAAGCTTTCTCACAGTGTTGGAATTTCTATCCTATGATTGCTTATTGAGCCTTCTAGAACAGTCAAGGCTTCACCTAGAAAGGCAGGCACCCTTCGGAGTAGAAGTAAAAAAATGACATAAAGAGTAGAGGTGGAAAAGGATTTGAAACACTAATACAAAGGCTTTGTAGGCCTTTGTATTTAAGCCATCATCATGAGACTAATTCCAATGTCATCACAAGCACAAATCAAAAGCTGAAATCAACTTGTAAATTTCTAAATTCAACACAGCTGAAAGTAATTCTGTTTCTGATAAAGCCCATCTCTTGAAGGCATATTTTAGTAGCCTGAACTATACTTCAGTGCAAAAGATCTTGACTTTAACAGTACAAAGAATTCTATAAACATTTTGTAGTTATTATACACAAACAACATCATTAGGAAAAAAGACTTTTAATTGAAAATATTTATCAAGCTCTATGTGTCTCAAAACAGGTTAAAGCATGACACTTTCTCAGAAAGACCAACATAGAGACCACAGAAATCTCTACTAGAGCAGTCTCAGCTGTTCATGAAGTATTTAACATATCAGTAGCAAGTTTTTCTCAAACTAAATCTGCAAGAACAAGAATTTACTTCCAGTTTTGCATTCAGGATATCGAACAGTTGACTGGGCCCATAAGAAACTAGCACATATCACAAAACAGAGCCCATGGGATGTTGGCTGTACTTTTTACTCAGTCGTTATAGGAAGATGAACAATCCTGCAAGCCCTTAATTCATGGCATGTAACTGGAATGTCTTTCACAAAGCAGTATTTGCAACACTGGGCCTTTCATCAGTACTGAACAGTACCCCATTAGCCTTCAGCACCTGCCTCTTGGAGAAACAAAAAAGAAAAAATATTTTTATGCTCAATTAGGTACAGCCAAAGAAAAACTTAGGGCTCCTTTCATGTAAAGCAAATCACCTTTCCATGCAGATAGCACCTCACTGAGCAGCTGATGCCAGAAAACACGAGCCTGAATGAAAGTGACTTATTGTTAGGCTCTGGTCTGTTCCAAGTTTGTTAGTCAACACGCACAGCGGTACCAGCCATGCCGGCCGGGCGGGACGCGCTCCCCGCCGCCAGCATCACACGGAGTACCTGGCAGGGGCACCGTGCCCGGGTCCCCGCGGGCCCCGCAGCCCACCGGCCCCGCAGCCCGGCCGGCCCCGGGCCTTCCCCCGCCGCCCCTCACCCCGCGGGCTC